>JAVIWB010004152.1:0-538560 GCA_031893035.1 Dermolepida albohirtum | reverse complement strand
AATTTCAACTTGATGGTCTTGTAATTTAAATTGACTTGCTTTGATGACTACAGCTTCTTTTTCAAGTTGAAATCTTAGTGACAGCACTGAATGAAAATATTAGTTTAGTTCATTTACAACTAGATAACAGTCTAATCACGTTTTTAATGGTTTGACCAATCCACTGGTGCTCATTTTAGTTTTTTATTGGTTATTAAAATGGCTATGACGGTCCATTTGGTTTTAATATCTGAGTTTGAATCCAAATTATTTCCGCTCTTCTTTCAAGTACACAAGGTAAATTGTTTCGCAATCTTGACTCACCTAGCAATTTCCAATCGGAGTTATATTTGTTTCAAAATCGGTCTTTTTGAATATTGTTACATGGAATGTTAGAAATACTCATCAAAAATATTAAATTCGTTACAAATACGACAGGGTTTTCGATTGCGCTTTTTACATTTGTGAATTGCGCTGCTGCCATGTTTTGGAAATGCAATCGTTTCCTTACTAGCAAATCTCTATTGCAAGCTGAACACCTTACATGAGATCCGTAATATTTTAAGCCCGATATTTTTAAATAAATTTTTTAACATTAGTCACTATGCACTGATTTGGATGAATTATTTCTTTGCTCATATTTGTTGCTTAAACACATTAACGTCGAAAAATTACATTTTCAGTATATTACTCTATACGCGATTGTTATTTTTCTTCTTTTAGACAATAAATACTTTATAAAAGCCCGTACTTCGATATTATTGAGTTTCCAGAAAATGTTAAAACGTGCTCCATCCGATCGCCACAAAAAAACAACTAAATGCATGCGTTTAAAACTACGCTGCGTTACACATGAGGATCATACTTGACCAATATCATAGTCATATATAGAAGCCATCTCTGTGAAAGACGAAGGGTATTCCGAACGTATCTCATAATATGCCTTTTTTTTGGCAATATGTTTATTTTATATTTACTAAACGTAACTTACAGATAAGCATCAAGTAGTTAGGGCTAATGGAAAATCCCCAAAAAAATTAATAAAAAATATTTCTTTTCACATCATTGTATATATATACGAGGGAGCGTTTCTATATTCGCGGAATGGGGGACAAGGGGTGGAAATAAAAAAACCAAATTATTTTTCTTTCTCAATATATTCACCTGCAAGACGGATACATTTTTCACATCTTTCAATTAATTTATTTATACCCTCATAAAAAATGATTTCTCTTTATCTGCAAAATACGCCGAAACTGCCTCCTTGACTTCATCATCGGCAGTAAATTTTTTACCTCGCAGCTCTTTTTTCATTTTCGGAAACAGATAATAATCACTCGGGGCCAGGTCTGGGCTGTAGGGTGGGTGATTCACAATTTCGAAGCCCACCTTATGCAGGGCAGCTAACGCAACGCGGCTCTTGTGGACGGGCGCGTTGTCTTGCAAAAGCAGAACACCTTTTGTCAATTTTCCCCGTCTTTTCTCTTTAATGGCTTCTTTTTGTCGCTCTAATATTGAAGCGTAATATTCTCCGGTTATAGAAACACCTTTATTTTTATAATCAATCAACAATATTCCTTCCGAGTCCCAAAATACCGTTGCCATGAGTTTCCCAGCTGATTGTGACACTTTAAATTTCTTGGGAGGTGCTGTGCCTTTTTTATGCCACTGCATGGAGTCTTGTTTGGACTCAGGTTCATAATGATGAACCCAAGTTTCGTCTCCAGTAACAATTCCACTCAATACACCATCCTTGTCTTCATTACAGAGGTCCAAAAATGCACGCGAACACTCTACGCGCTGTTGTTTTTGCGGCGACGTGAGCATTCTCGGCACCCATCTTGCGCTGACCTTAGACATGCCGAGATGATCGTGTAGGATTTTAAAAATTGTTGTATCGGATACTCCAACCATTTCTGCGAGTTGTTTCTTCTTTAGTCGAGCATCTTCGAGTACAATTTGTTCAACTTTTTGGATAAGTGCTGGCGTGGTCACCTCAATGCTCCTGCCTGGCCTCGGGTCGTCTTCAAGGGATTTCCTTCCTTGTTTAAATAAACTATGCCACTTGTACACCATAGTTTTTCCTGGACAAGAGTCGCCGTAAACCAATGACATCTCATTCATTATGGTCGCGACTGATTTTCCTTGCCTGGTAAGGAACTTTATAACGGCACGATATTCGATTTTTTCCATATTTCACTTTTCACTCCTGATTATGTTACTTGGTTGACGATAGCTCAAAGACTAACTGTCTAATAACAATGAAACTTCGTATTTATACTAATCATGAGTCGCTGCACAGGCCTCGCCCCTAATACGCCTACTCACCCCTCTACAACCCGCTCATTCCGCGAATATAAAAACGCTCCCTCGTATATATATATATATATATATATACGACTTGAATTGTGCTACATTATTACTGTGATTAAATACAATACATCGCGCCCGAATTAAAGCGATATATTAATTGCAGAATAGCAGGATTTCATTCATCATCGTTACCTTCAAAGTAGCTTCCTTGGTAGTGTAAATACATATCTCAACGCATCTGTCACGAAAGAATGGTGAAACCATTAAACACGTGATTATTCTGGTAGCCTTGTTTGTCAATATGTTCAGCACCGTTTGCGATTCAGCTTCAATCTACTTTGTCGTGTCAAATCCATGTTCTTTCAATTTGATTTTAATCTTTGACTACAAAAAAGTCGCAAGTCAGACGAATACGCTGGACGACGAATACTGGCCATGTTATTTTTCATTAAAAACTACTGTTTAATGAAAGTGATATGGTTTTGCTATCCTTCTTTTGTTCAATTCCTCCGATAAAATTCGCTGACATGTGCTATAAGATAATGTTGCAGATATCTTGGACGATTTGTTTACGATTATTCGCCTTAGGCCTTCATGCTAGAATTCTGCATTATCAGTGGTCTGATCTGCATTTTGAACAGTAACGACATCTCCTTATCTAGTGCCAGCCATTTTTGAAATATTTCCTTTAACATTTCCTGTATTTCTGCGGCAGTCCGTGGTTTACCGCTGTTAAAAGTGTTTTTGATATAGATACGTCGTTTCCTCAAATCATGAACATAAGCAGACACAACGATGAAAAATTTTTCTCTAACAAAGGATGTTTGCACTTACAATGATGCTTCTTGGCATATTGACGTACTCACAAAGGTGTCCACAACTTCAGGTAGCAGCGTTTGATTGTAACTGGGTCCATTTATGCGGACGATCGTAATTTCGAGGACATTTGGGTACGATCTCGTATATTCCGAATTGAGTATCTGTTAGTAGGCATAGGAAATATTACAGAGACATTAAACAAAAATAGAGGAAATAAATAATCTTTAGAAAAGTATCTAGAGACATTATTTGTTTCCAGTATAATTTTACTGAAAATAATTGATCTCTATCTCTCTCTCTATGCTGACTAGATTTATTTAATAAGATTACATTGCTTAAAAATTACCTGAGACAGATATCTACTTTAAATAATTTATCTAATCTCTGTTTTTAATTTCGATTGTATGTATATATCAGTGATTATTATTTAATGTGCAATAATGGACGTAGAAGCGATTGTAGGCATATGTTTCTTTATCATTCTTGTAATAGTGTTTTGCTGTCCAAATTTCACTTATAAAGTCATGACAGCATGTTCTAAATGTTGTCAAAGTAAAAGAGGAAGTCAATCTCCAAATCACGTTGCGTTAAGTAAGTGGACATATATATGTATGCACGATATTCTGTTAGAATAGGACCGAATATAATAATTACCAATAATTTAATTTTCTTATTTTCATTTATTATTTTTTGATGTATCGCTATTACACTGACGATTAAAATAAACTAGACAAAATATTTTTCATAAAGAATTAATTTAAAACTTCGACATTTATTTGCAATAAATGTCCAATTATTTGAATAAAATATTTCGTATTTTGTATATAACCTTGACGTACCTGCGTTTTACATTAGTTATGAAAATTTGAACAAACTTTAGTTAATCAAGTTATTTTTATGCCAAAATTTCATTGATTAGAATAAAAAATGATTACCTTCAAGGATTTTTTCCGTATAGGTTTTAATATTCTATACAGTTTAAATTTTGTTTACCATTAGAATTCTTCGACATCATAGGTTTAAGGAGTCTAATGTAATTAATGCATTCGTGAAATTTAAAATAAATTTTGAGTAAATATTTTCTTATTATTACATTGGCTAGGTTTTGTTGTTGTATACACTCCGCGCAACATGAATAGGACCACCCGACTTGTTGCAAGCTTTCGGTGGTTTGAAAAACAATTCATTTACTAAAAATACAATGCAAGTTTGTAATGGTATGATATGGCAAATAATACGCATTATTGCGCAATAGTGCCTAACGTTATGCATTGGGTGACGTAAGTACCACATACATATAAAATGCACCGCGCCGGTTGGATACGACCAGTATTTAATAGTAAGCTACCGGATGAGTGTCGAGTTACAACGTGTATCCGGATAAACAAACATCTGTAATTAAGGGTATTGTGCAACGATGGGACGACAGAAGTGCTTAAGTATGGAAGAAATTGGAAAAATTAAAGCGTTCCATCAAGAAGAGTATTCCTCAAGGGTTACTGCAAAGAAAATAAGTCGATCACACCAGGTTGTGAACAATTTTATTAGGGATCCCGAGAATTATGGAAAACGTTTTAAAGGGCGAACAACATCCGTTACAACTAAGAGAGAACGTCGAGCCATATTACGCGAAGCATCGAATTCGGCATTAACGGCAAGACAAATCGCGAATAACGTTGGAACGAATGCATCAGTAAGAACTGTACAGAAGTTACTGAAGACCTGTCCGCATTTAAAACGTTTGAAAATTAAACGACGGCCTCCTTTAAGGGAATTTCAGCGCACTGCACGTCTTCAGTTTGCTCAAGCAAAAATGGGGTGGACAAGAGAATGGCAAACTGTTATTTTCAGTGACGAGAAGAAGTTTAATTTAGATGGCCCGGATGGGTTTTCTTATTATTTCCACGATTTACGTAAAGATGAAGTGATTCAGTCACGAAGGCGAGCCGATGTTGGTTCAGTCATGGTATGGGGAGCTGTTTCCTATAACGGACCTGTTGATTTAGCAATAGTGAAGGGCAGACAGAATTCGGAAGAGTACGTCCAGCTGCTGCAACAGGTGAAAGACAAATTTTCCAACGTTATGGCAGGTGGGCCATTTATTTTCCAACAGGATAATGCCAGTATTCACACCGCGCGCATTGTTCGACGCTGGTTTCAAGAACAAGGCATGGAGGTTCTCGATTGGCCATCGCTCTCCCCCGACCTGAACATCATAGAAAATGTTTGGGGATGGTTGTCGCGTAAATTGTACTCCAATACTACCCAATTCAGTTGCGCTGACGAACTAGAGCAAGCGCTGAAACGAAGTTGGGCGGAACTTCCCGTTGACTACTTGAGAACCCTGTATAATTCCATTCCATCCCGACTATTTGAGGTTATAAGAAATAATGGCAAAAGTACTCATTATTGAACAATAAAGTATTTTGTTATTGCAAACGAATCTTTTATGTTGTAGATTGGTCGTATTCAAGTGGCGTTTAATTACTCTACTTATTGTCATTAGTAACGTACATTTGCACTGACTTTTACAAAAATTATATTTGGTACCTACATACATCTTTTTATCAACCCTCTTATTTTCGAAAATAACAATTCCAGCGCGCTACCATGTTTATACCAACTACAAATGTCATATATGCAGTTGGTCCTATTCATGTTGCGCGGAGTGTATATTAACTTAATTAAGCTTCCAAGTATAACATATGTATATGTTGATCAAGTATGTCCTAATTGATAAAAATTGCAAGTTTGACGTCTATTGTTTTCTTAAAATGTTATAAATAGAATCAATCTAAAGAGATATGTCTTTTATCTTCATCCGTAAAACAATTGAAATATTAATTTGAAATGATACATCTAACATTCCCAAATTGATCTGTATTTTATAATTTTTTAATTACAATTAATGTTCTACTGATAAGTGTTATTTCTGTGCATTGTTCTTAAAATATATGATCATATGCTTTAATTAGTCATCAGTAAATAAAACAAATACACTGTACAATACTTAATGATATACATAGTTACATCTCTAGTTACAAATGTGTGCAATAAGTAGAAACGGTAGTTATTTAATTTTATTGATTTTATACGTCCCGATAAAATATAATTCAACACACACATATTACTAAGCAGGCGTATACGAAATATCGACGCATAGTGCGCCATTTTGTGATAAGAAATGATATTCGTAATGTGTATGAGTCACCTCAATGGTTGTAAAAATCTGAAACTCCAGGACAAGCTCGAAAGTTTCCACTTTATTCACAAAAAAATAGCAGTCTGATGAAATGATTTTTCCTTTTACCTGATGCAAGTACAACAGAAAATATATATTATTAATATATTCAACATATACGTACATGATAACATCTAACTCTCAGCTCTCATGAACAAATATGAACATATTTTGTTGCGTGATAGATCTGATCAGTAAATCAGGTGAGATTTTATACTACGAGGGTAGCCGTTTATGTTTCGGGAATAGCAAACAAAAAAAAAATTTTATTATCGAAAATAACTTTATTGCTTTTCAAAATATTCTCCTTGAAAATCAATGCACTTTTGCATTCGTTTAAACCAATTCGAAAAGCATTGCTGCCACTGTGAAGGAGGTATCTCCAAAATATGAGTTTTGAATGCCTCAATTGCCTCTTCCGGCGTAGAAAACTGTTGACCATGAAATTTATTCTTCACGTGTGGGAACAAAAAGAAATCACACTATGCTAGATCAGGGCTGTACGGAGGATGTCTCATCAATTCAATGTTTTGCCCGTTCATATATTCAATTGTTTGAATCGACCTCGCATTATCATGGTGGGCAATGATCTGTCGTTTTCGGTTTGTTTTCCTTATTTCTTCAAAAACTTTTGGCAAACAAATAGTTGTGTACCATTCGGAATCGACCGTTGAACAACTCTCTAAAGGCGCGGATATAACGTGACCGGTTTTTCCGAAAAAACAGGCGACCATTTGTTTTGATGTGCTTCGAGCGCGAACAATTTTTGTTGGTTTTTGGCTCGTCTTGAAATACCCACACAGTCGACTGCTATTTATTATCGGGCTCATACGTATAGATCCCAGCTTCATCACCTGTGACGAGTTTATATATGTTCTTTGAAGCACCGCCATTGTATTTTTTGTGCATTTCTTGGCAACAATCGACGCGACTCCTTTTTTGAGCGGTTGTCAAATTATGTAGTGCCCAACGTGAACATAGCTTCTTAACGGCTAAATGTTCATGCAGGATATTATACACGCTGGTGTTACTAATACTTAGAGATGCCTCAATCTCATGATATATCACATGACGGTCTTGTATTATCAATTCGGACACTGCATTAATGTTTTCCGACACAACAACATTTGTCGGACGACCTTCATGAAATTCGTCGTCCAAAGAACGCCGTCCAAGTTTAAATTCACTATACCAACGATATGCTGTAGTTTTTGATGGTGCTTCATCACCATATAAAGAAATCAGCTCTTCGATGCACTCTTGTTGAGATAATCCACGCCGAAAGTTATGAAAAATAATTTTCTATTTACTGTCAACAATAGAAATAGCGACCGGATAATAAAACTGTCAAGGTAAATATATTATCAAAAATGACAAATTTCACGATGTAATCATCAGATCGTAGGCAACACTAACAGTGTTGCCAGTTCCAGAAATATAAACTACCCTCGTACAAATTGATTTAGACTATAACATTCTGCAGCATCTATTATATTTATCTAACTACTTAAGAATTTAAGAATTAATACACCCTCAAAATTTTCATCATCTCCAGAGATTAATATTTCTTCAAAAGTGATATTTATGGTACGTCGAATATGGAGAGTATAACAATATAATCTATTTAGGATAATCGGTAGCAATTGATTGAAAAATATTATGCCCAAGGTTTGGAAACATATTTCGTTTTTATAGATTTTAGGAAGGCGCATTAGTGTGTTTTATGATTTTTCAAAGCTTTAGCCAATATAATATGAAATTAAATGAGGACTACAAGAAAATTATATAACAACACAATATTAGCAGTTGTACTACTTAAAACTATAACTGAAAGCTTCTAATTACAAAAGGTTTACTGCAGGTATGTTGGATGTCACTTATTCTCTTTAATATGCGTGTCTCTCATTTTGAAGCAAAAAATGTTCAAAAATCATGATACAGGTGAACGACGATTCCTTCTCATACACATTATTATTTGCAGACGATTAGAGCATTATATGTAGCTGCAGATAGAGAAGGCGTGGTAATTTGCGTTACACGTAAACTTAGTGACAAATACAAATCCTGAGGTTTAGAAATAAATTTTTGCAAGACAAAATATCTCACTGTAGGAGTAGTGAAACAAAATACGAGAATATATAGGGTATATCGAATATTAATCCCAAATGTGAAGACTTAGATCATAGAATAAGTTAGGACTGCACCATAATTCAATACCTGGATAGTGTATGATGGATAAAAGGAAATAAGAGAACACGAGAGAGAGAGAACCGAATTCGCCCTCAAATTTGGAGCTTGAAAATGGATGTTCTTTAACGAAATTCTAGTAGATCAAGACTTCAACACCGCTAATTTTGATATAAAAAAGAATGGAGGTAGAGGAATATATATATACATATATATATATATATATATATATTCCTCTCTCTCTCTCTCTATATATATATATATATATATACATATGTAATAGAAAGAAAATAATTAGTTTTGCATGAAAATCCGAATTAAATGGATGATAGCAAATAGCCAAGGAAGATGTTAAACTGGACACAGCTTGGAGGATAAAGAGAGGGTGATCACGAGGCGCAAGGTGAAGAAGAGGCAAACACATCCCGTTAATTGTTAATAGAAAATATTCAAAAGAGCAACGGTGGCGAATTGATTGTAAAAAACATGTTTTATATTTTTATATATCGGAAGAAACTTTAAAGCTTAAAAAAACAATTTGAAAAATGCCACAAGTCGTGCCAAGGATGGTTTTTCTAATAGAAAAAAATAAAATGTTTTTTGAGAGAATATTATTTCTCCATTTGTTATTTATTATTTCAGAATAACAAAACATGGTATGTGCCAAAAAAGAGCATCAAAATCTAGAAGTCTGAAATATAAACATATCAAAAGATATTTATGTCATAGGTTATCATAGACATTCAATAACGTGTTTTTAAAGGTAATGTCAAAAGGAGTCGAAATTCAATTAATAACACAAGAAAAGAAAATTATAGTTAGGTACTGTTTTTGTATGGAATAAAAAATTTCAAAAGCCAGCATCAACAGTCGTTGAAAAATAGGAAGCGTTCTGATTTAGTACAGAGCCAGTGATCATAATAACTTATGCGAATTAACTTATCAATTGACAGACAACTCATTTTCTTAGATTTGAACGACCGGATGTAGAGAAACTATTTCATAGTGAGCATGTAGTTATTTGCTGTGCAGTTTCTGGCAAACCGGAGAACGGATTCTAACACCATTCCCAAGAGCTCACAAAAGGCTTTGCTGTACCAAAGACATAGTATTCAATGGTTACAATAAGATGGAATTACGTCACACGGCGTGTGGTACCAGTTTTCATCTCCTGCTCTTTCACTATGTTCAACTCCTCTTAACAATTGCCTTTGAAATATGTTAAAAGAACAAATTTTTCAAGAAAATCCATCGACAACCATTGACTGATATTGTGAAAAAATTATGAATGAAATAAGCCTATTTTGCACTCTTTGATGTTACTAGTACCACTAACTAGCATAAAATGTAACCGGGAGCACATTGAGCGTATTTTATATTTCATAAATACTGAGACTAGACTTTCAGTTTAGTCGTGAAATTACTGTAGTTTGTATATTTAATAAGGCCTACTTTTCAGTGTCTTTTGTTTCGATACAGACAGTATTTTTTAATGTCTAATATTTCAAATTTTTGGAATTTTCTTTATTAGCAAGACTTGTGTGCGCAGTAGTTTATTTTAAAAACTAACACTAATTTTTATAAATACCTACTTTATATTTGTCATTATATAATAGATACACAAAACTTTCCATTTCCACGTTAACTGTTTTTACGCTAAATACTAAATAAATATAGCAATATTGTGCTTATCGTATATATGTACATATGTATGGATTGAGATAGATTTTTAAAATAAGCAGATATGCGCGTCTAACTCGCTCGTATAACAATTAATTTAGATTTGAGTTCACCAGAAATTACTAAACGACCGAAGCACTTGTATATCAGAACAAGAATAGTGAAATTAAGATAAAAGTGTAAATATATAGAGTGTACCAAAATGGTCGAAGGTATACTTTTGATGTAATTTTCAATTATTTTCAGTGACGTTTAAATTATTATTTAATACCAAAATGTACTGAATGTACTGTAACGTTCATGTCAAACACCTAAGTTTAATATATAGAAAAGAAGACTATTTTTTAAAAATAATATTTTATAATAATTTATAAAAAGATGTTAGAAATATTCGCCATTCTGTTTCAAATATAAATTAATTCTTCATTTTAATTTCTAAAAAGAAAATTGTGAAGTTCTCCTTCTATAATTGTTTAATTGTTTGCTTCTGGGTTTCCGGGCTGGAACCGCGTCACTAGTATATCTGCACTGAAACTGAACCAGTTTCAGTGCAGTAGTTCAGCCCTGAAGATGTCCCATACAAATGAGTACGAAACGTCGGCAGATATACTAGTGACGCGGTTCCAGCCCGGAAACCCAGAAGCAGATAGCATGGACCACGACCGCGGAATTCTACGTACCAAATTGTTTAATTGTTATTAAAATCATTAGGATTACGACTTTGAATTTTTATAAATTCATTTTTTATTCGAGGAAATAAATAATTCTTTGGAGCTATTAAATCTGGCGATCTAGAGGTCATGAACGTTACGTTTATAATAACATTACCATAAAATAATATTGCATTGTCTTGTTGGAAATATCCCATAGTTAATTTATCATCACCTAACTGTAATGAATTCTTGTAAAATGTCTACACGATATCTTTCTGCAGTAAATGACGCAGAGTACTATTTTAATATTGTAATATTGCTTTATTACCCACACACCGATTTTTATTCAGTTCAACTAAATTTCAGTAAATTTACGAACGTTTCCAATCGTTAACCTTTCATTTGTTAAATTTCTTTATCATTTAAATGATTCTTGAACTTAATAATACTGTATGCTACTCTAGGATTAGCAAAATGGAGATAGTTTTAGTACGCCAACATTGGTTGCACCTTGTATTTCTTTTTATGTACACTTGAACATCTCGTCAAGAATAACTTACGAATAGTCAAATCTAAGTTATAAAGTATTTTTCAAATAACCTGATTCTGTTATCAATCTTCATAAAGATTTTTTAATCTTAATTCTACATTAATTTGAACATCTATTAACAAAGTAAGCTGATCTGTTGATTTTCCCTTGCAAATGCAACGTTTGTTCTCAAAATAGTGCGCAATTCGCAATTCGTGTTGATCAAACAAATAGTAATCAATATTTACGTTAGGAAATTGTTGATTGATTAAAAGATGACTGAAATTATTAAATCTATATTCCATTCGCATTCTTTGTTACGCTGCTTTGAATTATCAAAATAAAGGGATCTTGTTTAAGTTTCAACATCATCATTAATGTCTTAAATTATTAATGTAATAAATCAGGGTATATAAAATGACAAATAATTAACGATTTCTTAAATCAATTATTTGAAACTTTACAATAAAATATAAATGATGCCTATTAAACCAGTACACGACAATCACGAAAAATCGCGCGTCGATGCGGCACCCAGAGAGAGCAAAGTTTCTTCACGTGCAAATAATCATGCGGAATCGAACGAATTGCAGATGCATTTAGGCCTGAAGTACCCCCTATCTGTTAGTAGGTCACTCGCTTGTCCTCGCCAAGCATTTTCCTCACAGTAGTAACGTTTTACTCCGTAACCTTCCCGGCCTCTCAGCATCCTCCATAGTTAAATTTCCACTTTGGAATTCTCTATACCACCTGCACGTATGAACATGTCTCAACATGCAGCAACAAGCAGCTTCCTACGATTCATTGTTGCGTCATATTGCAAAACTTTCCTAGTACCCTTTGCAAATAACATAGCAAATTAAAGAAAAAAAAATTTCTCAAAACGCCACCACCTACGTCACAGTAGTATTACACATGTGTTCAGTTGTAAAGCTTCGTAGAAATAATTAAGGAGTTGATAAAAGAATTGTTTGAAACTTTACTGTAAAATGTAAGTGACACCTATAGTAGAAAATAATAACGAAAAATCACTTAATGCATTCATGTAAAATAGAATAAAAATGACAATGAAAAATAACAAATATTATAGACTATCAAATTAGGAAATCAAGCCTACGTCGCTGTCAATCATTTTGGCATGTGAGCAATGACATCTCTCCGCAGTTGGCGACAAAGTATTTAGATTAGCATCAATGTAAGATTGGCTCTGCTACTTAGTTTTGACGCTTATGATTGGGCACATTCATAGACGATCAGCAGCTTCAAAATAGCTGATTTTGGCATGATAAGTTGCATGATAACTTGCAGCAATTCATTCTTCCTTGAATGAATTGATTTGTCAAATGAATCAAAATTTGTTGAAAATACGGTTAGATACCATATGAAATTATGAAATGGTAGACTTTTTATTTAATAATGATCTTAATGTGAATAATATGTTGTAGTTCATACTCAATATTAATGATCAAACGCTTAAAGTATTTGAGAAGCCTAAAATATTCATTTGATACATAAACACGAAAAGTTTCACCAATATAAGAATACAAATACGTTTCAATCTGGCTATTTTTGTGCTTCCAACTACAAACATTTCCCATTGCTCACGATGCATGAGAGAACATTGTTATAAACGCTGTAGTGAAACCCAATAATTATTTGTGAACGTCTTATCACTTATTCGTCGCAATAGTATTGCTTTTAATCACTTTAGTTAATACAAATGATGGATATCTCGCGTGGTAAATTCTTCTGATATCTTGTAAACTGCCGATACAGTAACATTTTCCTTGAATGATTACCTGTTATCTGTGTCCGTTATTTATCTAATCTCTGAAACCTTTTGCTACGGTTCAATATGAATATATGTACATACGTCAGTGATTACTTGTCATCTCATGTACAATAATGGAAGTAATATTAATAGTAAACATTTTCGTTTTCGTTATTGTTTTGTCGGTGCTTTTATTTCCTAAGATATGTCGTTATTGTCAAAAAAGTACGACGGTTCGTGCGGTTAATAGAAGACGGCGACCCCCAAATCAAGTTGTACTGAGTAAGAATAAATACTATAATACTTAATTTTTTCGTTAGGTATATTATAATATTGCAAAATTTTATGTCAGTCATCTCGTCTGATGTGTTATTATTGTTGTTAGTTGATTCTGTTCATATAAAATAATTCTAGGTATAGGTGTTAATAATACATTTTCATATCGGCAGTGCATTACACTGTAATTAACACAAATTAATGTCCATAGATAAGTGTCTATAAATAATTAGTTAATGCGTACTGAGATATGAATTTTATATTAATATAATGATGATATTCAATATTACAGATACATTACGCTCCATCCTTATTTTTTTTACTTTAATACAAATTTTTCTGTTTGTAGTGTGGTTTTATTGACATACAATTACGTTTGAAGATGTTTTGATATATTACATGATCTTTTATATATTGAGTTGTTGGTAAGGTTTGCTGTTATAATTTCCGATCATAGACATGCGTTAAGTTACAAGTAGAAATGCCAGTTTCGCCTTCGTACCAGAGTGCTTATCGTTATCGCTTCCTAATAATTCAAGTAAAATAATATAAGTAGTGCCAAGTAAAAATCCTTTTAAGCAGCATCTTCACAATGCAGATGCACAAAGTGGCTAAGATCGGCTAAATATTTGCAGCATCAGGTATGTTTCAACACTTTTTTCATGGAACTGCGTTCGCCGCGAGGAATAAATATTCTTATATGCAGAGAATGACCGTTTGACATCTAATGATGAAATACTTGCATAATTAAAATAATCCTTCCCACCACTTCACGAATTTGTAGATCCACTTACACAAAAAATTTGTTTAAATCTGGTAAAATCTGAACCTTTCGACAACACACTATCTAGTTTAGCAATAACCCTAATATTTCTTGCGCCGCTGAATGTATGTAGCTGTGTCCACTATTTGCATTAATTCCACTAATTTTTAGGTATTTCAAATAGTCCATTGTAATTATTTTAAACAATTTCTAAATCTACTGCAACTTGAACATCTTTGTCTTTAATTGATGATAATTGTTTCGTTAGGATCAAGTTGTGAAACTACAGACTTAATTTGTTGAAAATGATAGAAGTCATAAAATATTGCCTTCAATCATGTTCCACAGTATGCAAGAATAGACTGTGGAGGTTCATAGATGTCGGGACATTGTCGGAAAATTCGCGAAAGCACTTTGGGATTTGAGAAATACTGCTTCTGCTTGCGCTATTAAACCGTTTACTTCTGTATAACACGACGAATAGTTTGTGCCACAAAATTTGAAGCATGAATTTTACATATAATATGCAATAAGTTATCATAATCTTGTTTAAGAGAGAGGCCTACAGACAGTATGTTTTGCGACATCGTCAGTCATAAACATTAAGAGTTAGTGCTTCTGGGTTTCCAGGCTGGAACCGCGTCAATTGTATATCTGCCGACGTTTCGTACCCATTTGTATAGGACATCTTCAGGGCTGAACTACTGCACTGAACTACTGCACTGAAACTACTGCACTGAAACTGTCAGTTTCAGTGCAATACAGTTACAATGTCTATTTTCATTTATATTTATATTCGCTTTCATTTAACAATCTTAAAAAACGGTATGAAAGCTATTATTTTTTAAAACTGCAAGGAGTTTTTGTAATGTCACTAAAGTTTTCGTACATATAAGAAAATAATTTCTAAAATTAAATAAGTGTCTAACTTTTGTTAGATCTCACTAGCATTTCTCAGAGTTGCTGGTCTTTTGGAAATGAATTTAACTAAATTTTTTGTAAAATTGGCACAGGTGCTTTGTCATTTTGTCGATAACATTTTTACAATAATTCCATATTATTCCATATAGATTTATAACTTATAAATTCTTACTCAAACAAAGTTTTCCCAGTTGGATGATCGGGACATGTGATTTGTGAACCTTTGTTGTCGAGTTATAACACATTTTTATTGGCCATTCGCCTCTATCTTAAATACTCTGCTATATAAAAGTTTCATTTTGAAAAAATTGAGCCATTTGGTTGAAGGATTGAAATTTTATAAAAAGTTGACAATGAAAGATCAATGTGTACATTTGTTATATTTTACACTTTTATCTCTGTAAAGGTAACGCGCGCTAATAATGGTTCACGAAATTCCATGTTGACGATTTTAATCTTAACGACGCTTCTTGGTTAAGGCTGATGACGACAAAACGAAGGCGTTGATTGAATAAAATCCGAGGCACGTGGCACGAGAAATTGCCGAAATGTCAAACATCAATATCAAGGGTTCACGATCATTTATGAGTACATGAAAAAACTAGAATACGGCAGTGCCGTTAGTCGCGTTCCTCATGCGTTCAAAGAATTTCGCTTAACGGCGTGTATATCCATAGTCCTTTTTGAAACAACTGTTAACTGGATTATTTACAACAAAGTATTTTTACTACTGACATAAGAATTTGATTTTGCTGTTGTATTTTTAACATATCAAAGAATGACTTTGCATCTCCATATGTCATTATAGGTTAAAAATATGTTTTAGAATAATATATTTTCTCATTTTCGAAATAAAATTTTAATGGTAAGTACTAGAGTACTTTCACAATGAGAATGACACATACGTTATACGTCCAAACAAGAAAATTACATTCAGAAGAGTCTGCTATTGAGAGTGCAGAAATTTTGAATTCATCGTATCGGATTGTTTATTTTATGTAATATTTTCATATATTATATACCCTTCCCTATATTATATGTCCCTAAAACAAACCTGTAAGCTTATGTTAACTACCTACAACACCAGTAGCACTTCTTCGCGCAGTATGACGTCCTCTTCTTTGTATAAATGTTAAATGAAAAGTTGATAATCATAACTTAGAAATAGTGCCATCTATAAAAAACCCAAAAACACAAAAGCATTATAATGCTATATAGCTAAAATTAAAATAGCACAATTTAATTTTTTTAGTATACGAGGGGAACTATTTAATCTCTCTTAATTTAACGTACCGTCCTGCAAAGACTTCATTCTATCAGAAAAAATTAATTTTATTAGTCTCTAAAGTCGGCATTAATCTTGTCTCTCAATTGATTATCGTCCAAAAAATGACGTCCTCTGGAGTGCTTTTTGACATTTCTAAATGAAAAGAAGTCGTAGAAGTCAAAGTCGGACTGTATGGTGGGTGGTCTAGCTCAAAAAAGATACACACGCGAAGGATGGTTTCGATGTTGTCGGCCTTGGGAACTTATGCATTGTCGTGCATGTTTGTGACGCAAACTTGGACGTTGTTAGTCAATAACCGTTGTATTACCATAGGAAAATGCTGTTATTACTGTTCTCTTTGACATGTATTCAACAAGAATAACTTCTGCTTGGTCCCAGAAGACAAAGGGTCATATTCAATGGATTCACGACCCCGTCGAAACAGTTTTGCTCAATATTTAAAATACAGCGGAGTCTCGTTCTCACATATTGTAACCATTTGTTCGCGAATAGTTTTAGGAGACGCTGATGCTCCACTATGGCAAAACTGATTGTGATACACTTTATAAAACAAAAAATAATAAACGAATTGAAGTCAAATTCGACACGAAAAGAAAACGTGTCACTACTGAACATTACATAATGGGTAGGTAGACTTTTTTCTCGTAACTCCATAACCGAAAGGGATTTTTGAAGTTTTATCGGCTAGTTTAGATTATCTGCCTTTAATTTAAATAGCACTGTACCTACAATATAATAACTAAGATCCTCATGTTCACAATGTTATCTGGTACAGACTGTACACATACCTAGTTAACAGATCTAATCTATAATATACGGATAAATACATATGTAGCCAGCGATATTAGAGATCTATTTTAGGCATGTAAACAAAAGAGTGAACTTAATTTATGGAGTTATTATATACAAAAGAGATCAGATAACTATAGTTAGCGCCAAAAAAATATAATAACTATATGATGGTATTTGATTTGTAATCGCTCCAAAATGTATAATGAAGCAAATCTTATTTTAATTAAGATTTGTCGCGTGTACAGTTTGTGGAAAAAGTAACATATTTACTAGTCACGGCTAAGTTCATTCTAGCATATTAGCATTACTAATGTAAAGAGAAGAAGTAGGAATATACGAATCCTCCTTAGAAACAGTGTTGTCATTCAGTCGCAATCGAGGCTAGACATTTCTTAAAATTCTCCTTGTGCTTTCTGAATGCCTTTTCTTTCCAATAGTGTATTCATCTGTACATCTTTGGTACAGTTATCCACGAATTTAAACTCCTTACCCTTGGAACAGTTCTTTGATGGCGCTTGCTCTTGTAAGGTTTTGAAAATTTGGAAAAGATTATGGTATTGATAGATTACGATATTTGGCAGATTTTTTTATTGCAAGAATTGCGAAATTTCAGATAGCGATTATATTTCGCGATAGTGTTTGTTGTCTTGGGTGTAGTTCAGAATTGCCATGGAGGTGTGACTAAAAAGTAATAAAGAAATAAGTTGTACGAATAGATGTATTCATCATATACATGTATATGCCATATGACATATGAACCTAACCTATCCCACAACAGTATAACTTTGCATTTCCTTTCGGATGAACAAATGACTAATATGAGTTTGAAACTTTAGTCCAAGGAGATTTTTGCCATGGAACATTACACTCCACGCACTAAAACGATGGAGATGTACATTCGAAACAACTTCTAAGTTTTGAAAACTCAACTTCAGTTTCGTAAAAAGACATCAAAAATGAGTATGGAGAATTTATGAATAATAGTAGCCTCAGTAATTCAACCACAAATCTCCATCGAGATTAAGTCGATGTCGTTCTGCACAGTTGGGCATCACCTACACCTAATTCCGACGTATAATCCACTTTGATTTCTAGTTATTCCTAATGACTCTTTGTTTGGATTACGCGACATTCTTTACCGAAATGGCCAAAAGTGAGGAAAATTTATGGCATAAAATCAGCAAGAATGATGAGATACATTTCACATTAAACTGAATTGTAAAGAAACTGCTGGTGTCATATACAGGGCAAAGAAAATCAATTAATTCGTAAAGAGCCTATCCACGATCAAAAAATGACAGTATGGTGCATAATTTGTGCAGACATGGTCATTGGACTGTTCTTCTTCGAAGCTAGCGATCATTCACCTAATGAGGGTAGTTCATGTTAATGATGGAAGTTCTCGGATTATGAAACAGCTTTTTTTGATATGGACATGGATTTCTGGTTTTACACCACCCAAGCCACAATCGATTTATTGGTCTCATTGTTTGATCGTTTCTCATCTAATTTCGAAAAATAGCGATTTTGACTGGCCACTGCGTTCGATTGATTAGACCTCTCCAACCTTTTCTGTGGGGTTATTTAAAGTCCAAGATGTATATTAACGACCCACGGACTCCTGATACTCTGAAAGTCAATATCTGACATAGAATACCCGGTACATCAACCGAAGTACTCAAAAAAGTGGTGGGAAATACAGAAAAATGAGCACATTACGTCATACGAGCCAAGGATGACCACTTCTGCGATATCATTTTCAAAAAGTGATAAGAACAGATTTCCACGTAACCAAATAAATGCCTAGTCGCTTGAACAACAAGTGATTTATATTACGATTTTTTCAGAAGTAAATGGGTCAGGATAAGATGGTACATTTGTTATCTATGTAGCTTGAGCTCATTTTTTTATGAATACTTTCTTTACTCAGTATATACTAAAAATTTTTTCTTATCTACTATTTCTCCTAAGATGAGCAATACTAAAGTACTTTTATCAAACCGTATATTTTCAAGTTGTAGATTCGATCTCCAGAGAATCACAGCACCAAGGCTGCTTCTAATAATCAAGAAAAAACTATGAACAGTAACATTGAAAGTATACAAATTAGATTAATGAGTATAATTTATGATATCGATCTCTAGAATCTACTTATAATACTCATAGTGTTGCTCTAAAGACCTGCATTTGTGTTAAGAGCCTTAGAAAGGAAAATGAGTTAATGCATTATAAGTTTAGCTTTTAAACAAGATTTTATATTTACTAGAAATAGTATTATACTACCTAATATTTACTTTTTTATTAAAGATTTTTTAAATATTGAGAGAATTATACGAGGGGGTACCAAATATAACAGGAATGACAGTGCTGTAGGTGCGGCTTACCTAGCACGCATTCTTGCCGCTAGGTGCGCGTGATGCAACTTGTTCCACGTTCAGTGCAGTCGGTTCTTTCGCCGAATAAGGTTGTGTCCCGTTACAGTGAATTTTTTTTGTAAAAACATTTTCGTTTGCTCGTCGTTTTTTGTAATGATGGATTTAAGTGAACAGCATACCACCCGGTCAGGCATTTTATTTGGAGTTTCTGAGAAGTCTATGTAACAATAGGTGACGAAAGAGGCCCGATTTGTGGCAGATTGGGGAATGGTTTTTCCACCATGACAATGCATCTGCTCATACACCTTTATCAGTCCTTTCCGCCAAGAGGGCAATGAAGAGGGCATGAAAGGACATCGTTTGAACGATGTAGGAGACATGAAGGAAAAAAGACACAGAAGATCGCAACCGTACAGAAAAACGAGTTCGAACAATGTTTCCAACAATGAAATCATCGATTACACAAGTGTATAAAGTTAAATGAAGGGTATATTGAAGGTGTTAAGATTGTTTTTCTAAAGGAAATGAAAATACAGGTTTTTATAGAGAAATTCCGATTATTTTTGGGTACCCCCTCGTATATTGAAATTATAACATTGTTTTTATTAGTTTAAAAAGGCATTTAAAAAATTATTATCTGACATGTCCTATAAATTTGATGTATGAGATGTTTTAATTCCATTCCCGATCTATTTAAGAAAATAATACGATTTCCAATATGTAAAATTTAAACTCTACATTTTTAATGATGTCTCGAACTATATCGTGCAAGTACTTAATTGTTATAAAAATAAGAAACTAAAAAACTTTAATATTGATTATTTTTTTGTTAGCTTGATAAAGTATTTTTCTTTCCAAGTTACTTTGACGAAGTACTTTCTCTCAACAACAAGTAAACAAATAGCTGGTTGTTTAATAGACTCGGCAGAGAAACTTAGTATTCCAAATGCGATTATTATATTCACTCTGATCATCCTAATTCCTAAGCTTCAAATTCTGAGGAAAGTAGTTATTCCAATCCAATAAGTCATTATATCTAGAGCTTTAGACTACTGTCAATAAAAACTAAAGACGAATGTCAGTTTTATCTTGCAGTTATAGATAGTTTCTTGCTGAATGCTTTAAATGAAGCATCGTATTAAAGCGCTTTAGTAAAGTAACAGAAACGTTCTACATGATTGAAGACAAAACATCAAATATTGTAACAGTAGTGTTCAAGATTTAATTAATCAGTCTAAAAAGAACAAGAGTTCTTTTTATGCCCGTGTTCTGGTTAATTACACTAATGATACCTCGAATTCGAATCAGGTATCGGACGGTTAATCAAACCCCTCCAAGTAGCCAATTCTGGTTTCTATTAAGTGAGATGACACGGTCTAGAAACATCTTTTGCAATAACTGCATTGTTTCTAGTGCTGTGTGGAAGGTTGCCCTTTCTTGCTAGAATTACATTGATCCATAACGGATAATGTAGGCAACATAAACTCCTTGATCATGTTACGATAATGGTCTCTATTAACTGTAATTGCACGGCTGTCTTTATCGTCGAATAAATATGGTCTAAAAACTCCCCCGTCTCAAAACCCACACCAAACAGTCTCTTTTACTGAACGCGTTTACTTTTCGATGCAGGAGCATAAACACAAAAGTTGCGGGAGTTCGTATGTCCACCAAAAAGCAAATGTGGTTCATCACTAAACGGTATTTTTTCTATGTAATATCCAGTTAGCAAATGAAATTCTCTGCGCACAATCTGTCAGTTAAATTTTCTGAGACCTTTTCTGGACCCTATAAAGATAAAAATAAAGATTATTATCTGCTTCTGGGCTTCCGGGCAGGAACCGCGTCACTTGTATATCTGCCGACGTTTCGTACTCATACAAATGGGTACGAAACGTCGGCAAATATACAAGTGACGCGGTTTCAGCCCGGAAGCCCAGAAGCAGAAAGCATGGAACACGACTTCCGCTTTAAAAGTGGTTTTTTGAAATTGACAACTCCTGTAAACGGTGACAAGTCGAGGTTTTTGGATCCTGAACAACATTTTCAGTTATTTACGTTATTCGTGCGAAATTTTTCCCGTATTTAAAATATTTTTATCAAGCGGGCTGTGTATTTGTATTGCGTTGCATTTATAATAATCGGGTTATGTCTACTTGACATTTGTGACGTTTCAATCTCAACATGCTTGATTATTAGGAAATACAATATAATGAAAATAAAATGTCGTGCTCTTATTGTTTATGATTAATTGAATATTAAAAACATTTTTGTTGGTGGTTTTAGGTGCATTAGACTAAAAATTATACAATTTGTATCGGGCACTATCTGATAAATCTTCGGGCTTTTGCATTGCGTAATGTAAATTCAGAGTAAATATGCAATAGATCATTTATCATTAATTCAATATGTGGTTTTCGTTGGGTCGTAAACGTTTTCAAAATGTAAATATGAAATTATCTATTGTGCGGAGAACAGTTTTAGATGTTTTTATTCTGTAATTTTAAAAAAATACGAAATTTGTACTTTCTAGCAACGCACGTATGAAGGAAAACTTTGTTTCTCTTAAAACATTACTCCATACAAAAATAGTGATTTATCAGCGAAAGGTGTTTCAGATAAGTGTCGGTATTATAATTACGTGTATAACATTAAAAAGTTTTTTACGATATACATATGTATATGTAAGAGAAAAGTCTGAACTGTATTTAGATTTTTAACTGCTTATCTTCAATGTAAGTAATACGATCATATATTTTTATTATTCAATATAGATATGTACTATCGCATAATAAATAAAAAGTTTAAATCATACATTTATGACACGTTGTTTTATTATCAGTTACCTATTCAGAATAAGTGCTTGTGATATGAAACGGATCGTTTTTCTTAGCATTTCCAAAAGTTAGGCATAAAGTCATAATATTTTGATTATTAAAATGGAAGAGTTGTGTGGACTTTGTGTAGGCGCTGCTTGTGGTTTTCTCTGTTTAGCTTGTTGCACAAAGCCAAAAGGAGGCAGACGAACTTGTAAGTTTCAGTTTGATTTTCTCGTAAAATTTTAATGTAATATCTATCCATTTAAGGAAGTGATTGATAGTCTAGTCAAAATTAGATAGTACAATATTTATATGTATCGCGGTAGGGATTAAAGTTGAATTTAATGGAGCCTGTGGTTGATTAACTTAATCACTAAGGTTGATATATAACCCCTTTCTACATTAACTTTCGTAATTCTGTATACGCATTTCAACAACTAAGTTGTCATCATCAGCAGATAATTGCAAAGTGTCGCACCTGGTAAACACACTGCGTATTCGTTTCACAAAATTTTTAAAAATTGTTTTACTTAAACTAGGATGAATGACATTGAAAAAGGAACACGGACACGACCGATAAGTACCTCCATGTGATTTATTACAGTGTTCCTCTTTTTCTGACATTAAGCAGACTGAAAAGAGACGTCTTGGTCGGGCCAGTGTCACTGTTCACCACATAGCTTTTATTCTTTAAAATGTACATACTTTCATACGTGTCTAATTCAAAATAATTGCACATGTTCTTTATCAAATGTAAACAATCCGTGTTAACACTATGATTATTTTCTAACACATGTCTTTCTATACTTGATTTTTCTGGTCGGTTGAATTTTATGTGCGCAAGATGTTCATGACATTTATACGCGAAAAATAATATCTGCCAAATGGCCTCCTCTTGCAGCTTCACAGACGTCCACTTTTTTGTTAAAATTTTCAATGACATTTTGATATCATTGAGGCTCTATCTCACCA
Organism: Dermolepida albohirtum; assembly: GCA_031893035.1. Classification (NCBI taxonomy): domain Eukaryota; kingdom Metazoa; phylum Arthropoda; class Insecta; order Coleoptera; family Scarabaeidae; genus Dermolepida; species Dermolepida albohirtum. The sequence goes on along the minus strand of JAVIWB010004152.1, from coordinate 515,182 downwards.
ATGATACGGATAATTTCATCTTTCAAAGCAGGAATTGATTGTGGTTTGTTTTTATAAACCTGACTTTTCACGTAACTCCAAAGAAAATAGTCTAACGGTGTCAAATCACATGATCTTGGTGGCCAATTAACATCACCGTTTCTTGAGATTACACGTCCAGGAAATTTTTCTCTGAATAAATCAATTGATTCGTGTGCAAAGTGAGTTGTAGCGCTATCCTGTTGAAACCACATATCCTCTTGATCAATATTCATTAATTCAGGTCACAAAAATTCGGTTACCATCCGACGATGTCGATCATCATTGACAGTTGCAGCTTCACCAGCAGCATTTTCAAAGAAGTAAAGTCCAATTACATCACCTGACCATAATGCACACCAAACAGTAACTCGTTTAGGATGCATAGGTTTCTCATGAATAATTCGTGGACTTTCCTCACCTCAGATACGGCAATTTTGTTTATTAACATAGCCACCAAGTTCAAAATGTGCCTCATCGGAAAACATAATTTTTTGAGAAAAATCAGCTGGTTGTTCATTGATGAAATTGACAAATGGACGACGTTTTAAATGATCTAATAGCTTCAGTTCCTGTGTTATTTAAATCTTATATGCCTTCAGAGCTAAATCCTTGTGTAAAATACGCCATGTTGTTGATCCACTAAGTCCAAGTTGTTGTGAACGTCGTCTAATGGACATTTCAGGATCTTCAGCAACACTTTCAGGAACCAAACTAATATTTTCTTGTGAACGACCACTACGACTGCATTTTTCACTTTTTTGATCTTCCACGGAACCGTTCTCTTGAAATTTTTTAATAATTCGACTAATAGTGCTTTCAAATGGACGATTATTTAAACAATAAAATTCACGTAATTTTCTAAAAACTCTTTTCACAGAACGCTGATTCTCGTAAAATAATTCAACAATATGAACGCGTTGTTGTACCGTATACGAAGCCATTTTCATAAATGTTATACATCACACTTTTTAAATGCCCGCATACCCAGACAAATTCAGTGCGCCAACTATATTTTATTTATTCTTAAAAAAAACTGCGCAATTTGAAACTTCCTTTATATGAAGGAAATCTATATTACGAACCGTTAGTTTACCAGTAAATCACCAATAAATTACCAAATGAAATCGTGAATATGGGAATATCGGTTATTATAAGAGATTTAGCTTTGTTTTTCTCAGATAAAGATAAATACAGTTTATCTTATTTTAGGAGAATGTTAAAAATAATTTATATTTTATATTCAAACGATTATAGAACAATGACTTTATATTATTTAACTTCTCGACTTCTTCTTCTATTTTGATTTAAAATTTAAACTATTCGGTGGCACTCTGTTCGTTTAAATTTAAATTTAGAAATATCTTCATAAAAATAATTACATGCCAAATATAAAGATCGTCATAGTTAACGAATCATTAGCTACATACTTACACCACAAGTATCACGACGCATACATCTGCTCTGCTGGAATCTTATTTTGCACATAAATATTTGTTTTGTGGAGGATACGCTAAATATTACATCTATTATGCCCATTTAAATATTAACATTTTGGCGGTTTCGACTTCATTCGAAAATATTATCAGTAGATGGTGTACTAATTTATAATTAAGCAATCGTATTATAACAAATTATTGCTGTAACAGAAGTTGCCTCTTGGCAGTCCTCCCTTTATACGTTTCATTATCGCTGTTGCTTGGACCAATCGGCGTCGGTAGTTGATTGCTGTCCATCCTTCGTTTTACTAATCTGCCTTGTTTGCACATTTCTACCGATACAAAATTTAAACGTCTGTCAAACAGGTGGCAGGTGTTGTGCGTTGTGACCAATTGTTCGTTTTTTATCATAATTTTATTATTTCCTGTTCCCTATGAAGCTTATACAGTTCTGAATCAAATTTTCTCAACTAGGAATTTTCTACTTCATGCTTTCCAATATTCTTCTAAACATCTTTCTTTTCCTTATAATTAGCGGTATTTGTGAACATTTGATTAGGCACTTATTTATTGGAAAATATTCGTATCCTTATCGTTTTTATACTGAAATTAAACACAGCATTATTTAGATATAAAATTTCAAGGGCGCAGCTGTTCTTTACGTCAAAGAATATCGTCTCATACTGGAAGAATCGTTCTCTTACGGAAGAACTATTAAGGAATGTATGAGAGTCTTTCACCAAATATTATGACTAAATTTATTACGGTTCTGTAAACAGCAAAAAATATTATCCAGTAAGCTTCTTTCGTTTTGCAAAAAAGACAATTGTTATAAATTATTTATTCAATTTTGTCACGAAGTTCACGTCTCTAGAAATCGTGATAGATGAAATGAAAGAGTGGAGACATGCACTCAAATTGTATGTTTGTTTGGTTGAAAATTCACAATAGAAAGTTTTTCCATGATCGAGGCGGGTTTCTAAAAAATAGACCATTAAAAGATCTGTTTGTTATTGACGATATAAAAAGGTTAAAGAGAATCAGAGTAGCTATGTTGCAAGGTGATCTAAGTGCTTTAACTGGTGTGCGACTTAAGAAAACTATCAACACTAGAGCAGTAATTATTTCTCCACGTTTAATTATCTCAGAACCTCTAACATTTTACAAATGTCTGTTGGGAGTACTCTACGCTTTTGTATAAATATTTAAACGTGTCTAAAGTTTGTAGTTTGAGAGTACTAGCAACTGTGTTCAAGAAGAAGATGAAGAATGGCGGAAGGTCATCATATTTTTTTATTTTACCATTATAAGATGTCTATATTTTATAATATTATTGTTGCGGATTTTTCTTGTATGTATATTAAACTATTTGATTTGTTTCGTAAGTATAATGCTTCTCTAACAAATATTACCGTAAAGAAACATGTGTTTAAAAGCTTATGTAGTTTAAACGTTATTCGTTATTTTTTTATGCTTGTGTCTAGCGGTATACTGTATATGTATGCATATTTACATAAATTTCCTATCAACACTTTTTTTAATAATACAAAAATTTATAAACAAGGCAGGTCCCGCGTCCAACCTTGTTGTACGCATGTATCTAGAGAATTTTCTTTGTAAGATATCCAAGGTTACGAACCGTAAAACAATAAAATAATTTAATGTTCACAGGATATGGATAAGCGCAGCAAATTTGGACCGACATACTTTTTATTTGATATATTTAGACGACTTTTAGATTATATTATAGAATGCAATTACTTGTCCAGAAGAAATATAAAAATTTAATATTCTCTGGGATGTTACAAATTTCAGAAGCAAAACTTAATTTATACATCAATTTTAATGAAGTAAGATTCTTTTTGTGATATCAAATTAATAGATATTTTCTACAAAGTATAATTGGTGGAGTTGGTAACATCGAGCAATCGAGAGATTATTTTTCATACTTATATAATTTAGCATTATAAATAATTTTATATTCCATATACTACATTCATTCTTAAATCATAATCCATCTGTCTTTTCACAACAAATTTTATATAAATTAAATTTATTTAATGAAAAAGCATATGTATGGCAGAAATATATTAAAGCGTGTATTTTTTAGTAAACATTACCAATATTATTTGTCAGATTAATTTATAAAAATCGACATTTAGAATGCATTCGATTGAAAAGAATGCTCAATTTATGAATTGGTACAATTCAAATTTTAGCTGAGACAAGTTTCTAATGTATTTTCGGCTGAATATTTTAATAATAAAATAATAAGACATAAAGAGAAAACAACCAAACTATCGTGTGTATGGAAGCTAAGAAAAAGTAAGACTATCAATAAAAAGTATAACCGGATTCACTAATGTGAGTAAAAGTACTGTACATAAATTTCTTCGACTAGAATATTCTAGATTATTTCGAAAATCATCATCGAAAGAAGAAATGCTTTATGTGAAATGACTAAAATTAATGACGTTGGTATATTACTGAACAAAATTTGGTTCATGGATTAATCGCCATTTTACGTAAATACAGAAGTAAATTGTCAAAATTGTATATAGGAATCGACAAAATTTATATCTTTACAATATCACTAGAATTCGACGACTTTAAAAAGTTTATGTTTGGGCAGGAATAATAGTAAACTCTATTGTGAATTCGTATTTCATCAATGGAAATCTGACAGAAGAAATTTCTCTTCAGTTATCACAACAGTAAATCATTCTGGTAATCGACATAATAGACGTTGAAAGTGTATGGTTTCAGCAAGATGGCGCTTCGCCTTATTGTGCTATATTACATAAATCCCAAATTTGAGCATGCATCATTGGATAGGACGTGGCAGTGAAGTAGAATTGCTAGCAAGAAAATTAATCTCCCATCACATAATTTCGTCCTAAAGGTTACTTGAAAATCAAGTACATAGTGGGAACACGTTCAATATCGATAAATTAAAACAAAGAATAATTATTGTAAAGCAAACGATAACAACAAAATACCAACACTATAAATGAATTTTATAATAGTTTAGGATATTATCCCGTAGTGAATTGTGGTAATTTTGGCCATTTACTGAATTAAAATAAAACTTTTTTTAGTATTTTAATAAAATTTATTGAGTACGTTTTGTTAGTCATGTAATGTTTACAAATAAAATACGCACGTTAATATATTGTTGTCATCTGGTAGCCAAGAAACTAAAACACCACGTAAACCTTATCTTTCTTAATAAAATATGTTCACTGAACATGTACTGAGATATCAAAAATTATCCTGGTCCCTTTTGCGGGAAGACCGTCCCAGACTACTTATAGTGTAGTTTCGTCTGTCCGGATACCTAAAGTAGCAAAATATATGAATCTAGATCAATGATAATTCGCATATTTTTGTTGAAAATTCACTATATGTCCAGAAAATTGGTGTTTAGATGACAGTTTCTCGGAGAGCGATAGTTTAATTTATATTTTTCAATTTCACCGAATAAGCAGAGGTATGAAAATTACTTTTCAAACGACTTTGATCATTAGTTTCATAGCTATTTTCAAAAGGACGGTGCTGCAGTATATATATATTACGACAAAAGATAGTGTAACTGGTAAGTCTGCCTAGGGAAGTTGAATTTTTTTGAGGTTACGTTGTCTAATAATCATGAATTTCTCGTGTGTTCCCATATTTAAAAAACGAGATTTTTAGAACTCCTTTTAATAACTGATAAGAACTGCAACAAGAGAAAGTTACAACTATAATGCCGAAAATGCTGTAAAATGCTTTAGATATCACGAAGAGGCAAATACATTTACGTATTGAATAAGGCAATGCATTAAGGAAGGCAGCAGTTTCTTTAATTCAACTCTTTCGGTTACTAAAATCGTTATTATATCTTCCTAATTTTTAACCTTATTGTCTTATTATTTTGTTATTAGAATTTATATATCATAGACTGACAACTATGGCAGAACTTGACAAAATTATTTTGAAAGGATCATATATATATATATATATATATATATATATATATATATATATATATATATATATATATATATGTAAGGTAAGTCAACTTTTTCCTTATCATGGCTACCTTTGACAAGGATTATTTTTGGTATCTCTATATTCCGAGTATTTATGTTTGTCATTTTTCTCTGGCGCAATAGGTTAGGATCGGTTGTTCTGAGTATGTATCTAGGTACCGACACTCAGATGCGAACGAAACGAATATTAACAATCGGCGATGCGTAAAATAAAGAAAAATAAATAATTTTAAAATCATCTATGTAATATTAATTAGGGTATATAAATTAAAAATTTTTCCCAAACGTATTCCACATGACATTCAATCATTTTGAAGGACATCTTCAAGATAAAATTGTATTAATTTTATTTAGAAGCGCTTTTTAATTTTGTTGTTTCATGGTAGTGCGTGTCAGTGATTGTATATGATTTACAATTAAAAACTATTAAATAAAAATATTATCCGTCACAGGTAGTTTCTAGAAAAATATAATAGCAATATGTATGTTTATATTGCGCAAATATTTTTTTTCATTAAAATTATCGGTTGATCATTAATAACCAGACGCTATAATATATATCACAATTCGTAGAAATAGTATGTACATACATAAGTCAAAATTATAATATTACATGTTGTTTCTAGAACTGTCTTTTACTTGAAATTAACTGTAGTTGTTAATTTGTATCAAGCATTAGTATATGTTTCATGTCTAATTAATTGATCAAAAAATGTTACATGAAATGAATTTCCCGTTACTATATTATATATACGAGATTATAGTAATGATAATACATTACATTGTAAAATAAAAAAAAATTAATAGTATAGTTAGTTGAAATTATTTAATGTATATACGAGGTTTGATCAAAAGAAAAGAATTTTTAATTTTTTTGAAAAGTATTTATTTATTCATCAATATCGATTTTGTCCCTTTCAAAGTAATCCCCCTCAGATATAATGCACTTATGCCAGCGCTTCTTCCAATCCTCGAAGCAGTTCTGAAATGCAGCTCGTTCTTCGATTCTGACTTTATCTCATAAATGGTGGCGAAACGCTTTCCTTTCATTGGTCTCTTCAATTTTGGGAATAGGAAGAAGTCGCAGGGAGCCAAATCTGGTGAATAAGGTGGTTGAGGCATGATTAGGGTGTTGTTTTTGGCCAAAAAATCACGAACAAGCATTGATGTGTGAGCTGGTGCATTATCGGGATGCAGAAATGCAGAATCCATGATTTTCTTTTCCACAATTCCGATCGTTTGAGCCGTATTGCTTCACGCAAACGTTGCATAACTTCCTTGTAGTATTTCTTATTAACCGTACGACCTGTTGGCAAGAACTCATGATGCACCACGCCATTGTAATCGAAGAAAATAGTGAGCAAAACCTTCACATTTGATCGAACTCGGCGTGCATTTTCTCGGCCTTCTGTAAAGCGCTTGTAAAACTTATAAACACTTTTTTGAGACAAAGTGGACTCGCCGAATGCCACAGTCAACATTTCAAGTACCTTGGAGCACTTTATTCCATTTTTAACGCAAAATTTAATACATATTCTTTGATCCATTTTTTTCAAAAGTCACAAATCGAAGAACACACACAAACGTGACCAAGCTTTTCAGTTGTCAACAACAAACTACTAATCCAAATTGGCTGATAATGTCAACATATGACTAACACATATGTACCAACATAACAAAAAAAAATTTCGATAATCGAATGTACACAGCGAGCGAAAATTCAAAATTCACGTTTCCTTTTGAACAAACCTCGTACATTAAAATAACAATAATAGATGCAATAATATACAATAAATATGATTCAAGTAATAGAGTCTATTAAAATAAAATTATGTTAAATAAGTTCTTAAATTATAGTCATATAATTTGCTTTTTTATTATTTATTATGTAACTGAACTATAGTTTCATTTTGTTCAGTTTATTAATTTAACAAGATTTATTGTTCAATATAATTGTCTAGTTAGTAACTCATATGTCAGATACACAATCTATTAAATGTTATCTGTTATCTGCATTACAAAAATGTCGAGATTATAGTAACATTAACAGGTAATATTACGACCTACTGAAATTTAATTTTATTTAAAAACCAATTTATAATAATTAAAATATTCAAAATTTACGTTACACATTACCATTTATATCAAATTATCAACTAAAAATGAGGTTTATATTAATGCAAGGTATTTTTAAAAAAGAAATCAAGGTTTTGGAAAAACAAAACAGAGAAGAGGACGCCAATTTCAAATTTAAAGTATAAAGTAAAAAAAAAATTATATTTCAGTTGAAAATTATAATTTAATTATTAAGTTTAAATTGAACTTTCTATGGTTCTGGTATCATGTAATCGCAGAAGCATTCACATTATTGTACGAAATCCAAGTTCCGCATTAAATTGAATTAGACTATGTTTATTCAATTAGAAACGAACATAATCCTATATATGTACCTTTCCTGTAACAAATATTACTATATTGAAGTCCGAAGAATCGCATTCCTAAGATTACATGCTTATCAAGTATTAACATTTACTTATAATCGATATCCTTATTTTTCAAGATAGTAAGAAATGGTCATCATGGGAAATATTATAATATGTGAAACTATCTCTTGTGAATGTATAACAGGTAGCTGTATAATAATACAATAAATTAGATTCCAAATATATTTAATTTATTTAATATATACAGATATTTAAAAGAGAATGTTGTTATTTTTAATACAATTTATTATAAAATGAAATATATATGTATATTAATTAATTTAATTATTAATTTATATACAGTAAAACCTGTCAATAACGGCCACCCAAAAAGCAAAATATATTGGCCGTTATATAAAGGTGTCCGTAATTGACAGGTTTTTTGTCTCGCAAATAAAATACATAATTAATTTTAGGATTTGCTTTCTTTATTTTATTAATTAAAGTAAATAGTATATAAATACAAATATGTGTAAGAAAAACTAAAATTTTAATGTATTTACATATTATAGATAATATGACATCTAATAAATTATTTATATGTACATATTATTACAATATATTCATACGAAAAAACACAATTTATTAGGATTTTTTAAAGTACGTTTCAATACTTGTTTGCTTCACATTTTTTAGCTTCGATTTAAAAACTGCAGCTTCACATGTAAGTAAAATTTTAGAAACATCCATATAAATGTCACCATTGTTATTGCACAATAAATAATTTTGTATGTCTCTTAATTTTGCACACACTTCACTCCTACTAGATAAACTAGATTTTGGAGTTTCACATTCGTCCAGGTCACTATTATCAGAGTTATGTTCTTCATCAATATTGCACAAATCTTCAACAATTTCTGGAATACTGAAGTTAGGGCTCTCTGTAGGCACATGACGATCAATAGAAGCATATTCATCTAAATCCATCAAAAATTCGTTACGAACTGCAGGATATAGCTGGGCAAGGGGTATTTCGTCTTCTTCATCAAACATTGTGTCCTCCTGGATAACATCAGAGAATCCGGCCTTGGAAAAACATTTTTTAACTGTAGCAGGAGATACCTTTTTCCAAGCAGCTGTAATCCATACAAGTGCATTGGCTAAATTTATGTGTTTTTCAAAAATTTCAAAATCACATTCATTGTCAATAAACGTTAGAAGCCTTTTAATCAAAAAATTTCGGTAAATCAATTTGAAATTCTGAATTATTCCTTGAGCCAAGGGCTGACAATACGAAGTGGTGTTTGACGGCAGGAAGACTAGTTTAACATTTTCTAATGGAACTTTAGAATGTGAAGTGGCATTATCCAAGAAAAGAAGCATTTTTCTATTTTGTTTTTTCATTTTATTGTCAAATTTATGCAGCCATCTTGTCATAATTTCCGTTGTCGTCCATGCCTTTTTGTTAGAAACCCATTCTAAGGGTAATTTGTCCACATGACTACCCTTAAAACAGGGAGGATTTTTACTTTTTCCAATTATTAATGGATCTTCCTTCTCACCTTCCATATTTGCACATAGTAAAACAGTCAAACGTTGTTTTGCTGCCTTCTTCCCTGCACAATTCTCACTTTTTAATGCAAATGTCTTATTTGGCATAGCGCGGTAATAAAGACCTGTTTCGTCGGCATTAAACACATCTCGAGGAGAATAATTTATTAAAATCAACGGTAACTTGGTTTTCCAGTCTTTTATATCGTCCAAATTAACCTCTGCGGAATCACCACAAATTGATTTAAAAGTTATACTGTATCGCCGACAGAAACTTTCCAACCATCCATTATATGCTGCGAAATTTTCCATCTTTAAACTGCTTGCTGTCTCCAGTGCTTTTTGTTTAAGTAGCGGCCCAGATATTGGGATTGCTTTATTTCTGGCTTTGCAAAACCAATTGTAGACGACTTGATCCACTGCCAATCCTTCCGACTTCGGAAATTTTCGTTTTAGCTCCATGTTAACACCTTCCTCGACCATCTTTTTTAATTCACCTTTATTTTTCATAATATCGTTAATTTGTGTTTTTCCAACCCTATATTTTTCGGCCAACTTTCGCGAACTTAACGCATACTTTTCACTTTCCGCGATTATATTTATTTTGTCTTTTAGCGACATACTTAATTAAGAACCTTTCGAATACGGAGACAACTTTAAACTGAATTGTTTCCTTTAGAATAATAAAGTTTAAATCGAAAAGGGTGAATTACTACCAGGTAATAGGAAACCCCGGGAAACCCCGACAATTTGTATTAGGTATTTCCGTCAATAAAGATATACATGTCATAAATAGTCCGGCCGACATTGGCGGGTAAATTTCTATGAAAATAGACCGTAAAAGTTTGGGTTATTTGGCCGCGGCCGTTTTACAAAGGTGGCCGTAATTAACGGGTATTTGTGTATGGGAATTTCCTTATAGTCGATTCGGGGAACTTTGAAACTCAGGTGGCCGCTTTAGTCAGGTGGCCGTTAACACAGGTTTTACTGTATATATATATATATATATATATATATATATATATATATTGTATTAACAAAATTTCAAAATGCTTCTTGTTTCATTTTATAATAAATTGTATTAAAAATAACAATATACTCTATTGATTAAAAAATATAGATATAATCAAAGTTTATTTATCTTAAAGAATTTTTTCATAGTTGTAAACATTAAAGCATTTGTTATTAATACTTCTAATTAATAGTTATTGCTTGATTGTTTGGATTATATAATAAAGAAGTAAATCCATGCGCAGACGCTATTATAAGTTTATAGTTAGGCAACTTTTATTACTGGTTTTGTATTAAATATAAAGTATATTTTTTATTATAATTATAATCAAATTGATAATGCACTGTATTGATCTTCCCTCTCCTTTTCTCTTTTGTCCAGGTGCCTGTTTTTTAGTGCGCAACAATTGTTTGTATATATAGGCCGTTGACATTATTTTTTTATTATTTAACAGTGTGTCGTTTGCTGAACTTGTTCTATTGAACGTATTGCCTTCTTTTGCAAAATGAAAGTGTCATTTGCATGAACCGAGTCGCCCCATAATTAGATACTATAGCTCACTCGCGAATGGAAGAGAGGCTACTGTTGCCGCTTTATTATTTGTAATTGTTCTCATTCTACGTATAGCATAAATTGCAAAGTGAGCTTTTTCGATAGAGCATCAACTTTATATTTCCAGGTAAGTCTGGTGTCCAGATATATTTCCAATGTCTTCGCAGACTCTGGAGGTGAAAGCCATTTTGACCGTTTTGGTGTCATTGAGCATTAGCTTATTTGTTGAGAACCATGCCATGGCTTCCAGTAGTGTTTCATGGGACCTTACTTCTAGTCTTTGTTCGTTTTCATCTCTACATAGAAATGCTGTATCGTCCGCGTACTGTACTACAGGATCCGTGACATGTTGAGCAAGGTCGTTGACATACAGACCGAATAAGGGCCCTCTTTTATTCGGTCTGTAGCGATCCTTGAGCCACTCCATATTTGGTGGTTTTCAGGTCGCTGGTTACGCCATTAAAGTGTACCGCGTGCTGCTGGTCTTTAAAATATGCCTGTAATAATTTTGGAATTTGACCATGAATACCATAGCACTCCAACTTTTGCAAGTGTATGTCAATTTGCACACAGTCGAAGGCCTTGGATATATATATACCGGGTGTTCGTTCACATGACTATCACGTCACAACTTAAGGACGCGTTACTGAAGCAGTTTTAAGTTTAAAATGTCTAATGAATATATTCCCAAAACTCTATCGTAATTTTAAGTTTTAAGTTTCACATTTTAAGTTTTGGAGAACCCACTACTAATGCAGATATTACTTACCGCTATTAATTTCGTTGTTATTAAAATGTCGAGGTTACACTGATTCATCAGTTATTATTTATTGTGTCTGTAAATGTTAATTAAGTTAATTTAGAGTGTTTATTTTTCATGTTAAATTGAAATACTCTTAAAAGTATTAATTTTTTCGGATGAAAAATATGCCGATGCTCACTTTGCTTATGGATTGCTAATGTAAATGGACGAGCGGCAGTTGATGAATATCGTCGGCGATTTTCCACTCGTAAAGTGCCTTATAGCTCTGTTTTTAGAAATATGCATCGATGTGTAACAAGAACTTGCTCAAGAAGAAGTAATACTTAATATGGTTGATGCCCAACCAGACATTCTACTAGTGTCCGAAGAATATACAACAAACATAACGTAGGCCCCGTGAGAGTATAGAGAACTACACAATTTCGGCTTGTACCCGTACCATACCTTACTTGTACAAGCTTTAAAACCTGACAATTGCGAATCAAGACTTGAATTTAGTCGCTGATTAGCGAGACTTTGTTCGATAATATTTTTAGTGAACAGAAACGGCATCAGTAATACCAGAAATTCACATTGTTGTGCACTTAAAAATCCACGGCAAACTAGGGAATTTCATTTCCGAGGTAGATTTTTGGTGAATGTTTGGTCTCATTGATCCGTTTATCGAAGAGCGTCTCACGGCAGTTAATTATTTACGTTTTCTGGAAGATTACCTTACACATTACTGGATGACATTTCTCTAAATATAGGATGATGAAAATTGATACACCACGATGAGGCACTTCCACACTTTAGTACACAAGTAACAGATTTTCTTAATCAAAATTATGTGAACCGGTGGATTGGAAGAGGTTTAGCAGTTGTTTGGGCACCAAGGTCACCAGAGTAAAATTAGATTATTTTTCATGGAGAACGATGAAAAATTTTGTTTATGCAGAACAACTTGAAAACAGAGAACAACTTGTTGTTAGAAGTATGGATGCTGCAGAAACTATTCGTGTTAATCCTGAGACTTTATAGAGACACCTCTTCAATTCTAAGAAGAGCTAAATTTTGTATACAGCAACTGGGTGGACATTTTTTACAACTAGTTTACTAAAGCGACTTCTTTTAAAATAATTTTCATTGAAATTTCCTTTTGCAGCGGTACATAATGCATGCATTAGTAAGGTTATCTAAAACTACAAAATGCTTGTAGCTCAGTTACGATAGAGTTTTTATGGAGTGTTCATTAGATATTTTTAACTTGAACTTGTTTCAATAACACATCCTTAAGCTGTGGTAATCATGTCATAGGACACCCGGTACATACACTCCGCGCAACATGAATAGGACCAACTGCATATATGACATTTGTAGTTGGTATAAACATGGTAGTGCGCTGGAATTGTTATTTTCGAAAATAAGAGGGTTGATAAAAAGATGTATGTAGGTACCAAATATAATTTTTGTAAAAGTCAGTGCAAATGTACGTTACTAATGACAATAAGTAGAGTAATTAAACGCCACTTGAATACGACCAATCTACAAAATAAAAGAATCGTTTGCAATAACAAAATACTTTATTGTTCAATAATGAGTACTTTTGCCATTATTTCTTATAACCTCAAATAGTCGGGATGGAATGGAATTATACAGGGTTCTCAAGTAGTCAACGGGAAGTTCCGCCCAACTTCGTTTCAGCGCCTGCTCTAGTTCGTCAGCGCAACTTAATTGGGTAGCATTGGAGTACAATTTACGCGACAACCATCCCCAAACATTTTCTATGATGTTCAGGTCGGGGGAGAGCGATGGCCAATCGAGAACCTCCATGCCTTGTTCTTGAAATCAGCGTCGAACAATGCGCGCGGTGTGAATACTGGCATTATCCTGTTGGAAAATAAATGGCCTACCTGCCATATCGTTAGAAAATTTGTCTTTCACCTGTTGCAGCAGCTGGACGTACTTTTCCGAATTCTGTCTGCCCTTCACTATTACTAAATCAACAGGTCCGTTATAGGAAACAGGTCCCCATACCATGACTGAACCAACATCGGCTCGCCTTCGTGACTGAATCACTTCATCTTTACGTAAATCGTGGAAATAATAAGAAAACCCATCCGGGCCATCTAAATTAAACTTCTTCTCGTCACTGAAAATAACAGTTTGCCATTCTCTTGTCCACCCCATTTTTGCTCGAGCAAACTGAAGACGTGCAGTGCGCTGAAATTCCCTTAAAGGAGGCCGTCGTTTAATTTTCAAACGTTTTAAATTCGGACAGGTCTTCATTAACATCTGTACAGTTCTTACCGATGCATTCGCGTAATATGGCTCGACGTTCTCTCTTAGTTGTAACGGATGTTGTTCGCCCTTTAAAACGTTTTCCATAATTCTCGGGATCCCTAATAAAATTGTTCACAACCTGGTGTGATCGACTTATTTTCTTTGCAGTAGCCCTTGAGGAATACCCTTCTTGATGGAACGCTTTAATTTTTCCAATTTCTTCCATACTTTAGCACTTCTGTCGTCCCATCGTTGCACAATACCCTTAATTACAGATGTTTGTTTATCCGGATACACGTTGTAACTCGACACTCATCCGGTAGCTTACTATTAAATACTGGTCGTATCCAACCGGCGCTGTGCATTTTATATGTATGTGGTACTTACGTCACCCAATGCATAACGTTAGGCACTATTGCGCAATAATGCGTATTATTTGCCATATCATACCATTACAAACTTGCATTGTATTTTTAGTAAATGAATTGTTTTTCAAACCACCGAAAGCTTGCAACAAGTCGGGTGGTCCTATTCATGTTGCGCGGAGTGTATTAGTAATAATAAACAAGAAATTTAGTTCATTTAATAACATTTTTCAATAAAGTAAGTGTCAATACGTATTATCATATATTAAACATTTATTACATTCATTACGTATATACTTTGAATAACAGAAAATAGTGTTAATTAATACGTATTATTGTTATTTTCTCTTTTAAAATTAGCTAATTAAATTAAAAATATAAACAACAAAATTTCATTATACCTAATGGCTTTTGTAAAAAGCTTTTTACTAATACAAGGAGATTTGTACAATAAAATATTCCATTTTGTATTAGATTAATACGTTATTAGAATGTGCCTGCAATTATTTTGCAATTAAATTTTACAATGCGAGTCATAAATTATCTCACTTTTTTAATATTACGCATGAAAAATTATTTTGAGAAAGGTACATTAAAATATAATTTTAAAGCATACAAAGGGTACTAGGAAAGATTTGCAATACAGCCTTGTTTATTTAATTTTTTCAAAGTAATTTACTCTAGACTCAATACACCTCTCCATTCTCCGAAACCAATCTTTAAACCAGTTCTGTCAAGTTTCACTAGGGAGTAAAGCACACTCGTTGTTCCGAGCCCGCAGAAGGTCCTCATCACTGGAAAACCGCCTCCCTTTTAGCTTCATTTTCACATGCAGGAACAGTGCATAGTCGTAAGGAGCAAGATCTGGACTGTAGGGAGGGTGCTCGAGAAGTTTCAATTCTGTCGTGGTCAAATATTAGATGCAGGCTTTGGCGCGGTGAGCTGGAGCATTATCGTGATGGAGGAACCAGCTGCCCATTCTTGACTTTGGCGTTAGGTTCTTCATAGATCCAGTGATGAGTTTAGGCAGATACTGTTCAGTATACCACTTAGCTGTGACTATCTTCTATCTAAAACGACGCGTTCCACAATTCCACTCGATTTGAAAAATACAGCTATCATTTTCTTCTATACAGATCGGGATTTTCTGAAAAACTACGTGTCCTCATCATCAAAGACCCAAACTTTGTTTTGAACTTTGGTTGACACATTGTAATAGTACAGCCAAGTCTCGTCACCTGTCACGATGTTGTTTACATACCGAGATTGTACCTTATTAAACTTTTTTAGCATCTCTCGGTACCAAGTCACACGTCGTGTCATCTACTCTTCAGTTAGTGCGGCACCTCGTGCAAATGATCATGCAGAATCGAACGAACTGTTGGTGCATTTAGACCTGAAGTACTCTCTACTTGTTGGTAGGTCACTCGCCTGTCCCCGCCAAGCATTTTCCTCACAGTAGTAACGTTTTCCTCCGTAACTGACGTTCGTGACCTTCCCGGCTTCTCAGCATCCTCCACAGTTAAATTTCGCTTTTGGAATTCTCTATACCACCTGAATATCGTTATGCGATGCGGACAAACATCACTTAGTGCAAGAGTCATTTCTTCGAAGCACTGGTCTATGTTTAAACCACGCACGAAATTATAACGCAAAACTGCCCTTATCTCATTTCATGACCACGATGCTATCGCAAGCACTTTACACTCTCACTGCTAATGAATAACTGAGCCCATCGACATGGCGCGGCAGCTACTATACACGTATGAACATGTCTCAACATGCAGCCACAAGCAGCTTCTTACGATTCATTCTTGCGTCATATTGCAAAACTTTCCCAGTACCCTTTGTAAATATCACTTCCATAATGTTTAAATAAAGTAATCATAAATATATAATATCTGCTTTACATGTACATATTTCGTAACTTACTTACATTCTTTTACTCTTATTTATATTCTCTTGCGACAAGTTAATTTTAAAATTATATGTTTCTTATATCTCAATGGTATTTCTTCCATAAAATCGAGTAAATTGACCATTTCCAACTACTTTCCAAATGCTGAGTAAGCTTGTTAACCAGAGAAAATTATGTAAATATTAAAATTTTTTGGTAACATGGTTAGAAAAGTGTAAAGCAAGTTCAACAATTGACAGTACAATCTAGAAACTGGCATATGCGTGTAAACCAATTTATTATTACTTAAAGTAACAACAATGTATAACAAAATTAATAAAGTATTGATGACGTAAATCAATTGCTAAGTAGATTCCACTATAGATTCGTGTAATTTTCGGTAATGTTTTCTATTTGTGACTTCTTTTAAATCTACGTGACAAACAATGCTTCTAAGGTTAACTAAAAAATGACTAAATAATAAAATATAATTAGAACATTAGAGAAAAATGTAGCAAGTTGAGAGAGTTATGTTTTATTAGGCGTTATTGTTATATTCAATCGTTCTTATCTGTGTGTAAATTTATCTGAGTTGTAAATTTATATAATTTTAGCATCGTTTTAGACATGTTATCAGTACGTGTATTGACTTTTCGAAATTATAAAAAAGTGTTAACATCAGTATCACATATTTTAAAGAATATTAGAAGAAATTATATTTAGTATAGTTCAAAATTCTAACAGTATTTATCATCGAATCAGAAACTAATGAAATTTCTAGTACATGACTAATTATTATGGCTTGAGATAGAAAAGTGTATATGTATGTATATATTTTATGTTAACTTACATTCGCTTGGAATCTAATTTGATTATTATTATGTCAGTGTTCGTAGTGCTACCTTAGATTTTGGCCTACCAGCATTCATTTAAACGAGGAGGAAAACTATGAAAACTCTTCCCAGACAGCAGGTGCTCGGATTTGATCCCAATACCCATGGCTTGCTAAATCAGTATCTAAGATGTACAACTTTTGCTATCGATGAAGTGCCAGTTTAATAGTATTATTAATATGATTCTCGACATATCGTTTAATAAATTGAGGCTTACGGTATTAACTGTGTAGATAATGCGAAAAACATGACACTTTATTAATAGACGCCAGTTTCTCCTTCCTCATCATCTTCGCCAGGTTATTACATTTTCTTTTTCGATTTTGCCCTGTTCCAAATAAGTACAAAATTATTTCCTCTTGAATGTTTCTAATTTTCAAAGATTTAAGAAAGAATATGTCCTTTTAACTTGTTTTTATCTTAGAAGCTCGCAGAAGAAGTGTAACTCGCCCACTAGCACTATCTTTTGGAAAAACTTAGCATTGTATTCTAATTTTGTCATCTTTTTAACGGTGATAGATTAAATTTCGTTAATTTCTGATATTTAGTTTGAAAGTTACAACAATCAGAATAAAATGTCTGAATGGAAAATCCTAAGTGTTGAAGTTGACGGCATGTGACAGACCTATTGAGTTTCTGTTCCGGTCTAAACAGCCTTGGTGCCCAGCGACTGAAACCTCATTTACTCCTAAATGTCGATGTATAATCTTATGAATCTGTCGTGTACCTACTTCTATACTAACATTGATTTTACGATTAGTTATTTGCATATCATCTTTGAGCAGGTTTTCCACGGTAGCAACGTTTCTTTCATTTACAGAGGTGAGTATGTTTTAGAGATGTTCTAACAGTTTGAAGATTATAGACAGTACTTTTACATTCTACAAGCTCTCCAACTACACCTTGCAGATGATCGATTTCTGAAGGATCCACATCCTCTTTATCTAAACGAAACCGAAACCTCTTTGTGATTTAGCAATATATCGAAGAAAAATGAGAGATAGCAACATTTAATTGTAACAAAATGTTAATTATTATACCACATATTAATCTGAAATTCACTATTTTCTAAATATTAAAAATTCATATCAGAAATGTTTCAAGAAATAGTTACAATAAAAATGTTCACTAGTTTCAAAATGTAAGGACTTTCACTTCTTTCATCTTGGCTTCAGGGCTATAAGCGCGTTCTCGGTACTTTGCTGCCAACGTTTCGTCTCCAATTACATGATACACCTTCAGAACTGACTGCTGTTACTGTTCTCGTTGTTGCACTGAAACTGATGTAAGTGTGTTACGGTTTATATATGGACGTTGTTGGTCACGAATTAATGAAGCGTTACGGGTACGATTAAGTTCTGTTTGGAGATACAGAATTGCTAAACGTTGTATTGAGGGTAACTGGCATCGTTGCTTACATTTTTAGGATGTTTTGAGATCTCTATAGATTCACGGATGTTTCGTCTATAGCAATGACTAGATCGGGACAGGATTTTAATAGAATTGATTGAGGAATCCTGCACATACCGGGTGCTTCTAGAGATTCACGGCATTTTAATGAAAATGGATCTGAAAGTTTCGAATGGGCTTTAAGGATGGTTTCAATATATTTTTTAGAAGTATTCTATCGATGCGGTCAGTGATGCCTTGTATATAGGACAGGTAGGCCTTAGAGAGGGGGGATTATGTATGCTGAGCTTGTGAATTTTTGGGGAGGCCGTACAGTTTGGGGACTTTTAAGTCGCTGGACGTTTTTAAGAAAGTTATAATGGTACCTTCTATTGCTGGCATCGCAGAAGTTTATAGGAACCATCCTGGAAGAGGGTTTATATTTTATGTTCGTACTCATCACTATCCAATACAACAGTGGCGTTGCCTTCATCAACTTTGAGTACAACGACGGTAGAGTCGAACTTCAGAGCTTTATGGGCTAGAATCTTGGATCTTTAAAGATTAGATTTAGGTAGTTTAGTCCGTTTAAGGATTTTTGAAGTTCCGAAATGCATAGGATCGGGGCATTCTGATACGAGTGGACTCTATGCCAGTAATGATGTCTTCTGTAGGGGTGTATTTGGGTGATTAGGTGTTTGGTAGTTTCAGCTTGTTGATAGGTTATATAGTTTAGAAGGTTGAGATAAAGTAGAAGCAATTAGTAAATGTTTGTAAAGAAGTATATTGGAGAGAGAACTGACGTCATGCCTAATATGCGTTTTCGTGCAAATGCAAGACGGGTTCATTGATATATGAGTCTGGCTGAAGAAGATGTGATGTAGTGTTTGATGTGGAGTAATTTAGAAATAATTTTATAATCACGATGTCTAAGTTAAACTGTTAATGAACAAATAAAACAAATTTCAATCCTAGCTTTCCAAGTTCCCTGGTCTTCTTCTGGATATCTTCCCCCTATAGACTGGTTACAGGCATTTTTATTTTAAAATTAATTATTACTTTCCGTTGTCGAGATTGTTTATGTCTTGTTTCCTATTTCTTAGATATCGTAAGTGATCTCTAAAAATTGTTGTTATTGTACTGCTTTTTAAACGGATTCCTTCCATTGTACATTAGAGGTTTGTGATTATAATAATTATTATCATGAATACGACATTTGTCAGGGACGTAAAAATATATCGTAAAGAGGAAACTCGTCTAGTCTACCAATAAGTCAACTTACAGTATATTTGGATTTTATATAAATTTGATATTTACATTCGTACCTCAAGGATCTTTAAGGTTAAGCGTATTTACAATTCCATGTATACGCAAGATATGTTTATCTATGTATGTATATACTTACGTTTGTTCATTGCGAAAAAGATATATATTTATTTGATATCAGTTATCATTGTAGACTATACTTATAATTTTAGATTGTATGTGTTTTAAACAAACTCGAGAAGTTCAGTAAGTTTAGTATATCAGTTGCGTGTTAAGGAAGCGTAAGACGGAATATATAGATTTGTGAATAGCTTGGCTTGCTTTCATTGTGCGAAATACTACTTTGGTATTCAACAATTATATTGTGTTTTCTTCTGTTAGTGTGCATTAACAACGCTATTATTTTCAGTAACGAATTAGACGACATGGAAGTACCTTAGTGTTCCTTTTTTCGTAGGCCTTAGAGAGGCGGGTACATTATTAAGCGCACATCGGTTTAATATCAATTTTTGTTTTCAAATTTTCTAAAGTGTTATTAAAAATATAGGCGTTTCTTAAAGTATATTTACTTGGTAAGATTTAGTTTTGTTATTCTATTCTGTTTGTAATAGTTAAGATATATTAATTTTACAAAGCACTAGTTTTGAGAAGCATGTTGGCAATATTTCATATTCTCAAATACAAAATGCGTCTATTTAATAGTGACTTCACTTAAGATTTAATCTAAAGTGAAGTAATTCGGTAAAGTATTTTAGAAATAAATTGTTTGTTTAATATTTTTTAATCTTCTTCAGTAGGTGGAAAAATTAAAAATAATCCACTATTATCCTACGTTGTCACTATTTCTTAATTCTAACGTGTTCCTTTTCTTCTCGCCAGTGTCAATATAGAAAGGAATTTATACTAAGATCAAGATGTTTATGTTATTGTGAGTATGTAGTAATGTTTTTCGCGTATTTGTATTTTATATTAATAATTGTTCCATTCAAAGTAAAAATTTATCACATCTCTCTATGATATTTGTATTTATTTCCAAACTCTAATTCTTTAAACAAATTTTTTAATGTATAATAAGTAATACAAAGTTATACATTTTTATTCACTTCTCTTGACATGAAAATACATTTTAAGATGCGTTAGAGAAATCTAGCAATAAAGTATTTTTTAAAAAAATGCTTTAGTAGATTTGTACGTTTTAGGTGAACTTATTTCATTGTTTTACGTTTTCAAATGTCTTATATATCTTTTAAAACCTATAGTAAGTATATAACAAGTTTTCACTTAATTGTTTTGGATAAAAAAACATTAATGTCTATTACCTATTTTGAATATTATACGGACAAAAAGATTAAATGATTAATATACTCTAACAAGTCGGATACACTGGGAATTTTTTTCATTTTAAGTATTACTAAAAATATGTGGAAAAAATTGTGAAGTGTTTGAATTTATTAGACAGTGGGAAACGAAGGGGAATCAGGATAATGCGGGCACGCGATATCCGGGTTAGATATGTTCGCACACAAACGCTGTTGTATTGCATATTGAGATAAAAAATTGAGATAAGTAGCTCTCCACAAGTTTTTTCTTGTTTTTTTATAACACCATATATAGAAATCTGTATTTTTTTATAATAATAAAAATATGATTACAAGTAATTATCAAATAGTGATTTATTTCAGTACTTAGAAAAACGTATAGAAAAAAATATTTTCAAAAGCAAAAATAAAGTTCTGTATTATTGGGTGTGCTACTTAATTCTGTTACTTTTCAATGGAGGTCGTTAGTTGTTATGTATATTTCAGTATGACAGCTGATTTTTGTTGTTGTAAAGGTTTAAAGCTTTAATTTTCTGTTTTAATTGGAGGATAAGTGCAGCTGAAGCTCAACGATTGCTTGCAGAAATGTACGGTGAATCTGCTCTAACAAAAAAATAATGTTGTGAATGGTATCGACGCTTTAAAAACAATGATTTCAACGTCGATGACAGACCGCGTCCAGGTCAACCAAAAAAGTTTGAAGACGAGGAACTGGAGTGAAGATTGGATGAAGATTCATGTCAAACGCAAGAAGAACTTGCAAAAACGTTGGGAGTAACTCACCAAGCCATTTGAAAGCGTTTAAAATCATTGGGATTCATCCAAAAGCTTGGGTACCACACGAATTGAAGCCAAGAGACGTTGAAAGACGATTTTACGTGTCGCAAATGTTGCTTGAACGCCATAAAAAGAAGTCGTTTTTGCATCAAATCATTACTGGTGATGAAAACTGGATTCATTACGATAATCAAAATGAAAAAAATCTTATATAAAGCCTGGCTAGCCATCAACATCAACATCAACGGCGAAACCAAATATTCATGGTGCCAAGGTAATGCTGTCTATTTGGTGGGATTCGATGGATGTTATCCATTATGAGCTGTTGAAACCTGGTGACTTTTTTTAGGGGTGAGCTGTACAGACAACAATTAATTCATTTGAAGAGAGCAATCGCCGAAAAATGACCAGAATATGCCATTATGACAACGCTCGGGCTCATGTTGCAAGACCAGTTAAAGACTATTTGGAAAACAGCGGTTGGGAAGTTTTATCTCACCCGCCTTATAGCCCAAACAAGACCCCTAACTCTTCTGACTACTATTTATTTCGATCGGTGCAGAATGCCCTTATTGGAATACGCTTCACTTCAGTTAAAGGAATCAAAAATTGGCTTAGTTTGTTCTTAGCGTCAAAGGATGAACAGTTCTTTTGTGAAGGAATCCATCAATTGCCCGAAAGATGGGGAAAAGTTGTAGCTTCCGATAGACAATACTTTGAATAATATGTTCATTCATTTTGATTATAAAATGAAGGCATTTTTTACAAAAAAAAAGTAACCGATTTAAGTTACACTCCCATTAATGAAACCTATTTTAGAACCTATTATTTTAAAATTCTAAAAAATTTCGAAGTTAAAACAGTTATTTTTTGCATCCCGCCTAGAGCACTGCCACAGAATTGATATTATAAAATTAATTGCGATCGTATCTAATACTTGGTTAAAATATGAAGTATTGTTAGTAAATATATCTATTTTAATATTAGAAAATTTTAAGTTTTAATTTTACATGTTAAGGTATTTTTTCTTCAAATTGATTAATGTACGATATTACTAAATCTTATTAAATTAAAAAATACATTAAATATTAATAAAATTAATATATTTATTAGGCGACAAAATTATTATTGCATCGTACCGTGTAATAGATTACATCTATAATTAGAACAGGCTATCTACTTTATTAAAACTTAGTTGGGAACACCTACTTAAATTAATGATCAAATATATAAACCATGTTTTCATATTTGTCAATATAATGTCACTTTTAACAAAGTATTGCAAAATAATAATCCTAAAATTATTATTTGTCAGTCTGTGATAAACATTACCAAAACAACTTATTAAGCAGTTATAAATTTTAGAAAAACACTACAAAGCCTACTCCTGTCATAAATTCAATTGGTCACACGGTACTATTACTCAGTAAATTTTCGTAAAATAATATGTTCAAAAAGCTAGAATGTATTTTTATTATAAGTACGGAGTGAACTAGAGAAA
The DNA here is from genome assembly GCA_031893035.1 of Dermolepida albohirtum. NCBI lineage: Eukaryota > Metazoa > Arthropoda > Insecta > Coleoptera > Scarabaeidae > Dermolepida > Dermolepida albohirtum. The sequence goes on along the minus strand of JAVIWB010004152.1, from coordinate 491,724 downwards.
AAATCTACCCACCTATATAACCATTATTCATTATTTCGTGCTTTATAAAGTGTTTCGCAACAAATAATGACTTTTGTGAATTTAGAACAGCGTAATATCATCAAATTCTTGACAAAAAAACAGGAATACTCTAAAACTATTCACGAACAAATGATAACTGTGGAGATGGGGTTCTGTTATATTTTAAAGTAAAATATTGCCCGAAATAGTTTCGATAGGGTCGTGAATCCATTGAATATAATTCACCGTCTTTTGAGACCTAACAGGAATTATTCTTGTTGAATACATGCTAAAGGAGACTATAATAACAACGATTACATACGGTAATAAGTCAACAAAATTACGTACGGCTGCTGATAAAAACGCCCAGGTTTGCATCATAGACTTCTTTGTGATGCAAACCTTTCTTCTTCACGACAATACGCGAGTTCACAAGGTAGCCAAAGTCATCAAAATCATTCTTCGTAAGTGTAACTTATTTAAGCTAGACTGCTCACCACATAGTCCAGATTTAACTCCGTCCGACTTTTTATTTGTTATGCTTAGGTGTAGATTGATGTGTATTTTGAAGACCAAGAGAAATAATTTTTTTCTGAATGGAAAGATACATTGAACAATAAAATTATCAGAAAAATTGTAGGTCTTTTATTTCATTGTCAGGTAGGACACTTTTCTAGTTCCCCTTGAAGTAACTGTCATAAATTCTGAGTTTGATGTAGTTTCTTATATTTAAAAGTCATATTTCAGTGCGCGATATCGAAATTATTTTACACAAATGTTTGTTATATACTTCAAAAGGTATTAATAAAATTGGAGTTCAATGTATATTGAAATTCGCAAGCAACAATACATAAAATGTATGGTTTTCATTCATTTTCGCAAATGTCGGGCTTTTGAGATCGTTATGAAATTTTGTTGAATAGCTTTTAAAGAAAAAAAAAGTAAGTAGGTGAGCAATACTATAGCACCCTTACTGTACCAATTTTAGGGCAATATTGTATTTGTGAAAAAATTAACGAAAGTCCTTAAATTATTGCAAGATACATGTCTAAACCGTTGCCCTTGCTCGAAATGTAATTCGCGTCTGGGACTTTGGGTAATTGAATTATCACTTTTGGTCCGCAGTAATTATTTTCTGTCTATTAATGTAAAAAAAATAATATTTGTGGTGCTACGTTAATTTTATTTTAAAGAAATAGGATTAAGTTAAGAAGTGCAAATTTATTTCATATTATAAATGAAAAATAATACACCGTATGCGTCAAAACAAAGAACACCGAAGCCTAGTTTATGAAATATAAACGCGTTAAGTAATATATGTATTAATAGTTATCATGGAAGCTTAACAGTATATTCGTTTGAGTTATTGTAATTTGTATATTTAATAAAACCTAATTGGTCTTTGTTTCGACGCATACGGTATTTTCTTTATTGTTTGCCTTTGCCATCAAAACTCATTTAAAGTCGCATACTTTCGAGACGATGATTGGATTGATACGATATTAATGTAAATGTAAATCATTCTGTGATTATTACTATTAAAACATGTCATGTCAACACCTAACATTTCTTGTAGCTGGCGATAAAAAAAAACAATTTCTTTATTAAATTTGGTTTGTTTATATTTACAGTTTCAAACTTAACGGATATCCTTGTAATATCATTCTTACCGATTTTTATTTTTACAATTTTATTTTGCATCTGTTTAATTATTAAATTTGTTTTTACGAGAAGGTAGGCGTCTTTTGTTTCAATTCTGTTTCAACGTTTTTCGTAATCTAATCATTTCTTATCAATTTTAATTTTAATTTTAACTGTAAGTTACGGAATTGATAAACCACCTGCAAACAAGTATATTGACAAAAACAAAGTTTTAAAGGTGTCTTAAAAGTAAAAAAAATGATAATTGTGACCCCATTTACTACATTACTTAATGCAATCTACAAATAAATATTAAATGTTTTTCTTACATACTATAATATTCTGTCTTATTTGCAGTCTAGTGAAATAAATTTGAAGCATTCTCATTTTCTGCTTAATTATGAAACAGTTCTTATGGAAAAATGTTTTAACAAGCGTTACTTGGCCAAATGTATTTGTAACTATGTGAATATTACAGGTTTTTTTTTATAAATTATCAAGCAAGAGTGAAATATTATTACAAATATTTGTTACCTAAACCGTAATGGAAATATTAGTATTTGTCTGGTGATAATTAACACGTGTAGCAGTTAAGATTCAAAATTCGTTATAAAACATTGACCTTTCTAATTAAACATTTTCTTTATTTCAATGTCAAATTTATTTGCCAATATTCCAATTAATGTTTGTATTCTTCTCTGAAATTATTTGATACATATACACACAATGTATTTAGAGACAAAAACTATCGATGTACGTATTAAATTTCTTTGTAATTACCAAGAAAAGTAGGCGACTTAAATAATGAAAGAATTCCTTGAACAACTCCTGATGTTTGGATAAAATATCTTCTCTTACCTTGCATTTGTTATTTCGTATTTAGTTCTAAATTATGCTTTTTCCAACTATTTATTGTAAAAGTTAAGGTAATCCATCTCATCCACTTCATATTTTTCATTTCCTTGTTTCTCATATTTGTTAGTCAAATGCTTCTTCATAGTTTTTTTTCTTCATGGAAATCAATAATTCATTTGTAGTATATAAGTATTTTATACAATTATATACACAGTCTGTCGCAGCGAAATATGAGACTTTTTTAAAATAAAAACAAAAGCTTACTGTTTAGCAGTCGCCTGCGGCTTCAATACAACGTTTTACACGGTCAATTAACATGTCGAATGAATTTGTAAGTTCATCTTTAGAGATGACCTTCAAGATCGCTGTCGACGCCATTTTAATGGTTGTCTTTTCATCAGCAAATGTAGTTTCGAGAATAAATAGAAATTACTGGGGGCCAAATCTGGTGAATACGGTGAAAGGTTAATGGTTAAAATGCCATTTGTAGTTAGAAAATTAGTGATAAGCGTCGAACAATGAGATGGTGCATTATCATGTAATAAATGCAAGCTATCATTTCACGATATCGAGGGCGCACACGACGAATACCTGCCAAAAGACACTTCATATCACCAAGATCATTTACAGCATTGACTGCTTGACTAGTTGGTACAAACTATTTGTGCACTATGCCTTTCGAATCATAAAAAAATATCAACATTGTCTTCACTTTTGACTTCACCAAACCGTTTTTTTCGGTCTTTCTTTGCTTGGATGCTTCCATTCAGAGCTTTGACTCTTAGTCTCTGTATCATATTGAAAAGAACGTGTCATCGCTAGTTACAATAGAATAACTGAAGTTTTCGTCCTTTTTTGAGTCTTTAATCAAGTCTATACAATGTTGAATTCAGTTAGCTTGTGTGGTACAAACCTTACATAAATTTTTCTCAGTCCCAAATACTGTGTCAAAATGCGAGGAAATTAATCTTTGGAAATATTTAATTCCATTCCCATGTATGGCAATGAGAAGTTCGGCTAATTTGTGATGAATTCACACAAGTTTGATGTTACTTTCCATAACAACAGATTTTTTTACACCAGGATGTTCGTCATTTATGTCTGTGCGACCGTCTTTAAATCGTTTATACCACTCATAAATGCATCACCATACATTTGTTTCGTCAAATTAAACATTTCAGTAAACGATTTACCGAGGTTAAGACAGAACTTGATATTTGCTCTTTGTTCAAAATTCATTTTTCGACCAATGCCAAATACAAATTGTTATTTTATGCGAAATTTCTCTGCTACTAATGATGCAAATGTTATAATATTTTGATATAACATTGGTGAAAGATCTACCTTACCGACGCATATTTTTTTAATAGATGGCGCAACTAAGAATTACTATTTTAAAAATGTTCGGTTTTCTCTGCAGCGGACTATGTATTAACCATTTTGGTCTAACACATTTTTCCATCCATCTAGTAGTAGCATCATTCTCTTAACTTGCAAAAAATAGAACAAAGTTTATTTAAATTATTAATATTGTAATATTAATAATAAAAAGTTATAAGGTAGTTTGTTAAAGATTAGATGAACCATACACTTCAGAGAAGAATATATAAATTTTAATAAGCAATTATTAAGGTATATGGTCAAATTGTTTGTGATTAACATCCAATTTGATGATAATTACGTTTCAAATGATATCTGTTGGATGCTAGTTTCGAATTCGCCCAAATTGCGTTCTGTTTTGATGGACAGGTACATGACCTCACGAGAAAAAGTCGAATGGATTCAAATCTGGAGATCAAGTTGGCCAATCAATTCGTTCCCTTCTACCAATCCATCTGTTCCGAAATATTGCATCTAACTTGAATACCATAATGAAGACGGGTAGCATTCACTTGGAATCATATCATTTCGTTCGGTATGATTGAATCATTCGCACTCGGAAGCAATAAGGCTAATGCGTTAAAAATTTTAAATATTGATTAGCATTTAATATATTACTAAAAAAGAAGAGATTAAGAACTCCATTTCTGACAATTCCAACTCAAACATTGTTCTTCTACAGATACTGTGTATGCAATTCTTCCATACAATGAAGATTATGTTGCGACCAATATTGGCAGTTTTGTTGATTTACAGTGCCGTTATGCAAAAACTCGTCTCGTTGGAAAAACTATATTATTTGCAGTTGGATTAATTGCGTACATGCCCATCATTTTCATTGTAAAACTCAATACGTCTATCAAAGTCGTCTTCGGATAATGTCTGAACTAGTTATACCTTACAAGGGTGAGACTTTTCCTTATGCGCAATGTTTATCACATATCTTTGATACACAGTAATAACGATCGTTAGCTTCCTAGTTGAAATATGAAAATTTTCGCAAAACGTTCAACACATTATCACATTAAATCATTACTGTTTTGGGGCGACCCCCTCCATTTGAGTCTTTAACAATTATGTGAGTTTTTGTAACAGTGCTCTCTGTCATTGGTTCATGATCTGAATGTTCGACATTAAATATTCTATTATCATTAACATTTCTGCTGTTTAATTTCCTTTAACAGATAAGTATAAAATGTCAATATAAGTCAAGTGCATTTGTGTAAAATGGTTATTACCAAAGAGTAATTAATTTATCCGATATCATTTAAAACATAGTTCGAGAATTTTATTATCGAATGTTAGATGTTAATGCCAGACAATTTGAACATCTACTTTAATATGTGCATATTAAATGTTCGGGATTTTATTTTATAATTTGTTTATTATTGATATTACAATATACCACAATACGTTTTTCTAGAAATTTTTCTACCGAAACCACATAATATTTTCACATTGTCATACAGGCAAACACAAACATTATCCAATTGTTATATAAGAAACATAGAGTGTCATTAAAAAAGAATGATGACGTCATTAGGTACAAAGGTATGACAATTAATAGAAAGTAAACGACATAAGTTTGCAGAAATTATAAAATATAAAATTTTTACTAACAAAATTCTTTCATAAAACTCAATATTTAAAGCTATATCAATGTTCCTTTTTTTATACTCATAGTGTACATAAAAGTAATTTTTTAAATTTATCATCTTATTGTGTTAGTACTCTAGAGGATGTTAAACATTCAATGTAGTTATTTGTCTGAAATGAATATTTCCTTGCGCAAATGGACATATTAGCAGTAAATTCTTTTTAATACTTTAAATGCTTTGCTTTTTGTTTTTAAAAATTCATAATAATGTGTGACGAGATTCTAAAATTTCATTAAAAACGTTTTAAATACTTACGTCATTAGTTAAGATCATATATTGCGCACATCCTTGACTAAACCTCGTCTGCACTTTTAACGTAAGTTATAGCATTTGAATTAAAAAAAATATCATAACCTATGGTCAATCGAAAAAGGGAACAATTACTGTTTATCGAAATGGTATATAATGTAGTACGTGCGCAGAAAATAAATGGGAGGGATAAATTGGAAAGTAAATTTGAATATTACAAAACAAGAACGAGATCTGAAGTCTTGATTAACATTAAAAGTGTGGAAGACGTTTATTCAGATGCAAGTGCTGTTAATTTAAAAACAAAATTTTATAATGAATTAAATAAAAGTAATCTTCTTTTATGTTATGAAATTCAGCATGTAAACTGGCAGTAAATATCACTATCATTAAATAATTTTTTATTAGAAATGAAGTTCTAGAGTTGTAGATATACACGTATTTACTAGGATTATATAAAAAGAAACCTTTTAAATTTTGTGACTTCCTGTTTTAGTATGTTAAACCTTAATTAAACATCAAGTATTTGAATATGAAATTTTCATATAAAACCATTTCATTAATTTCTATTTATGCGTATTTAGATAAAAATATGAAATGCTACCTGGATATAAATATCCACGGGATATGCCAAATGTTTCTGAAGTTTTAGTTACTAATATTTTCGAGAGACTACATCTATCTTTTAATTTAAAACAAATGCTTAACATATTGCTCTCCTTTATAGCAATGAAAGTGTTTTTCTTATGTGAGAATTTCGACGTGTCCTAATCGCTTGTGTATAACTAGAATTTAAATTAATAAAACAGAACCGTTAGAAGGCTAAAAGATTTTCTTTTTTCCATCTAATTCTAATAAATATAACCATAATTTTAGAACTTGTTTTTTAGTCAAAAATGTTAAGAAAAGGAGACCATTAAATTTAATATTGTAACTAATTTTGTACAATTGAAAATTCACTCAAAATCTCAAAAAGGAATTTTGCTATTTAGTGTAACACCATACTTTATTATATAATGGTTTTTGTAAATCTGTCGCCGCAGCTGGTTTTTAAAACTTCTCCGGTTTTCTTCTTCTTTCGATCTCACATTTAACGAGCGTTTGTTTAATAAGTTTGCTGTTTGCCATTTTGTTGTTAATGGTTCTGAGAGCTCCTTTTTTCTAATTTAATAACTTAGATATCGCATTATCGAACATTCGTTTGACGGTTGTCTACAAATCTAGGTTCCTAATTTCTTTAAAAATTGTTCAAAATTGTTTCTATATTTATAATTTAGTTTTATGTTTCCTATTTAAAATCCACGTTTTACTCATATACGTTTTATAAATTTTTAGTTTTGCCTTTGAGGATATATCGTTTGTTTTACGTAATTCATTATTATTAACTGTTTTTAAGTAAAAAGCTCTTTAATATAATAAAAGAAAAGTTAGTAATTAAAAATAAATTATGTAATGAAATTGTTTGTTACTTGATCTTACTATCAGGGCATATCCGTATCTTTCATTCGATTCCAACTGATTGAAATCTTTTATACTCTAAAAAAAAACCCGTAAAATCTTTTTCAAACCTAAATTAGCGGTATAAATGAGTTAACAAATGTTAAATGCCACGCTAATTTTACATGGCTTGTCCGTGAACACGACATCGCAATATGGGTGCATAAAACTTAAATTTAAGCAGATATGTCATATACCAGGTGAACCGGAAAGTCATTACAGGTTTTTTCGTAATATAACTACATAATTTACAAGAAACTGGAAAAATTTATTTATTCAACGTATTGACCATTTGATTCTACACATCTTACCCATTTTAGCCAATTTGTAGATGCCGTCCCAAAAAAAAACCGTTTATGCTTTATCATCAAGCTATTTTCTAACTTTTTCGAAATTGGCGAAGTGCTGCTCTGTAAGCGCGTGTTCCATTGGTGCGCAAAGGTGATTAGACGGGGCAAGATCTGGAGAGTACGGCGGGTGTGATATTATGTCTCATGCAAGTACTTTCAACGCTTCCTTGACCGATTTTGCTGTATGAGACGGCGCGTTATCGTGCTATAAAATCACTTTACCGTGTCTTTGGGCCCATTCTGGACGTTTCTCTATCAACGCATTGTTCAAATTGATAAGTTATTGTCAGTAGCGATCAGTATTAACGGTTTCATCAGGTTGCAACAGTTCGTAATATACCACGCCACTCTGGTCCCACCAAACACAGAGCATTGTCTGGTAACCAAAACGATTTAGTCTTGGGGTTAATGGGCCGGCTTCGCCAGGTGATAACCATGATTGATTTTTTTGTGTTTAAAGTTTTCGAAATAAATCCATTTCTCTTCAGCCGTCACTATTTGATGCAGAAATGACTTCAGATCATACCTTTGAAACAGCATTTTACAGACGAATTTTCGATTTTGCATTTGCTTGTCATTCAATTGATGTGGCATCCAGTTTCCCAACCTTTAGATTTTCCCATTGCCTGTAATCGGTCGCTAATCGTGTCTTGGGACACATTTAACGCTTCTACCATTTGTTTTTGAGTTTGGGTTAGGTCTTAATCCAATAACTCCTGCAGTTTCGCATCTATAATCTTTGTCGGTCTACCAAAACGTTCTTTGCCTTGCACATCGAAATCATCACTTTCGAATTTTCGAAACAACGCCTCACATGTTTTGATGTTTAGAGCTTGCTCTAAGCATAAAACGTAAGTTTCTACCAGCAAACGATGACTTTCAACGGGTTTTTTCTTCTGATTAAATAGGAAAAGTAATGCGTACCTCAAATGCACTTGTTCAGGCACAAAACTTTGCATTTTTAAAGAGGTATAAATCTATGATAGTTTTACTTTTGCAAAATGTAACATGTATGACTTTGAAGCCTGATGTCAATAGAATAAAATGACATGTGTGTCAAATCATAACATCGCATACTTAAACGACATCTGTTAAAAAAACCGGTAATGACTTTCCGGTACACCTGGTATATATATATATAAATACAACTACTTTTATATCTTCTATATTGCATTAATTTAACAATTTAATTATAGTAATGAAGATAAAGTTGAAAAAGCATTGAAATTTATTCGAATTATGTGTTTCTAGTAATCCTAGCTACGCGGCACTACATGTACAAGCAAACATAGTGCCAATCTCCAGCTCATATAAAAAAACAGTAATACTAAGTGTTCAAAATGAGGAATATTTTCAATAGGATAATTTAACATGCCATAACATGCGAAACAATGGAATTGCATGAGTTCTTTGACAATGGGATAATCACAATCTTCGGATTTGAAATATTAGATTATTACATTTTCCACACCTACATGATAGGATATTTGCAAATCGTCCTCATGCAATGGAAAAACTGCTGAAGCCCAAAATCTGTGAGGCGATTACATCATAAAATCTAACTAATGCTTTCAAAAACTTGAAGAGTCGCGTTAGATTTCGAAAATGAAGAAGCTCAGTTTGAATGTCTATTGTAGTTGTTTTTTATTATTAAAGTGCATCTTTTTTAATTGAAATGTTTGTGTGCAAATATTTGTTAAATTAAGATAACTTACTTATATTGCTAATTTAAATTTAAGTAATAAGTTCATGGATTCTTAGTGTCTAAATACTTCGATAAGTTTTTTGGTGGAATTTACATAATTACAGATACAAAAATATCCAAATTTACAGTTATTGGCTGTTACTGTACTATGCGCGAAGATCAGTAATTAGTTAATCTCACTAAAGGGAACAATACTGATAAGAAATCTTATTTATTTTTAAAATTGACAATCCGTTAAAAATAGCTACCAAAATTCGCGTATTTTTCTTATAAGAAAGCTTATTTTAGCTTTTTTTGAAATATGGATGAGTCCCGATCAGTTCTTATTTTTAAAAATCAAAACAGACGATGAAATTAAAGCTGAGATGGAGTCTATTTATGGATATCAATTTTCATCGAATTTAATGAAACGATGCACATCTCAGTTTAAACGATCAGACTAGTATATTGGATCAACAGTGCAGTGAACGCTCAAAAGACGTATACCCTCCAGAAAAGATTAAAAAGTACATGATATGGCGTTAGATAATTGTAAAATTGTGCGAATTAACAGAGGCACTACACATTTCATATGGATATTGATTTCGATTTTGCATATTGAATTGAGTATGAAAGAATTAAGTGCTAACTGGATGTCGAATTTGTTAACTATGGAACACAAACGTGTACGAGAACACATTTCAACCCTTAATTTAGCGAAGCGAAAACGTAATCCGAAAGATTTTAACACCAATTGTTAATAAAATCTGTACCATTATTAAACTGAAATGAAGTAATAATCGAAACACTGGATTAAGGCTGTTACGAGTGTTCTGAGGAAGAGAAAGACTGTACATTCGGCCGGAAATATTATAACTAGTTTTTTTGAGACTATAGTTGAATTCTCCTTATCGATTATCTTCAAAACGGAAAAACAATAACAGGGGAATTACCATGGATTATTTCTAGATGAACCACAGGATGCAATACAATGCAAAAGACCCTACTTAAAGAAGACTGCTTTTTTCGATGGCAAAAATGCATGAACTACATTTCGAACTGTTTTCGCATCCAGCTTATTCTTCAGATTTGGCTCCCCAGATTTCAGATTCAGATTCGTTTATTTTCCAAAAAGATTTCACAGGTAGAGTTTGTACAATAAATTTGGAATTGTCAATAAAATAAAATTGAAAATATATATATTTCTTCCTACTACCCAACGTGCGAACTTGATTTAGTGGTAAGAGATCTGGGTCAAATAAGAAGATAATCACTGAAACTGAGCCATATTTCAAACAGTTTAATAAGCTGATAATTTCAAAAAGAAATGTCGATTAACTAAATGTTTACCAAAAAGTGTATGTTTTTTTGTCTGGGCTCAATAATTAACAATACATATATATGTATATATTCGTGAAACAAAGCAGTCTGTCAGCACTCGTGTTTCATAGCATAAGCGTTATACTAGGTTGCTACGCGTAGCTGGTTCTGCACTTGCCGAGCGTAGACTGAGCCATATTTCAAACAGTTTAATAAGCTGATAATTTCAAAAAGAAATGTCGATTAACTAAATGTTTACCAAAAAGTGTATGTTTTTTTGTCTGGGCTCAATAATTAACAATACATATATATGTATATATTCGTGAAACAAAGCAGTCTGTCAGCACTCGTGTTTCATAGCATAAGCGTTATACTAGGTTGCTACGCGTAGCTGGTTCTGCACTTGCCGAGCGTAGACTGGAAACCTAGATCCTTATCCAATTTAATTCTACCAAGATCCTATCCCGTACTAACCATTACTATGGTCGCAAAATCCGCGAATCTATAGAGATCTCTAAGCACCCCAATAACCTTAACCGTGATGATGGCTACCCCCTACACAACGCCTGGCAATCCTGCATCTCCAAACAACCCAACCGCAACCGTAACGCTTCATTGACCCATGACCCATTACCCATGTATAAACCCGTCCACCATCGACTTACACCAGTTTCAGTGCAACAAACAGTAACAGTAGTTGAGCCCTGAAGATGTCCCATACGAATGGGTACTCAACGTCGGCAGTTATACCAGTGACGTGGTTCCAGTCCGGAAGCTCAGAAGAAGATAATACATATATACATTTATGTGTATTAATTGTTGTTCCTAGAGCTATTCATCAAACATGTTCATTGCTGCTTGTTTTTGAGACAGCTAACATGAAAGGTATTACACATGAAAGGAAAGGGTATTACAATGCCATAAGCACACCTTAAATGCTCTGAGCTCTCAAAAATTCTGATCAAATACTAACAAAATGAAAATTGTGCCTATAACTATATGTGTTACCTTATGTATAGTAAAAGCTCTCTTTCGCCACATGGATTCTGACTTTTGTGATTTTTCGTATTATGCAGTTTTAGAAAGAAGGTTGTTAGTAAGGATATAAGTATGACGTGTTTTGTACGCACTTTGTACTTTAAATTAGCGTAAAAAGCGTTTTTAATTCCATTCAGACATTTAGGTACGTCACCACTGTTTAAGCGCCAAGTATTGAAACTGGTTCAATATAAGGAATGTCGTCTAATCGTTACTGGAAAATAAAGCGCATGACCTCGAAATTATGTTTACGTATTCCTATATATACATAATATATTTTTTTTTAGTTTCCTCACCAATATTCAATATCAGTAGTTGTTTGACTAAATATTAACATATCTATATATATGTATATATATGTACATACATATCTCTCGTTTCGCTTCCTCGCCTTTTAGTTTGCTCAGATTTCCCCCACGATAATCGTGTTTTCATTTTAAACAGACTGACACAAAGTAACAGGTACATAAACATCAGATGATGAATGATTTTAATATTTATTTACGACGGGTTTGTTGTTGCTGTAATGTATGTTTTTTTAAACGACAGTATATTATCTCTGCATGCATATACATTTAGGTTAAAGTTGTTTAGATGATTATTATTATAATTATAAATCGAAATTCGTGGATGTTTTATCGCAGTAACATTTGTTGCATCGAGTTTGAAGAAACTATAGTGAAATGTTGTCCATTTACATGTGCCTAATTTTTTTGGTGCTACTGTTTTTAATTTACTTTTGGAGCCAAAGAAGAATTAAGCGACAAGAAGATATGTTAGATGTCGAAGGGGTAATGGAATATCTGAAAGCTAGTAAGCATTTTTTAAACTTTTTAGTATTATTTTGTATATTACCTAAATTTTAAATTTACATTATATAATAATGTTTGTAAGTTGTTTTAAAGTAGTTCCGTTTATTTTTTCTCGAAAAATCTACTTGTTTTATATCTTTTAATAGTTATATATTTTATTTTGATTTTTGTTCTTATGTAATAATATAGAAATGTTTACATGAATAGATACTTAAAAGTCGATTTCATTAATCAACTTTTTTAACGTGTTGTTTGCGCAAAATTGATTGAGACATTCAGTACATCGTCGGTAGCCCATATGTTCAGACATACATACATACATTCATACACGTGAATCTATCTACACATATTCCTAAAGTCCTACACTCAACAATAATATAATTATATACCTACATATAAAGGTGTTTCAAATTTCACGGTTTTTTTAAAGAATAAATAATGCCTCCTCTGGCAGCTCCACAGACGTCTACTATTTTGTTAAAATTTTCAATTACATTTTGACATAATTGAGGCTCTATCTCACCAATGACACGAAAAATTTCATCTTTCAAAGCAGGAATTGATTGTGGATTGTTTTTATAAACCTGATTTTTCACATAGAAAATAGTTTAGCGGTGTCAAATCGCATGATCTTGGTGGCCAATTAACATCACCATTTCTTGAGATTACACGTCCAGGAAATTTTTCACTCAATAAATCAATTGATTCGTGTGCAAAGTGAGGTGCAGTGCTATCCTGATGAAATCACATATCCTCTAGATCAATATTCATTAATTCAAGCCACAAAAATTCGGTTATCATCCAACGATATCGATCACCATTGACAGTTACAGCTTCACCAGCAGCATTTTCAAAAAAGTAAGGTCCAATTTCACCACCTGACCATAATGCACACCGAACAGTAACTCGTTTAGGATGCATAAGTTTTTCATGAATAATTCGTGGATTTTATTCACCCCAGATACGGCAATTTTGTTTATTAACATAGCCACCAAGTTTAAAATGTGCCTCATCGGAAAACATCATTTTTTGAGAAAAGTCATCTGGTTGTTCATTGATGACATTGATGACAAATGAACGACGTTTTAAATGATCTAATGGCTTCAGTTCCTGTGTTATTTGACCTTATATGCCTTCAGAGCTAAGTCATTGTATAAAATACGCCATGTTGTTGATCCACTAACTCCAAGTTGTTGTGAACGTCATTTCAGGATCTTCAGCAACACATTCACGAACCAAACCAATATTTTCTTGTGAACGACCACTACGACTGTATTTTTCACTTTTCTGATCTTCCACGGAACCGGTCTCTTGAAATTTTTTAATAATTCGACCAATAGTGCTTTCAGATGAACGATTATGTAAACCATAAAATTCACGTAATTTTCTGAAGACTCTAACGAACAGAACGCTGATTTTCTAAAATAATTCAATAATTTGAACACGTTGTACCGTGTACGAAGCCATTTTTATAAATGTCATACATGACACTTTTAAAATGCCCACATATCCAGATAAATTCAGTGCGCCATCTATATTTTATTTATTCTTAAAAAAAGCCGCGCAATTTAAAATAGCCTTTAGAAGATGTAGAGACATTTTTAAAATTGGTAATTCTATTATGAGTGGTAAAACTTTTTTTTTATTCAAACGTGCCATCAAATTTGAAATAAATTGAACTACCTTTTTTCTTGAGGAAATTGTTGGTTAAAAGTGAAATTTATAAATTTATCAAAATTTATTTTTGTTTCTAATATTCTAAATTATTTTCTAAGAATTTGCTTTAAATTCTTGTTAGTTACATAAAAATGTAACCGATAAGTATAAACATGTAATTATAATAAGTTAAAATAAAAACGTACTTAGTATAATTTCTTAAAATATCTATTTCACTTCTCTATTAGCCCTGCGGCATACCCAGGAGGATACAAAAGTAAAAAGATTATTTATTATTATCGTCGTCAGATATGTGGTGAATAACCTCCTGCGGTACTGTAGTAAACACTTTTTCACCACCAGTTACTACTTTTTTACCTAAAAGTAGTTTCCGGAGTTCATCTCTCGACTGTCCGACGCTGGTACTACAAATTGGTGTCGCAACAGTAGTCGTAGTAGAAGTCGCAACAGTAGTTGTAGTAGTCGTAGTACGAGTTGCAACAGTAGTTGCGATAGTCGTAGTACGAGTCGCAACAGTAGTAGTAACCGCTAGTGGTACAGTAACCGTTAGCGGTTGGTGTCTATATTGTCCACGTTGTCTACGTTTCCTGTAAAGAAGTCGTTGAGCTCTCAACTTATGTCTTTCTGCTCTACTCAATTTATTATACACAATGTCTGCTGGGGATGCTGCAAGGTGAAATGTACGTAGAAGTGAAATGGATACTTTGTGAAACTATACCAAGTGTGTTTTTATTTTTTTGTCTATTTATTAGTTGAAAATGTTTCATCGAAAGCCGGCAGTACAATGAATTAATATGAAATTAAAATTTTCTAAATTTCTGAAGAATTGTGATGTCCAGCTATTTTATCCAAAGCATCGTATTGATTAAAACTTTTTTACATGATATTTACTTTTACTTATTCAAGAAAATTGAGAAAACATTTATGAATTAATTGAAGCAAATGCAATAGATCTTAAATTAAGCTTAACGAAGAAAAAAAAACTTACATTATCTTTTAAGGAAATGCTGCAAAATAAATGGTAAAAACGTCCACCTTTGACATCTAAACATAAATTAACTGTAATAGATTTTAGAAGATATCTGTTTTCAAGTAGCGAAATAAATGAAAAGGCAGTCGAGTTAAATCTAGTTAGCTTATTAATCAATGGTCAGTCAATCCTGAAGATTGGGTTTCGTAAGCAGTATGAGGTGGTGTTCCATCTTGTTGAAAATATTCTGTTTGCTATACATTATGATTTTCAGTTACGCATGTACTATAGTTCTGGCCTTGAATATATCCCTATAGATGAAATCAAGCCTTATCTGACTTAACAAAATATCATAATTATTCAGATTTTTGCTAAACCATCGACAATATTGTACTCTTTGTTCATAGTCGATATCTAACAATTGTTGTATTATTCATTTATGTGATGCATATATACGTTTATGATTAAAGGTTTCTAAACAAGTTGCAAGATATACATACCTAAAATGTAAAAAGTTTGTAGTAAAGTCATATAAGATGATTAAGCGTATATACCTGTTTGAGCAGTCAACGTTCGAGTTGATTTCTTGGAACTTGTTTCAATACACTCTCTAACATTGTCAACAATATCTTCTGATAAAACCGATGGTTTCCCAGGAGATTTGCCTAAGCAACTGTGTCTTTTATTTTCAACTTAAGCAATGATCCTTAAAGTAAAGGTAGCTCGCTCAGTCGTAAATGCAGATTGATAAAAATTTAACAAATATTGATTATCGCAATTTAGACTTGTTTACACCAAAAAAGATTAGATTAGTAGTTATATAAAAAAAATTTTAACACAAAATAAAACGAATAATGAAAATAATAATTTAGAAACCACTATGTACATGAAAATTAAATATGTATATGCCAAAAATTAATGAGTTGGTTTTGTTATTTAATAACGAAAATTAGCCATTCTCAAAATAGAAAATACACTTAAATCTGTAGCAGAAAATTTAAACTATAATTAATAATTTAAAATCACATACGTGAACGTATAATTATCACTTGTAAAAGAAATAGGAGCTGAAATGGACATGAACTTTTCATAATTTCATACAAACCTAGGTTAATAAAGATAATTATTGTTATGGTTTGTTGAAAAAACTATCGTTGTTAATTGCACGACTATCAAAAGACCACTGTTATTGAAAGGTAACACGAAAAATTTTAGATTACATATCTTCTAAAGCTTAATGCCAATTACAGGGGGCTTCGACAGACTGTTAGTTACTATTACGTCCCCACTCGTGGGGTGACTTAAGACCTTTATCTGTCAGTATTCGCTTAAACGGGAAAGGAAACCATGAAAAGCCTTCCCAGAAAGCCAACCATCGGACTAAGACTCGAAACCCCGGCATGATAAGCCGACGACTTACCATCGAGCTATTAGGGAAATATAGAGAGGAAATTGAATATCGTTTTATGAAACGCCTTTTGTTGACCGCATTTGTCTACATTTGATATTCGCGATGTTATTTTATCATTTACCAAATGCGGAAACTGTTAAAAATTCTAAGAAAAACAGTCGAATAAATTAAGGATATTCGTGTAATGCCTTATAGCCGTTGTAAGGTATGTTGATAATTAAATAAAATTTCTTTCCATCGTAACACTGTCAATTATCATAGACGTTAGTCGGTTTTGGTGTGTATTGTTAACCGATGTTTATTTGATATATTTTTAAGTATAAATAAAAATCGAAGTACAAATTAGTCTTCCACCTACAAAAATACCAAGAAGTATTTAGTGTATACAAGTTTTGTGCAAATAAAACGAGAAGGATTTTAATTAATCATTTTAATATCTATTACAGTTACTTGTGAACAATGACATATTTTCGGATTTAAATCACGTACGTATCTGAAAGTATGATGCACTTACCCTCCATAAACCATATATTTCATTCTCAATGTGGAACGAACTATTGATACCAATTAAATTAAAGTTAAAATATAAATTATTGAAAAGAAAGGTTCTCGAGCTGAAGGAGTTCTATTGTAATGCTCAATAAAAGACTGATTGGTTCACTGCTTCCCCTCTTGCGACGAGAAGGCTTTAGTATCAAAGCCATGGAGCACAAACCAAATACATATTTTTGTTCCCGTGGTTGTGGTAAGTCAGCAAGATTTACGACTTATTTACAATCATCACAAATTGAAAAAGAAATAAAGTAGCTTCATTATAATACGTAAAACAACCTTTTTTTCTTCAACAGAATAGCTGAGACGTTTTCATACATTAGCCGCCATGGTCTCTGGATTTTATTCTATTATGGTTTATAGAGACATTGCAAGTGTACGAAAAGTAATGTTCGCATTTAAAATTCTGTTTTTAAGCACTTCTGAAGCACTTAACACTCATACAATTCATTATTATTCTTACACGAATCTCAAGTAATTGTACCGTTGATGCTAATGTAAATAAAAACAATGTTAAATTTAACTTTTTCTTAATGGTTCGAACGGAAAATATTTCTTGTTTCCTTCGATATTCCTATGTGTCAGAAAAAAATAATATAAATAAATAAATACGAAGTATATCATTCTAGGAAGTATTTTGACTCGATACAACACAGTGTTATTGCAAATTCGCTTATTAAATTAAGTAATTAGTAAGACTGAAGGCATTGTTTGGAACTTGTTTATTAAAGTAATAGCAATCTTTGTTACTCCCAGCTTACATTTCCTTGAAGTTATTCTTTATTTTATGGTATTTACGTGTTTACGCAATACAATTTAAACAGATTTTACATGCAAATATATTCGATGATTAATACTGACGTATTTTAATGCTTGTAACTAATGTAATTAAATTTACTTCCTTATAATATTGGGGCAATAGTGACAGTATTTCAAGCCTGATAAATAATATTTGGATGGATTAAATATCGTTTTTTTAATTCAATGATTGCGCATTTATAGTTATATTGTTTGCTCTATTTAAAAATATCTGATAATGAAAATGTTTATTCGGCGGAATAATATTTACCGTTTTTATAGTTTTAACATATTGAACAAATAAAGACGTCTATTTATAGGTAATTCCATTTCTTTTGTGTAGATCACCACGTGTTGGTAAAAACCAGCTAATATTGAAATACGTTATATCACTTAACTAAATATTTTTTATGTTTAAATTTGTTCGAAGTAATAAGTTTTATATACAATTAATAGTAATTAGTCCCAAAAATATGCTAAAGTATTTGTTATTATATACGTATCTATTATATTGATTTATCTATGCTCATTATAAAAAAATTATAGATAAGTTACGAAAACATTTGCCTAAATTACAAAAATGCATAAGCTATGCATTGCATAGTATTTTATAGTTCATTATGCATTGTATTTTCGCGAAAACACAACTTTTAATAACGAAATCGTAAATGTTGTAAATAAAGGAAAAGATACCAAGATTTCAAAACTTATATTTCTACTAATCAATATAATCCCCTCGTTTAAATTGACGTCTCATGGGATAAAGAGTTTGATGATCCTGTATTTATCGGCGATTTGTCTCCAAGGTAAATGACTGACAAGTTCTGAAGGTGTAGTGGAACAGCCTCGAACTTCGATGACGTTTCTTTATCTTTAGCTCAGGCTATTGCGAAATGAGTATCGTATTAAGTTGATGCAGAATTTCACAGAGTCTTTATTGAACTCGAAATTAATTATTTTTTTAACAAATAGAATATACGAACTAAGCAAAAACGTGTTCTCCTCCATTATTTACGATTGTCTCGCAATATTTGTCAGTTTTACGATTCCACGTCGATGGTCTTCCTAAACATTGAGAATCGTCTATATCAAAAAGTGCAAATTGTTCTGGGCGCCTTCTGATGCACTCCTCTTGAATTTAAACGAATAAATATGTCGGAAATACTCGTTTTCCTCTACTTGATACTCTACTTCCTTTTGTTAATACAACAACAATCTTTGCACAAACTCATAAATACAAAGACTATTCAAGTAAACTTTAATACGACATTACAATAACTTCGATATATGTCTAACATTTTTTTTCAAGGCATTCTTATCCTAGAAACTTGAGGATGAAATTGATACATCGTAACGAACTTGATTTGTTTCAAGCCCATATGCCCTCAAGATTTATGGTGGATATCTGTTAAAATAATTATTATATTAACCGTATTTTGAATTTGTTTTTCATGCAAATAATTTTTTAAACTTTACACTATTGTTTTTGTATCCTGTCGCGTTAGTGTTTGGCGTTTTCTAAATTATTTGGTCAACTTATCATTATGGGCTGTTATTTGTTGTACTCTAAATTAATTTTCTATGTATCCCTTAATCTCTAACAGTATCTTCTACTAAAAGTGTTACACTTTTTCATTGTTTCCAGTAATTCCCCTATCACTCTTTGCTAATAACGGTTAATTATGAAAAGCATTTTCACTTTGTCATAATTGAATAATTGATGGAACGCTCATCTTCTTATTGTAAATATACTATAATCGTTGACTTTTATATATCATAGTTACTCGTCTTTTTTATTTTTTTTGACCTTGCAGTATGTACAGTGCCTACTTTGTTCAGCGTATGACTTGGCAGAGGTGTTGTTTGAAGATTCTCTTAATTCGTAGTTTTCGTATTTACGAATTTGAATTGTGAATGCTATGATGATCATAAAGTAAGTCGCCGATTGATTTTCATTCAAATCTTTGCGCCTTCACCACTGCCAATATCATTATAAAACAAGCACCTTCTTAAGTCTTGTTGATGATTTTCAATAATATTGTTTAAAATATAATTCTCATTTACGTTCTCAGCAATTAACATTAATCCATGATATGAACATCTGAAGATTATACCTACTCAAGTTATAAATACTGGTACACAGAAAAATCGATGCCAAATGAAAACGAATTAATATTTTAAAAAAATTTGTTTTTATTGGGTTATTAAAAAAATAAAGAATTAACACTCTCACCCTTACACCAATTTAAGGTAGAAAGGAATGATTATATCTATATAAAACCTTTAAAGCTTGAACATATCTGAACCTCGCTCAAGTATAAATATACATATAAACTTAAAAAATATAAAATAATAATAATAGTAATAACAATAATAATTATGAATATCGTTTATTACCTATAGTTAATTATTTATTTGCCGGTTTTTTTATAATACAAAAAACCTGTTTAATTTTATCTCTTTTAATTCATTCTGCTGTTTTCGGAATAAAGGGACAATCGCCCAAATGATTTAAATTGTAAAATTTTTGACTACATCTACAGTAATTTAGTATAAATATTTTTAAGTGTATAATTAGATTATTTTGTACGGTCTGCCTTTTTTTCTACAGTTTTCGCTAATATAAACATCTTATTTTGAATATGTATGTCTTTGCAAAACAATATTGTCAACCCGAAGTTTAAAGAACTTGAACTTTGGAATTAACTAGTTAACATGGCAATATTAAAAATTTTGGATTTTTGCTTGACCAAACATTTTATTTAATAAGATGAATGGACATAAAATTTCACGAGACTTTCAGTTTTTACGAAATAATTATGTGTTTAATGGAGTTAAAAGAATATTGTTATATGTCAAAATACCTTCCTTTTAAATATTTTTATTTATTTACTTAATCTTGGGCCTTTCAATCATGTTGCGTAAGGTTTGTAAAAAAAGTGTTAGAAACAGACAATTGAGAAGAACAGCATTGGTGAATCTCTAACATCGAAATTGCAGTAGAGAAATAGAAAAATAGAATGGAAGAAATACTTAATCACAAAATCATAGATAAAAAAGCGTGTTGTAAAAATTAGCAAAGGAATTATGGACCAAATTTCACAGAAAATGGTAAAAAATGGGACTAGAATTAGATATGGAACATTAAAAAATATTATGAAACTCGCGCAAAATGCTCTGAAAAACGAAAAACTTGTTTTAAAGAGGTGCAGAACAAGAAGCGACAGATAAACAAAAAATAGAACAGATAATGAAATAGAATCAGAAGGTATAACACCGGTAGAATTAAATAATACATGCCTTTCATATGTAAAAATCGGTCTCTACCCTTACAGTAAAAATAAGGAGCATATTCCATCATAGTTGTGTAAAAAATTAGATTGCTAGATGTGAAATAGCTTTCCAAACAGTATGTATTACTTGTTGACAAAAAGATTTGAATCTGAATTTAAATATGACCTTCACTACAAGGGGCGTTTATTTAAATTTGTATGATTTTATGTGTGATGTCGTTGCCACCAGATTCTAACTTAAGATATTATTGTATTGAAGAGTATTAAAAACAAAAATACGACAGATGGCGAAATATTGGGTTGGCAACTAAGTACTTTCGGTTTTTACTGATAGAGAGCGTTGCTTTATTTTTTGTATAACGTATGGTAGTGCTGTACTTTACCGTTTGTCGCGTGATACTATAACATTGACGTAACTTCAGAAGCAAGTAGTGCGTGATTTTTATTAAAGCTATTAGTTGTGGGTTAATTTTAAATGGAGTGCAGAAACGAATATTTTCGACATATTTTACTATTTTATTTCCGTAAAGGAAAGAAAGCTGCTGCCGCTCACAAAAAGATATGTGAAGTTTATGGTGCTAATTGCCCACGTGTCAGAATTGGTATAAAAAATTCCGTTCTGGAGATTTTTCCCTCAAAGATGAGCAACGTTCTGGTCGGCCTACTGAAGTTGATGATGACCAAATCAAAGTCATAATTGAAGAGGATCGTCATATAACTGTTCGAGAGGTTGCGGAGAGGCTACATGTATCGCACACAACAATTGAAAAACATTTAAAATGTCTTGGGCTAGTTAAGAAGCTTGATATTTGGGTACCTCACGAATTGAAAGAAATTCATTTAACACAAAGAATCAACTTTTGTGATATGCACCTTAGACGAAATGAAACCGACCCTTTCTTAAAAGAATCATCACTGGTGATGAAAAATGGGTCCTGTACAGTAACATAGTTCGAAAACGATCATGGAGCAAATACGACAAACCAGCTCAAACCACATCGAAAGCTGAATTGCATCCAAAAAAGATCATGCTGTCAGTTTGGTGGGATTACAAAGGTGTTGTTTTTTTTGAGCTGCTTCCAAGGAACCAAACGATCAATTCTGATGTTTACTGTCAACAATTTATAAAACTGGATGAAGCAATCAAAGAAAAACGGCCAGAATTGTCAAATCGGAAAGGTGTAGTTTTCCACCAAGATAATGCAAGGCTTCACACATCTTTGGCAACTCGTGGGAAACTATTGGAGCTTGACTGGGAAGTGATGCCACATCCCCCATACAGCCCTGATCTAGCATCATCTGATTAGCATTTATTTCGAAGTTTGCGGAATTCTTTGAATGGTAAAACTTTCACAAATGACGATGACCTTCACTCGCACCTGGTTCAGTTTTTTGCTGATAAGGACGAGACATTTTATGAGCGCGGAATCATGCAGCTGAAAGAAAGATGGCAAAAGGTCATTGAGTAAAATGGAAAATATATAATTGATTAAAAACTATTCTTTGTTTAAAAAAAAAGTGTTTTATTTTATATTACAAAACCGAAAGTACTTAGTTGCCAACCCAATACATGAATGTTCTCCGTAGTGTGCCATTTATGGTTTCCACTTACTGTTAGTCGGTGATAATTTTTGTGTAGTTAGAATGTTTCTGAATATCTGTATCCTTACCTTATTAAAGGTAGTCGGCAACACATTTACTCATTTTGATACACATGAAAGTGAAAATCAATAATCTTAGTTTCAATATAAAACGTTACAATTGTGTATAACTGTATATAGTATGAGGAGAATTAGAAAAAAAAACGTTTCTACCTAACAATGAAACAAAATGCTTACGATTTTGTTGATAATTTTGTTTTTCAATGTAATCGCGCACTTGCGCCAAATGTCCTGCAGCGACTTTAATTCATCTGACAAAAATTATTTTTTAAAATATCCATCAATTTCCTTCTTAAATTGGCTATCGATAATGACGTCCTCCGATGTGCTTTTTCAAATTACTAAATAAAAAGAACTCGGGTGGAGTGAAATCCAAACTATATGGTAAGTGGTCCATCTCAAAGAAGCGGCACCCGCGGAGAATCGGTTGGACTTTGGTTGCCTTAATGAGTCGCGCATTTTGATAATGAAGAAGGACTTCTTAGTTTCACAAGCCTGGACCCATTGAAGGTTTATAACCTCGCCGAAATTGTTTTGATCGATATTTAACTTTAAAATGTGATAAAGCCATCCCCATACACTGCATTCATTCATTCGTGAGTAGTTTTTGGAGAATTCTGTTCTTTATCAAAAATTTGATGACACTCCAATATTCTAATTCGACAAAACTCATTTTTTGTTTATAAAACACAAAATAATGAACGAATTGAAGATTTAACATATAAGTATAATAGAAAAATATTACTATGAAACGTTCCATCATCGCACAATTAGTTGTTTGAATCATGGTTAGGCAGATTTTTCTAGTTCTGCCTGTATAATGAATTGACTGTTTGCATTTCTAGTAATAGTAGTAAGATAGAGTTAGGTTCCGAGAAGATTAATTCATAATAATGGGTTTGCTGAACGCAAATTATAGAATACTAACGTCATAGAAAAGAATATTTTGTTACTGTTTCTTCTTTATGCGTAGTCTTCGTTATCAATGTTTCCACGTGGATCCAATAAATCAATATGGTTTTATTTACATAAGGACTTATATTAACATATTTTAAAATTAATATTACCTTTATATTTATATTTAAAGTTATAAATTAAATAATGTTAATTAATCACGAAAAAGTTTATTTGTAAAAAATAGAAGATGTTTTTTTTACATGTTACTAAAACACTATATATTTATTATAGCAAATCAAGATGAAGACGTTTGGAACATTAGCGCCAGAGTCAATCAACAACCGGCAGGTTCAGCTTCTAACCAAACATCCAATTGGCCGACACACGATGCACATATTCCAATAGATAACTTTGTTCTAACGCACGATTATACTATGAAAGACAATAGGCCGCCGCCACCACCCTATACAGAAGGTAAAAGTTAAATATTATGTATAATTTGCAATGTGTATTGCAATTTTATATTTAGAAATGTGCGTTCTTCATGATAGTAAAGTTTTGTTGTTATTAGAAGCAAAAGTATTTAAGTTGACTTTGAAGAAGAGCTATCTTTCTTCTTTTTTAATTCTATTTATGTTCTTTTATGTTCTTTGTGTTCATACTTATTTAATATTTTACTTTATGAGTACTTTTTCTAGTATGAATATAGCATGACAAGCAGTTAATTTCACCATAAGAAAGCAGTCCTTATTCCTATGTAATTTCTATTACATATTTGTTCTGTTGCGACTTTTCTATTTTTCTTTTACTATTTTTTACAATTTCAGTGTCCTTTTTCGCATTAGATTTTCGAGACAATTGGAATTTTAATTGCTTATAAATATTTCTAAATTTATTTTTTTCCAATTATGAAATATTCGGTATTTTTTCTAAGCTCCTCTCAATATACGAAAACAAAATTATTTGTTTTAATATGTTGTACTAAAATAAGAAAAACAATTTAAAATCTTCTAATGTTACTAAAATTGCCTGATAATATATGACGATTTGTGTTTTAATTTTATTCTCATAACAATTAGTTATGTTGTTGCACAAAAAGAACTTTTGTAACAGCTAACGGGTGATTCATTAGGAGGTACTTCTTTAAAAAATAAAAAAAAATAAAAATCTCAATTTTATCGGATATTCTTTATTATCATACAAAAGAACTATTCTTGACTTTTGAAAAATTATTTCCGCCAGACGTTGGCCAAAACTGCGAAAACTCCAGTTCCAATTTTCGATGACGCGTACAAGCATTTCAAGTGGTATTTGGCAAATAACGCGAGTAATGTTAGCTTCTAATTGTTCAATCGTAGCTGGCTCATCCATGTAGACCTTGGACTTTACGTAGCCTCAACGGAAAAAGTCTAAAGGTGTGTTATCACATGATCTAGGCGTCTATTACACAGGTCCATTACATGAAATTAAATGTACACCAAATCGCGGGCTTGAATTTCAGGCGTTATCATGGCGCGATAACAGGAGCCATTCACGGTTAAGTTGCGGCGTCTTTGTTTTTGAAGAAATAATGACCGATGATTCCACTTGCCCATAAACCACACCAAACCGTGATTTTGTCTGTATACAATGACAGCTCTTGAACCTCTTCGGGTTGCTCTTCACTCCAAATACGGCAATTGTGCTTATTGACGTAGTCATTAAGCCAGAAATGGGCTTCATCGATGATTAAAATTTTGGTAAAAAATGGTGGACCTTCTTCAAGTTTTTCAAGAGCCCGAAGAAAGTGACGATTCGAAAGGTGGGCCGCTTTCAATTCTTGAATTAGTTGAATTTTGCATGCTTGTAAACCAATATCCTTAGGTAAAGTTGTGGCATACGACAAGCCAAGCTATTGAGATCTAAGTTGAATTGATTTTTCACGGCCATCACATACACTCTCATCGACCATCACTATATTTTCTTCAGATGTGTATTTGGTCGCGTATTATCGAACAATGAAAATTACGTTTCAAATTTTTCTATGGTATAGCTAATTTGTGCGTCGGTGAGCTGATTACGTAGACTATAAATTGCTCTAAGCACACGAAACACATTTCTCGAAGAACGCTGATTTTCCTAATACAGCTGAATAATTTGTAGACGTTTTTCCGGACTGAGTCTTTCCATAATAAACTGTCACACAATACTTAACTAAAATAGCGTAAAAGTTTGACATGATTGACGTCTTATCTGTCAAAAAATCGCTATTGCAAAAAGTACATCATAATGAATCACCCATTATATACTATACTCAAAATTAATTTGACTACTATGTTTCATTTTGCTAGTCTAACTAAACAAATACTGCACAGAGATCTACCAATTTAATTGTTGGTTTTTCAAGCTTAACTTTGATTGTTTTTTTTTTGATTTTGTTTTTAGTAGTCGGAAGAAAATTATTCAGAAGTGCATAGGAGGTTTGTTTATTAAAAAAATTGTGTTTATCATTTAGGATGTCCTTAAAGTGCGCCAAGTCGCTTTGATATTCTAAACCAACAAACTAAACCATATCAACATATTAGAATTTCGAATATTATACCAGGCATGGCATGATATTCGCTTGATGAATCAGTATTGGAAGTTATTTCAAATTATAAAGAGCTATTTTGGATAATCCAGTACTTCTGAAGTGTGTAAGAGTTGCAAATAAAACAGGCGTTACACAATCTGACGATGCTGTTAACTGAACATTCTTTGATGTGAAAGTTTGACTTTGAGGAAATGGTGATTTTACCGAAATAAAAGCTAGCAAAAAAACATTTTTAAATTAATTAGATACCTATTACACGAATTGTTTAAAAAACATGTTAAAAGTTTTCATAAATACGTATGTGTACAATGACAGTTAACGTTATAAATCATAAATAGATAAAGTGATTGTGCCAATGAAAAGTATTACTTTATTTAGCGGCAAGTTAATTTTCTGAAGACCACACCTTAAAAATTGGCAAGGAGTCTTAACATGTTACGCCACTGTTTTAACAGTTTACTTTAGTAAACTTATTAAAAGTGCTCCATTGTAACGACTACTTATTTAATTTAAGTTCTGATATGATAAACATTATTACATATTTTATTTTATTTTCTAGTGGATTTACCAAGTTATGAACAGGCAACTGGATGTCGTGTACCAAAACCAGATCTACCTATAGTACATGCAGCAAGTGGGAGTAATCAAAGGAGTAACCCAGGACCGTCCAGCTAAAATGCTTGTGTCCATTAAGAACATTTCTATAAATTGAAACTGTGAATATATGTATAGCAGACATTTTTTGTGCATTTATAATTCCAATAAGTGCAAATATGTTCCAGTATTTATTTTTATAACTTAAGAAACTATACTGTGATTCCATATGATAATAAGTTTTCTGTATATACTATAGTATTGTTTATATATTGATTATATAAATATAGTGTAATAATAAAAATAAATGTAATTAATAATTTATAAAATTACGAACGAACAATAAATATCTTTAGTTTGAAATATAAGCAATAGTTCAAACGTTACCACATATTTCTGAGTCAGTTACCTAAAATTAAATAATTATTTTTCTTTCAAACGAAAAATTACTTATTTTATGAAATTGTTTTTTCGTTTTATTGTTTTATATATTATATTAATAAATTTTTAACTAGATATTAACAATTACTTTTATATTGATAATCTGACCTAGTATTAGCTCCCTATTTCAAACATGATAATTCAAAATAAAATATTTTAGATTACTTTTTCTATAGTTAAAAATGAAGGTTTAGAAAACATTTTATTGCTAACTTTATAGTAAAATAAATAATATTCAAACAGAATTTAGCTTTTCATGTTGTTAAACATTCATATATCCTAAAGTACCAGCATCTAATTTCAAAATGCGCGCACATGTATAACTACAATGTTCAAAAATTATTATTCTTAGAATGTACATTAAATGAGATTTTCCTGAAAAGTATGCACACAAGGAAATGTTCATTCCTTATTTTCACTTCCTAACAATATTTAAAAGATTCCATTTCAGGCTTTTTACTTCCTTTTCAATTCCATTCACTATCCTCTTTTAGTTTTATACATCCTATAGGTTGTCTTGTGATTCTATCGTGTTTTCCTATCATTCTATTTATCAATACCATTTTTAGTATTTAATTTTCAATATGAACTTTAGGACTAATTAATTTTTATGTATTTGAAATTGTTTAATATGCAAGAATAAATGAAATACAAATATGCATCTAATTATTTTTTTCTTAAAAATTATCTTAATCACTGAAGGTTGATATATAACCCCTCGCCACATTAATTTTCGAATTCTGTATACGTATTAGGTGCGCAACTAAGTTCTCGCTGCTTTTTTGATGAAAATGTAACTTTATTGTGAAAAAATGTTTACAAATGAATCTTTCGAGAACTTAGTTGCGCACCTAATATTTCGACAACTAAGTTGTCATCATCAGCAGATAATTAAACAGTGTCGCACCTGGTAAACTACGGCGAAAAACACTCGTACGAAAACAAACTCCGTACGTGATCCGTACCGTACATTTTTAAAAAATAAAATTACTTTAAAAATTATCTCTTAATTTTTCTAATATTTTTTTTTATTTTGATATTCTTAATTTATGCGCATAGTTTAAACGATTCGCAAATGCATATATTCTCAACAACGCTTGCCTTAAAATTAATCGTCAAGGGGAAGTGAGTGCTAAAAATGAAACAAATAAGGATACTAAATTTTCTATTATTTTCCAATTTTCTTCAACTTCAACTTATTTAAACCAATGAAGCCGAATTGCTATTATTTTATTTTATTTTGCATTTTGTATATATATTTGGCCCAACAGAATTTCTTCCATACATACATGGCACAAATATGTTTAAGAAGTGTTACACAAAAGTATATATGAAATTATACCAATTATAACGAAACATAATAATTCTTTACATGTAAATGCATGATACAGAAAAAATATGAATGCCAACAATTTTAGAGCGTCTTCGAGCGAATTTATCTACACAGATGTATACTACTTTACGATATAAAATATTTGTCACCGTGAACATTTCCTTGTATACGTACACCCTTTTCAGGAAAACTTCAGTTAATGAACACTTTCCAAACAGAATAATGCACACTTTGAAATTAGATTATGTAACATTCAGAACCTGCTGACTGCTTTGATTAAAAAACTTATCGTTTCTAATAAGCGGAAATAAAACATCTTTTACAGTTACTTTCTTGTACTAATTTCAAATTTGTTAATATTTTTTTGAAGATTTTTCCATTGTAGGTTAGTACTATTATTTTCAGCTATCCCACATTAGTTTGCGATTTACAAAGGGTACTAGGAGAGTTTTGCAATACAGCTTTGTTTATTTAAGTTTTTCAAAGTCACTTCCTCTGCACTCAATACACCTCTCCATCCTCCGAAATCAATCTTTAAACCAGTTCTGCCAAGTTTCACTAGGGAGTAAAGCACGCTCGTTCTCCCAAGCCCGCAGAAGGTCCTCATCACTGAAAAACCGTCTCCCTTTTAGCTTCATTTTCACATGCAGGAACAGTGCAAAGTCGCAGGGACCAAGGTCTGGACCGAAGGGAGGGTGCTACAGAAGTTTCAATCCTGTCGTGGTCAAATATTCGGTGCAGGCTTCGGCGCGGTGAACTGGAGCATTATCGTGATGGAAGAACCAGGTGTCCATTCTTGAATTCGGCCGCGGGTTCTTCATAAATCCAATGACTTCGCAGGCACTGTTCAGTATACCACTTAGCTGTGACTGTCTTCCGTGTGTCCAAAACGACGCGTTCCACAATTCCACTTGATTTGAAAAATACAGCTATCATTTGCTTCCTTACAGATCGGGATTTTCTGACAACTACGGGCGTGTCCTCATCATCAAAGATCCAAACTTTGTTTTGAGCTTTAGTCGACACATCGTAATAGTACAGTCAAGTCTCATCACCTATCACCTGTCATGATGTTGTTCACATACCGAGATGTCCCTTATTAAACTGTTTTAGCATCTCCCGCCACCAAATCACACGTCGTGTCATCTGGTCTTCAGTCAGTCGATGCGGCACCCAGAAAGAACAAAGTTCCTTCACGTGCAAATGATCATGCAGAATCGAACGAATTGCTGGTGCATTAAGGCCTAAAGTACCCTCTATCTGTTGGTAGGTCACTTGCTTGTCCTCGCCAGGCATTTTCGTCACAGTAGTAACGTTTTCCTCCCTTAACTGACGTTCGTGGCCTTACCGGCCTCTCAGAATCCTCTACAGTTAAATTTCCTCTTTAGTGTTCTCTATACCACCTGAATATCGTTGTGCGATGTAGACAAATATCACCTAGTGCAAGAATCATTTCTTCGAAGCACTGATCTATGTTTAAACCACGCACGAAAATATAACGCAAAACTGCCCTTATCTCATTTCGTGACCACGATACCATCGCAAGCACTTTACACTCTCACTGCTAATGAATAAATGAGTTCATCGACATGGCGAGGCGGCTACTATGCACGTATGAACATGGTTCAACATGCAGCAACAAGCAACTTCCTACGATTCATTGTTGCGTCATATTGCAAAACTTGCCTAGTACCATTTGTACAACAAAATTTGGTATTTTTAAAATTTAAATGTTACTCTTCTTAAGTTGTTGGTATGTTAGCAGAATATTTTGTATTGAATTTATAATTTAATTTTAGAAGAAGTAAAACAAAGGAACTTTGTTTTAAGTAAAATATATTTATTGCAACTTCATCCAGATACATTTAGCTAGTTAAATACCAGTATTTTCTGTAATCCAATCACGAAAAAAATACACATCAGCGAAAACTTCGGGATAATTGGGCATAGCACAACGATAGGCCCCGGACACAATTCCAACTAATGTATCATTTATCATCAATGGACCTCCAGAATCGCCATAACAGGCACCTTTACCACCATTTTCATAACCAGCACACAACATGCTACAAAAAGGACTAGATATACATAATAAATATTCCTGCTTAAAGATATGTGTTAACTTATCACTAGTTATTTTGAGAACGCTTCAAATATAAATTTTCCATCTCAATGTACTAAATATTTGTGAGATATTTTCTTAGATAAAGATTTTAGATTTAGTATGTTAAACTGGAAATTTATCCAAGTATATTATTATATTATATAAGGAAATATTCAGTGCAAGTGAAAATATAATCAATTTTAAATTCAAATAAACCAGTGTTACCAGGAGGTGGATCAGTAACTAGGGAACACAAACTTTTGTCAAAAAAAATTGTTTTATTTTTCAACGTTTTCCCCAGTTAGTCCAGCGATATTATTGGTAATTAATTCTTTTTATTTCATCAGAAAGATAAACTTTGTCAATCTTTGAAATTTGCGTCCTCTACATTCGGCCCAAAGTTCTCAAGGGGGCCAAATCTGGTGCACCAGTAGGATGCAGAAACAGTTCGAAATGTAGTTTACTACTGCTATAGAAACAGTCTAAGCGTGACCACGTGCATTACTCTGAAGAAAGAGCACCCTTTTTTGATGAGAAGAATCTCATTGTAGTCTCAAAAGTACTAACCATAATCGTTATAACCGAATGTACAGTCTCTGCCCTCGTAGAAGAAGATATTTCATTTCGGATGTATAATGGTGTATCTAGATTTCATCGACTGTTATTGTCCGGCGCTAAGACTTTCGGTTGATGTTTTAGGCCAGCTAAATTGAAGTTTAAAATGTGTTCTCATTCCTGTTTGTGGTTACAATCAATCAATGCAGCGTTCGCCTAACACATAATTTTTTCATACTTAATGCAACACTTAAGCAAAATCGAAACCGATAATCGACGGAGATTATTTCTTGTAAACAGACTCTAACTCAGCCTGGATTTCGTCTTTGTTTTGTTATTCATAAATAAAAGGTTATTCATTAATCGGTACTCCACTTTTTCTGTTTCAAACCAAGCCAAAAACAGTTCACTTTCTACTTGAGTAACAAGCGCCCATAGTCGAAAAAAAATCAAGCTTTTTTGTCAGTGCTTCACTCGTTCATCGAATGATAGTATACGATATCTTAACCGACCCTAACCTTCATGCTTTCTTAATAATAAGAGACTACTTACTAAAAGATTTAATAATTCATCAAATTTAATTTTTATTTGAGTTTAAGACCCAGCAGTAGCCAGTAGACAACATCCTAACCCAACCTAAACATTATGCTTTCTTAACAATAAAAGACTATTTACTAAAAGATAAATTTAATTTTTATTTGAGTTTAAAACCGAGCAGTAGGCAGTAGACTACATCTTTCTTAACAATAAAAACTATTTACTAAAAGATAAATTTAATTTTTATTTGAATACTATTGCTGAGTCTTAAGCTCAAAGGTTTTTAAGTTCTTCTTGAAATATATTTTTCCACTCGTTACGATATATGTATACCAAGAATTTCGCTTTGCTATAATGAGACACCACTAGATAAATACATTTGGAACTCGTTCCTTCAATGACCATAGCCATAACTGAGTAGTTCTTGATAAAGTTTATTTATTTCGAAAATCGTTCAGAACCATCACTATTGAGTTATAGCTTGAGTTAGTTATCCTAGTTTGATTAGATTTGGTTTCTTGTACCAATGTTACAATATGTACTATATTTTTTCTCTTGGAAGAAAACCAAGAGAAGGACTATGGATAATTATTGTTTAAAACTTTAAAAAACTTATATACATTCCAATTCTCCATTTTTAAATAAAATAAAAACATATAAACATTCCTGGAATACTGTAATACATACCGATCGGTAACAGCCCAAGAAATTCGTCTATAAAGTTTTTTACATTTTAAACAGTTCATGATTGGCACTCCCACTGCTTGAAGTTGATTTGTTGAATTGCGAGTAAACTAAAAATTAAGAAATGTAGAGGAAATGCAAAGAAATAAAAATAAACTCACTCCAGTTAGACCCCATCCACTTACAACTCCCATTTCTCCTTCTTCCACTATAGTTTCAGCAAAAGGTAATTTAATAGATTTAGCCGCAGAGTTTTCCGAGAAGAATGAGTCTTTTATTTTAATTATAGCAATATCATAATCTGGCAGACCTATGTTTTTGTATTCGTACAATTCATGTATTTTAAAATTCTCAATTTCATGCGTTATCGCTCCACTGTTACTTATATTGTCAAAGCTACTGTTAGATATAATAATAAAGCTTTCTTTACTGAAAAATATATTAATATTATGCAAAATAAATAGTGAGAGTGAATTAAAGTGTAAAATGACCAAATATAAATATGAACTGCTAGAAGAAAATAGTATGTTTATATTATTATATACGAATACTTTAGTTGAATCACTTCCAAATGGACATAAAATTAATGAGCTTTTTGTATCTACAATTGTTTCTGTATTTATGCTGACAAATTACATTATAGACCATCTGTTGAGGTGAACGGAGGTAATACAAATTTTATATTACATGCACATGTACATCTATAATATTATAAGAAAACCTTCAGTGGCACTGTATGCGCTCACGTACGAGAAAACTTCAGAAAAAGAAACTTGGAGAATGTGTCAGTTTTGGAAAAAGCTATGTATGTACATATGTGCATGTCCACGTATTCTTTTATACATACTTGTAAATTAATCTTTAAAACTGTAGTATTTGTAAATACAAGAGGTTTTTTTTGTGTGCCTATTTCTTTTCATATTTTTCAGTCTTTCCCGAAACTGTGGGTGAGATATAGGTAACGATTATTATCACTCTATTTTGTTAATTTTTTTAATTAGTGTTGCTTGGTTTGTACTTATTTAAGTAGGTTATTGTATGTGTAGTATATTTAGATCTTTAATATCTCTTTTGTTGTTTACTGTATTAGAGTGCTTTTTAATATTGAATGCCTTTTTTATATTAATATTCTAATATAATTGGTGAAATTTGAAATTATGTCCTTCTTTAAAAGCTATGGCATTTATAGTGTTGATTCTGATATTGTATTAATGACTATAAAATATTTTGCGTAATTGTTGTTTTTGGTTTCATTGCAGTCTTTATGTCGTATGGGTTTAATATTTTTTGCATTTTTTCCCGATAAATTAAGTATAAATTGATACGTATTTTATCTCATTGTTATTTTCTTTTTTTGCATCCTTATTCTTATTTTTTAGCGCTTGATTTTATTTTTAATTCATTGGTTATGAATTTGTTTACATTCCTTCTGAGAATTTTTAATTTTTTATGCTCTTTTCGGTACATAATATGTTTGAAAATGTATAGCTCATATTTTCCAAGATGATGACATAGATTTTATATTTGCGTTCATGCTATAGTTTCTGTTTACCATGTTTTGGTTGGAACTACCAGTTTACTGTGGTTTATTCTGCAGAGAATAGATTAAAGACCAAGCCGATAAAATTTTTATAAAAAATGGAAAAATATATAAAAATTAATAAAAAGAAAGGAAGTAATCTTTCCTTATATTTTACTCACAGTTCCGAGAAAGAGGGAAAGAGCACCTCCTGAAATAGTTTAAAAGCCAAGAATACAGATGACTAGTGTCCATAACATTAATGTTTCTTAATATTACGTATATTGTCCTATTATTGGGGTAACCTGTTGGGCAATAAACGTATTGTTATTATTATTATTATTAAGAAAGAGTCAGTCACACAGCAAGTGTTTATATAGGAACATGTGCATACAAGGTATAGCAATTAAACAAGGAGGCCGCGTTCCTTCCATCGCGTAACCGCATCGGGCGAGGCTGTAATGGGAATGTCATTGACCTTAATACTTCTCAAGCAGCTACCTCTAGTTACGTTTCTGTGCTTTAGTTTTTACTTTCGAACTTTAATTGGAGAGGACATTGTTACTTAATAGTGCTGTAGTAATGGCTGGCATAAACATCGAGCAACGAATCAACCTGTAATTCCTTGGCAAATTAAATTAATCGCCAACAAAATGTTTACAAATGTTAAAGAAGGTGTTTGGTGATAATGTTACGTCACGTGCGCGAAAGGCAAGACAGAAAACTACGAATGAGAAAGTGGAAATTGAAGGCAATGCTGATCGTTGTTTTCGATATCTAGGGCGTTATCGTGACTGTCTGGATACCTGAGGGTCAAACCGTTATTCAGAAGTACTACAAAGAAGTCCTAATTAAGCTGGGGGAAAGAATAAGGAAGAAAAGACCGAATTTGTCGACGAACGACTCGTGGATTCTGCAACGAAACATCGCCCCAGCTCACAATATCCTATCTATGAAGCAGTTTTTAGCGGACAAACGTATTGCTGTGCTTGATCATCCTCCGTATTCGCCAGATCTCGCACCATGTGACTGCTACCTGTTCCAAAAAGTGAAAAATGCATTAAAGCAAACACATTTTCAGTCTGTTGAACATGTAAAAGCAAAAACGGCAGAGTCGTCGAAGAGGCAGACACTGATGAACTACAGCATTGCTTTGAACAATAGAAGACGCGTATACAACGGTGTACATATAGATAGGGGAGGAGAGTATGTTGAAGGTGATAAAAGTTCAATATAAGTTTATTTGCAATAAATAATATTTCTTACACTAGTCGCGTTATTTGATTGCCACACCTCGTACGTACATTACATGGTTCCTTACACTATGAAACGTTATGCGAACTGTATGTTTTTATTATTTCTTTCTTGATGAAAAGTTAAAAAATAAGGCTATCGAAACGTCTAGAAAAAGTAAACCAAAACTAGCAATTGTCACCAAAAATGAAAAAGAAATAAATTAAAAATACACATACATATAGTGCTTTTACGTTGTTAATAGTGTTTTATATAATTAATGGTAAAAAAATATAATAGTTGTTTTTATTAATTGGAAATTTTATTTTATTGTCGTTAAGGTAAGATCTCTATTTGTGAAGAGAAGGTAGTAGTATCATACTATGACAAGGAAAGAAATTAAGTAGTCTCGATCAATACGGAAAGTAAATTGATAACGTTGTGTATTATTGAATATAATTAATATAATAAAATATTTTACATCCTTTAGTGCCATTGGGTTGGTAATACTTTTTATTATTTTCTTAAGTAAACCCAACTCCTGTAACACCTATTTCTTTTGTATTACATATTCTCGAGAATTAACATTTGAAATAACACAGTTGTGGTATTTTGCAACCAAATTCCTTCTAGAAATATTCTAACTTTTCTTTTTGGTAGCCTACTGTATGCTTGGGGTCATTACCATGTTGGAATATAAATGATGCTATTTCATCGAGTCCATAACATCAAAAATTTTCCTTCTTCTAAATTATAAATATATTACACCGTTAAAATGCTAAATAACGAGTGAGTGATTGAAGTAAATATATAACTTGGCAATCCTTGATCCTTGAATTGATTTGTTTGGTTATTTGCCTGTAGATTTATTTTTTCGGTCAGGATAGTTTATTTATTGTTTAATTTTGACAAATTTGAATTGGATTGAAATTATTTAATATTTTAATTATTGTAAGTACAATGTTCAATCTATATCATTTTATATTCCAAACATTGAACCATTTAAATAAGCTTAATGACTAAAGAATTTTCTCAAGGGAATCTAAAAATTCAAATACATCCTCGTATACTAAAATGGGGATTTTAGTATACGAAGATGATTTGGCGAGAAGTCAGACTCGATTGCTAACACCATCTTACTGGAAAACTTATCATCATAATATAATTCTAATTCTAATTTTTTATGATGATTTTTATTCCTGACTTTCGATTTGAAAGTTACAACAGTGTGAATAAAGTGAATAAATGGAAACTCTTAGAATGTATAAACTTACAATTTAATAATTATTTTTTAAAGAACTAAACTTATCTGAAAATTTGGCTAATATGTAACAAACTGTAGGTAAGAAACCTCCTCTAAAAGTCACAACATGTCGCTGAGTAATTTAAGCGTGGTGAAATGAACATGGAAGGTGATGTAAGACTAAGATCATTAAGAACTGCAATTATTTCGATACCGACATGATAAATAAACTAAGCGTTTTTTTTTGAACGACGGAAGAATTCATATCAAGGAGATAGCTTGCATCGTGCGCATGTAAGTTGAATGCGTATATTTTTGATGTATTTTACAAGTAGAATTGGTCATATCCAAGTTGTCAGCAAGATGAATGCTATAAATTCTGAATAGCGATCAAACTAAGAATAAGCATTTCAAACGATATTTTTTAGCTGTTTAGCCACCACTATGTTCCTAATTCCAAACGTCAATCTTATTAGCAAACATATCAAAGCAGCCTTCTACCAACAATTGAAAAGGGACAATTTTTATAAACTAACTTGCAAGTGAGAAAATCGTTAATAATGTATTCCGCCACCCTACTAGACAAATTGCAGACAGCAATTTCTGGAAAACGATCTATGTAAGATAGCCCATAAAAAGTTCTCTTTTTGTCTATTCATGAAATCTATCTCAAACTCACTTTCACTAATAAGTGAAAGTGAGTTTGTGGAATATCCCAAACTCGTTTGACTTGTTGGACAGTAAATTTTGGTGAATGAAGGATTTATTGAAGTAACGAAGTAGCATTTTAAAGATTTACAGAAAAATCATAACAAAAATGTGACTTCTGTATCATTTGTCTAAGTGCCTTGAAGTTGAAGGAGAATATGCTGGAAAATGATAAACATATGTATTTGTTTCTTTTAAGTCTTACTTCCCGTTAAATCATTCTACTATGTACAGATATAGAAATGCTATTGGAGAAGAAAAAGTACCTATATTCCTTTCGCACCTTAGAAAACAATATATCGCTTATGAAAATATCCTACAGCGCTGCTACGTTTTATCGCAGAAGATGTTTAAACATTAAACCAAACATAATATAATAAGCTTATAAAACTTAAATAAACTAATTTAACTAATTATTAGAGTACACGTGCAGAATGTTCTCTATTTGCGGTTGGTATTTGACTATGCGACGTTTGTCGTTATGCACATAACCATAACATAATTTACAAATTTATAAATATACTTTTTGCTTTTAAAAGTATAATTAAGTTTAAAAAACATTTGATTCTACCCAAGCTCTTGCGAATGATGGACGTCTTTTTTAAGCTAACTCTCTATTAAATTCCAATATTCCCATGTATGTATGAAGAGTGTCTTCAGATTAAATACACATTACAGGAGCGTTTCGAAGATTTGCTTGTAACATAAGTATATTCGATTCAAATATATATTCTATTCTTATATTATTTCAAAATTCATTTATATAAAACTTGTTTATAATGGGTGTCCCAAAATTAATGCAAGATTTGAATTTGTCGCCATTTCCACAGGAATGTGTTGGCCACCCTAAAAAGAAACAATTCAACAGCTGACAGTTTAGGGTTAATAAAAATGGAGCCTTACACGATAGAATAATGTGTCTTCATTACTTACTTACTTAATCCTATAGACTCTTATACCTTTCGGTGTCGAGTCATGCTGGAGTCGAGTCCTCCGCTTCCCCTCTCCATATCTCCCTCCACTTTCCTCTGTTGCTCGCCAAAGCCTTTACGTTCTCCCATCCTATTCCCCTCTTCACAGCCGCCGCCCGCACTTCATCCCTCCACGTTCTCCTCGATCTACCCCTCTTCCTCTTTCCAATCTCCCTAGCCTCAAACACCTGCCTAATCAACCTCTCCTCGCCCCTTCTCATTATATGACCCAACCACCTTAGCTGACCCTGTTCTATCGTCGTTTCTATTGGGATTATGTTTAACTTTTCCCTAAATACCTGGTTCCTAATTTTATCCATCCTCGTTTTCCCCTCTATTTTTCTCAGGAATCTCATCTCTGTGCTTGTAAGTCTACTCCTCTGCCTCTGTGTTGTTGTCCAAGATTCGCATGCGTATGTCATTGTCGGTTTTACCACTTTTCTAATTATTTCCGCTTTTACCTGTCTTGGTATTTCCTTCTTGCTTAGGAAGCTGTTCTTTATGCTGTTATATAGCCTACCGGTCTTTGCTATTCTTTCATTTATTTCGTCCTCCAGGGTTCCTTCCTTGTTTATTATCACGCCTAAGTATGTGAATCTATCCACCTGCTCTATTATCTCGCTATCTATCTGTATCCTGTGCTTCTCCTTCCGTGCTCCAATTATCATTGTTTTAGTTTTCTGTTTATTTATTTTCATATTTAGTTTCTTCAGTTCTTCATTAATAATAGTTACATTTCTTTGCAGTTGTTTCTCTGTTCTCCCTATTATCACCATGTCATCCGCATAACATAGTTCTGTCAAGCGTATACATTTTAATCTCCAGTATCCAACTGGATATACTTCTAGTCTACCTCTGCTCTGCTTAATTGCTTCATCTAGAACCAAGTTAAAAAGTAGTGGGCTCAGAATGCATCCCTGTCTCAGTCCAATTTTGTTAGCAAATGATTTGGATTTTTCATTTCTTATTCTTATGTAACTCTCAGTTTTTTCGTAGAGACTTTGTATGTTTTGTATTAGCTCCCTTTCTATTCCTCTACTCCTTAATATTCTCCAAACATCTTCTCTTCTCACTCTGTCAAATGCCTTCTCCATATCAATAAAACAGGCATGCATCTGTCCTCCAGATCTAACCGCCCTTTCTGACAGTAGCCTGAGCACAAATATCTGGTCGTTTGTTCCTCTTTCCTTTCTAAACCCACTTTGGCTCTCCTCCAGCTCGTTCTCTAAACTACTTCTAAGTCTATGTTCCAATATTCTGGCATATATTTTTCCCACCACGCTACCAAGCGTTATACCTCTAAAGTTTGCACAGTCCATGCTATTCCCCTTTTTGTATATCGGTGTTATAATGCCTATCTGCCAATCTGAAGGCGCTTTATGTTCCATTCTTGCCTGATTCATAATTTCCAAAAGTTCTTGTCTTCTCTCCTGGTTCATATATTTTATCATTTCTGTCGTGATTTCATCATGTCCCGGTGCTGTACCCATCTTCATCCTCTGTATTGCTTCTATTAATTCTTCCTCCCTTATTCTTTCTGTCTGTCCACTCTCTTCCTGTGTCATATTTTGTTGTTCCTTATTTTGGTAGTCTCTCAGAACGTCTGTTTCGTTCTCCTCCAATAGTTCCTCGAAGTATTCCCTCCATCTTCCCATAATATCCTCTTCTTTAGTAAGTACTTTTCCATTTCTATCCCTTACGTTCCTCAACATATTCGCTCTCGGCCTTCTCATTTGTTTAAGTGCATTGTAAAACAGCTTCTGATTTTCTTTAAACGCTTTTGTTAGTTTGTTGCCGAAGTCTATCCATGTTTTTTCTTTACTCTCCTTTATCGCCTTTTTAGCTTCTATCCGTTTCCGCTTATATTCGTCATAGTTTTTCTGCGATCCATCTGTCAGGTATCTCTTCCACATCTGTTTCTTATCTTTCACAATTCTTTGTATTTCTTCTGTCCACCAGGCTGTTCTTTTTCTCGGACCATTAGTTATTTTTGTAGCCCCACAGCTTTCCTTCGCTGCCCTTATTAAACTTTGTTTGTATTCTAGCCATCTCTCTTCTATCTGTTGATATCCTGTTCCCTTTCCTCTATGTATCATCAGTTGTCTCTGGTATTCCTCTTTAACCTTTTCCTCTCTTAATCTGTAGCTTCTAATCTTTTCCTTGCCTATTCTCCTCTTATCCCCTCCTTGCTCTTCATAACCCATTTTCATATCCATTCTGACCATATAATGGTCGCTACCTATTTCTGCCCCTCTTTTCACTTTTATGTCCTTTACCAGGTTCCACATCCTCTTATTTACCAGGTAGTAGTCTATAATTGAGCGTTCCCCTCTGCTCCTGACTTCCCTTGTGTATTTGTGCACATCTTTATGTTTAAATTTAGAATTTCCTATTATTAGGTCATTTTCCATACTCAAATTAATGATTCGTGTCCCATTATCATTCAGTATATCTTCCCCTTCCCGGCCCAGCCACCTTTCCATTCCTTGATTATTTCTTCCCACTCTCCCATTTAGGTCTCCCATTACTACTATATTATTATTCTCTGTGTTATCTATTGTCTCTTGTAGTTTTTCAAAAAACAAGTTTTTCTCTTCGCTTAATGCGTTTCCGCTTGGTGCATAAGTTACTATAAAATAGTACTTTTCTTGTTTGTGTAACATTTCCAGTTCCATAATTCTTTCATTCACCATTTTAACATCTATAATGCTGTTTTTATATTTTGGGCTTACTATTATCGCTACCCCCGCTTGTGCTACTGTCGTTTGATCCACTCCTGACCACCAGATCCAGTAGCCCTCATTTATCTCTTCCATACCCCTTCCCTTCTTCTTCGTTTCTGTTGCCCCCAATATATCAACTTTCATTTTCCTCATCTCTCCCACCATCTCTATCTCCTTACCCGCAATACCCCTAACGTTCCATATCCCTAACGACGTTTCCTCTCTTCTTTTCAGTTTCCCTTCCATCATCTTTTCTCGTGTCATGTTCTCTCTCTTCATTCCACCTCCATTCGTTCTGCTTATTCGTCCCATATTCCCCGTTCCCGTGTTCGTCATAGCTCCCCACCCCTCGATGTCTACATCTCCTCTCCCCTCCTTCATTTCCACTCTCTTCGCCCTACTCGGGTCAGTGTTTCTATTTTTGCTATCGCCATCCAACTCATATCCTCTTATCTTTGCCATGTTCGTCTTTGTTTCTCCGTTCTTTCCTGGGTCTCTTAGTTTTTTGTGTTTTCTGCATTTTTACTTCTAGAGTCTCTCTCATATTCCCCGAGAGCTCCCTTCTTTCTATCCCACTTGTATTCTTTACCCTCAATCGTAATTTTCTGGTATCCTATCCTTACTCTTTTTCCCTCACTCCTTTCCCTGTCCCCCCTCTGTCTCAGTTTCCTCTGTATTTCCTGTTCCTCTCTCGTTAACTCATTACTTATATATATTTTTTCCTTCATTTGCCCCAGCTTCTGCCCATTCTGCATCACTGCCTCCTTGTCATCAATGCTCTTCAATCTAATCTTATAAACCGTCTCCCCCATCCCTATCACATCCTCTATCTCCACGCTCACATCCATTGCGTCTTTCATGAATTTTTCCAATTCCATTTTTCTACCTCGCCTATCTTCCGTTAAGATCTTCTTTCCTGTAATGATTACATTCTTCCTTGCGGCCATTTTTTCCAATCTATTCATTCTTATCTCCATATTACCCACTTTCCCTATTAGTTCCTCATTTTCTTCCCTCAATTTTTCATTCTCTCTTCTTAATTCGCGTAATTCCTCTTGATACTCCCTCTGATTTTCCTTTATTTCCTTTATATCTCTCATCATTTCCCGCATCATGTCAGCCAGGTTCTTCTCCCCTTCTCTTTCCCTTTGCAGTGTTTTCCCCATTTTCTTACTTCTCCTAAGCATTTCCCCCGCTTCCTCATCCCCATCTCTTACCCTCTTCCTTCCCGCGTCCTCCGACAAGTATTCTTCGCCGTCCATAGTCCCGCTATGCGTCAGCCCCGTAACCCCGTATTTTTATTTATTTACGACTGTGCCTCGTATTTATATCCACCAACATTCAATCCACAAAAACCCAAACACGCACAAGAACCTCACACCGAACCGTAAATATCAATGTTTTTGTCTCTCCAGTAAAAACTATTTATTTACTCTATTTTTGTATGACCTTCTCTCCACGTCGTTGGTCAATATTTCATTCCAGTGCGTTTGATACTTTGTATACTTTGTATATTATGTATTCGCAACTACTACTTCCACTCCACGCCCTTCGTCGTCCTGTCCTCCCTCGCCGACACGCATACAATCGCGATATTTCCGTAATAAGATTCGTTAACGAATTTCCTATTGCCGGACTCTCGCCACGCATCCGTTCACGTTGCAATCTCAGACTCTTCATTATTGAACAATATTTCACAAATAATGAAAGCTTGGCGGCCGCAGTTCGAAAATTTCATACAAAATATGGTCGAAATAGTGTTTTAACTTCGTCAACTGTGAAGAGATTAATTGAAAAATTTAAGGGAGACTGGATCCGTTGGAGACGCCAAACACTTTGGTCGTCCAAAAACAAGCCGTTCAAATGTCAATATCGAAGCAGTGCGTGAGAGTGTCGGTGACAATTCAGGAACCTCAATTCGGCGTCGTGGATAAGAATTGCAAATTTCAAGAAGCTCTCTACGGCGTATACTCACTAAAGATCTGTGTCTCCATGCTTACAAAATTCAATTAACACAACAACTGAAACTTAATGACCATGCACAGCGAAGAGAGTTCGTTGAATGGATTACTGAACATCAACAAATGGATATTGATTTTTCGAGAAAAATCATCCTAAGCGATGAAGCACATTTTCAGCTTGATGGCTTTGTTAATCACCAAAATTGCCGCTTTTGGGATTCTGAAAACCCACATGTGATTGTCGAAAAACAAATGCATCCACAACGTGTCACTGTTTGGTGGATTTTTGCTGGAGTCATAATTGGACTATACTTTTTTGAAAATGAAGCTGGTCAAGCAGTGACGGGTGCTCAATATCGTGACATGATAACACAGTTCTTTCTGCCGAAATTGATCTGGGCAATATGTGGTTTCAACAAGACGGTGTCACATGCCATACAGCTCGTGAAATAATTCAACTACTGCATGAGACATTTCCAGGTCGTGTACTCTCTCGTTTCGGTGATCAGAATTGGCCCCTAAATTGTGTAATTTAACACCATTAGATTTCTTTTTATGGGATTATTTGATATCACAGGCCTATATCAACAAACCCATAACTATCCGTGCATTAAAGGAGGAGATTCAAGGCTTCATCAACAAAATTCAGCCACATTTATGCATAATGGTCATGGAAAATTTCGACAAAGGAGTGCGTATATGCATCTAAAGCCGGGAGGGGGGGGGCTATTTGCCCGATGTGTTATTCCATAAATAACACTATCCTATGTACTTTATGATTCAATAAAAGAATAACAATAAAGAAACTAAAAACTGTGTTTTCTATTTAATTCAGATCTTGCGTTAATTTTGGGACACCTTTTACAATGCATGGTTTTACTAAATAT
The DNA here is from genome assembly GCA_031893035.1 of Dermolepida albohirtum. Lineage (NCBI taxonomy): Eukaryota > Metazoa > Arthropoda > Insecta > Coleoptera > Scarabaeidae > Dermolepida > Dermolepida albohirtum. Next base: position 447,916 of record JAVIWB010004152.1, on the reverse strand, counting down.
AGAAAGATATTTAATTTTGTATGTAACGATAATCCATGCTTTCACATTCCCGAACAGCTTTACGTTAATTACGGAGTGCTTTGGCAGGCGATGAATTGTTTTTATGCCCACCCTCGCGGTACGATTTAAGATCTTTGTCTATCAGCATTTGTTGAAATAGAAAAAGGAAACCATGAAAAACCTTCCCGGATAGCAGACAGTCTTACTCGAGTCTGAGACATAGTTACTTATAGCTTGGGATATTAGATGAATCGAAATAATTACTGTGCTACTTGATTCATTTAGGTTTAATTTTGCGTATAGACACAAAATTGAACAAAACGCGTTTCGAAATCAAACACCTCAAAATAACCAAAGAAAACGGCACAATAACAACAATCACGAAAGAAATAATTAGACAAACAAGATTTGAAACTAATTTATAAACAACTCAAAAGCAAAACTCTAGCTGGAAAAATACTTCGCAAATGTACCCCAATACAACAAGACTTAAACGATATTGATAAACACTCATGAAACTTGTTATCAATTTTCAAAACAATGACAATAATGATGATAACATGTGGATTTTAGACAAAAATTATTACGCTTAATAACATTCGGAAAGAAATAGACTCAAATATTGATAAAAAATTACTAAAATTGATAAATTAACACAACCATAGGAATACAAGAAAGGACGACGGACGACATGGTTATACTAGATGTAAACAACTCAAACATTTATAGAAAATCTATAGATAACAATGCATTTGCGGGAGTAATTAGATGTGAGAAACAATGTGATTTAAAGAAAGCTTCTGGCTTAAAGTATAATCAAATGAATATAAAATTCTCCATAGTAAATAATTATAGGACATAACAATTGGATGATATACATCTACAGAGGAAAGCATCATTAAAAGGGGTAACAATATTGGAACTAACGGATATAAGGATAACATTGTAATGACGATATTAGGAAACACGGAAAGGTTCAATAGATTAACAAAAGACAAATTATTGAATACGGAGGAACATACTTATTTTACACTAGATAATCAATATTATACAAATCCTTCACAGGAGTAATGTTAATATGGATCATAATTTATCTGATAGGTAAACAAAGACTTAATAATTAAAAAGAAAGTTGTTCGGAATTTGTTTTTGAAAAAACGAAGAGTGATGTACATTTTCTCAAGTATTCCACAAATCAGAATAAATATAATTTTAAAATTAAAAGATTACATTAGTTATAAGTTTAAAAGTTTCAAATATTTTTTTTAGATTTGCTACATTTTCGAATTAATATTTGATAATTGAATTCTAATAATGTATCATTGTGTTTAATGAGTCGATATAAAGGTGTTTCAAATTGCGCGGTTTTTTAAGAATAAATAAAATATAGATGGCGCACTGAATTTATCTGGGTATGTGGGCATTTAAAAAGTGTGATGTATGACATTTATAAAAATGGCTTCGTATACGGTACAACAACGTATTCAAATTGTTGAATTATTTTATGAAAATCAGCGTTCTGTGAAAAGAGTTTTTAAAAAATTACGTGAATTTTATGGTTTACATAATCGTCTATCTGGTTCCGTGGAAGATCAAAAAAGTGAAAAATACAGTAGTAGTAGTCGTTCACAAGAAAATATTGGTTTGATTCGTGAAAGTGTTGCTGAAGATCCTGAAATGTCCATTAGACGACGTTCACAACAACTTGGAATTAGTGGATCAACATCATGGCGTATATTACACAAGGATTTAACTCTGAAGGCATATAAGGTTCAAATAACACAGGATCTGGAGCCATTAGATCATTTAAAACGTCATTCATTTGTCAATTTCATCAATGAACAACCAGCTGATTTTCCTCAAAAAATAATGTTTTCCGATGAGGCACATTTTGAACTGATTTATTCAGAGAAAAATTTCCTGGACGTGTAATCTCAAAAAACGGTGATGTTAATTGGCCACCAAGATCATGTGATTTGACACCGTTAGACTATTTTCTTTGGAGTTACGTGAAAAGTCAGGTTTATAAAAGCCAACCACAATCAATTCCTGCTTTGAAAGATGAAATTATTGGTGTCATTGGTGATATAGAGCCTGAATTATGTCAAAATTTCATTGAAAGTTTTAACAAAAGAGTGGACGTCTGTGGAGCTGCAAGAGGAGGCATTTGGCAGATATTATTTTTCGCATATAAATGTCATAACTGATACTTCAATTACTAATAAAAATTTTTGAAAGTGAATGCAAATTGTGTTTTATTTATTCTTTAAAAAAACCGCGAAAGTTGAAACACCCTTTATTATTACCTAAATTACTAAAGTAAAACTTTTTTCAGTTGATTTCGTTTTAAGAAATTGTTGGTTCACGTGAATTCAGTATTATATTCCATTAATTTACAACAAATTAAAGAAGGAATTAATGTAAATATATGTTTCTGTGTCCTTTATAGTAACTCAATAGAGTTAGCGACTCTAGTAATTGTATAAATAAATGGTTTAGATATGTGAGATTACATATTTACGTACTCTTTGTTAGCGACACAGTGAGCAGCTGTGATAGCCCAATTTATCCCAATAATTGACGCGCCGCACCACCAGAGTCCGGTTTTTTCATGAAGATATATTTGGTATGGGTAGTCCTCGATATTCACATATCGTCCACCAATTATACGACTGCTTATCGGCACTCCAACTATAAAAACGTATTCCAGAGCTGTGAGATTAAAAGAAATGAATGTCTAATTAAAAAAGGTTATTTTATATTTAAATTCTAGTAAAAGTGTAAGACTTTGCTATAATCAAAATGTACAAATTAAATATCGATAGTTAAAATTATTGAATTATATAAGTTTAATACCTATGAGCATACAATTGATAATTCTAAAAAACATCACATTCATGTCAGCGCTGCATTAACTTATAATATTTCACACATCTTGAATGGATTTTATGTTGAATTTTTTTAAATTCTGGAATCTAAATTATATATGTTTTGGGTTTGGACGGTGTTGCGTTCATATATTTTCAAAAATCACAAATTTGTTACAACAATGGTCTTGCGAAAATCATAAAAATTAAATATGAACAGTAATAAATGAAAATTTGTTATGTGACCCTTAGTTTATCGACCCACACACTTGTACATCTACTCGCGCTATGTATATCTTAAAATATACTGTATGCAAACATTTTGTCGCTACTGAAGTGACTTTCAGAACGAATCGACCATATAAGTCAAGGATTTCCATTATACAGTTTCTATATTTACTAATAAAAAATAATGCAAAAGATACGTTAAGTACATTGTTACATTTCGCGCGTGTTAAATAATTAAACCTGTTCTAATTGTACATTTTTTCTTAGACAGTTTCAAGCAGTCCGTGAAATTGATTACTTAACTGTAAAATTTTGCCTTATCAAGTCGTTCGAGTATTTTAATATGTTCAATATTTAAAGGGCAGTACTTAGGAAGAAGATAACACTTATGTGTAATTGAAAGAAAGTCATCGAATTTTTGGTGATTTAATACCAATCTCCAAAATTTCGCTTTGAAGAATAATTAAGTAATTTGGTTTGTGATTTAAAATTGTATAAAAAGTTGAAAATGTAACACCAAAGTGTGCGATTTCGTCATATTTTACCTTTTTTATTTTTGTAAAGGAAAGAACGCTTGTTAAGCTTGTAGTATGTACGCAAAGTTTACTGGAATAGTGCTATACAAGAATCTCAATGTCAACTAGGGTTCACAAAATTCCATACTGCCGATTTTAATCTTATCGAGACTCCTTAACGTTCATAAGCATATGAAAAAGTTAAGATATTCTAGCTTTTTCGTGTATTTTATATATGTTGTTGTTGTTGTTGGCACCAGACCACATCTTTCTATCGCACAGCATGGATTTATGACCCAAAGGTCTACTATGACTAATTTGGCCTTGATATCACAGAAAATAGCTCAATCTCTCGATGCTGGTAGTCAATTGGATATCGTTTATACGGACTTTTCCCGTGTGTTTGACTTGATTGATCATCGACTTCTGTTGTGTAGACTGAGTTCCTTTGGTCTCAGTGGATCGCTGTTGAAACTGTTCCAATCTTATTTAAGTAATAGAATGAATTATGTTTATTACAATGGATTTAAGTCTCGGTTCTTCCATTCCTCCTCCGGTGTTCTACAGGGGTCTAACCTTGGACCACTGTTGTTTCATATTTTTGTGGATGACTTGATTAAGTCTATCGATTGCCCGATCTTGGCATACGCCGATGATATTAAACTCTTTCATCGAATTGACTCGCTGTCTGACGTTGACTTGTTGCGTGCTAATGTCAACAAAATTTGTACCACTGGGCAGTATTTCCTGGTATCTTACTCTAGAGGGATTTCTAGAATAGAATCCTGTTACTCAATTGGCGGAGTTATTATTTCTCGCAGGTCTTCGATTAAGGATCTCGGAGTGATATTTGACGAGAAATTTACTTTCTCTGATCATATTCTTGGTGTGACGGCTGCGACTTCCAGATCTCTCGGTTTTATAATTCGCACATACTGATAGTATGGACACTTTAAAGATTCTTTTCTTTGATCATGTCGTTTCCAAAGTGGAATATGCATCTACAGTCTGGTACCCCTACTATCAGTCTCAAACTAGTCTCCTGGAACGAATACAGCGCAAATTTTTGAAGTACCTCTCATTTAAATGTGATGGTCGATATCCTGTCTGTGGAGCGAATTACGAGTTGTTGGAGCGCCATGACTTCGTATCGCTGTCCGATAGGAGAAAGACCCTTAGCGCTCTGTTTATGTATAATGTTATTACTGGAAGGGTTGACACACCGGATTTACTGTCGCGTACATTCGTTTAGCAACAAATGTTTCGCTATAACTAAATAAAATAAGAATATTTTATCTAGTTCCTACCAAGGAACAAAAACGAAACAATTAATTCAAGTACGTATTGATGGCAATTTGATAGTTTGAACGAATTCATTATCCAAAAATGCAATAATAGTAAGTATCTAATATAAAATTTTATTAACGGAAGTTTCTCTAGATTTCTTTATATCAGGGTAATATTATTGCTTTGAGTATTTGTCACGGTGGGGAGCACAACTTACTGAAGATAAATGTATGGTTTATATTATACACAGTTAACAACTTCAATAGTTTGAATTGCTATAAATCTCTTTCTTTGAAATACGTTGTTTTAAACATATGTTGCTAAATACAAATAATTAATAGACTCTATTGCAAAACAAACAAATGGTACTATTTATCAAGACGGATCATTTTCATTTACAATTATGTGGGTGTTGGAGCTCAATAGGTGATATTGGAATTCTGCGCATTTTATTTTTTGCATTGTCGCTAAACAATTATCAGAATTATACCTATAGAGCTTTAAAAACTATTTCACATTCTAACTATATTATATTCTTATTTCATAAAAAGTAATTGGTTCGATCAGTAATTTAGTATCGAAATGCATTTTTGAAGTGTATCTAAAATGTTAACATTCGCAATTTTAAATCCACTTCAAAAATGCACTTCCATAGCAAACTACTGGTCAAACTAATACTGAAATAGTTTTCAAGAAATAATAAGAGAATATAGTTAAAATGTGAAATTTTCGTTATACTTTATATTAAATATGCAGGAAAGTTGATAGAAAAAAACTTAAAATGCCACAATCACATAATTCTAATTTATGATTAAGACAAGTCGAAATATATGTATGTATATATATATACATAACTCCCACAGACAAGGGCCTGCATTACCTTAGTTTGCAATTATACAATAAAAAACTTCCATTATTTATTAAATCCACAGAACCAATTAGTTTGCTGAAGCATGGATTACATTACTTCCTAGTTAATCTTGAACCATATTCTTTAAATGACTATTTAAACTTGTAGCATTTTGTATAAATAATTCGTTCGTTATTATTAGTAATATGTTCGTTTTATTTGTCTTTTAATTTACTTTATTTTATATTTAATGTAGATTAGTATAATTCTTTTTTATTTCTTTGGGGGAGCACGAATGAATGAGAGAGATGCCCACATACACACACACACATCAACAATACGGATACACACGGCACAAACACGAGTACGAGCGACACACTAACAAGCTCAAACACTTCTATAACGTATATAAGGTGAGCATTTGTAGATCCACGGAATTAATGTCCGAATGAACGTATTGAGTGGAGAAGCTACCGGGTTCTCTGTTGTTACAGGGGCCCAAAATCCAAAAAGGAGGAGAGGCGGCGGAGAGATTACACCGGGAAGAGGAAGGCCAAGACTGTAAAGCGGAGACAAGACGACGGTGAAGAACGATTTATCGGCCTCTCGACCTGAGGGGATGTGTATGATAGAATATTGGACATTTTAGTGAATGAGATTTATAAGTAGCGAACTACTTCCGCAGGGTAGGAGCGGAATTGTGAATAATATTTAAGCAGGACTCGGGCTAGGCCCCACTTAGAGCTCTAGATAAAACTAGTTTAGATTTAGATAGTTAGCTTTGTAGTCACTAAAGATTAACAGGCGGAGCACTGGATTCTACGATAATTATTGTTAATTATCTAAGTTTCTTTTTCTAAATAAAGACTGTTCAATATACCATTTAGTTGTGACTGTCTTCTGTGCGTTCAAAACGACGCGTTCCACAATTCCACTCGATTTGAAAAATACAGCTATCATTTTCTTCTTTACAGATCGGGATTTTCTGGCAACTACGGGCGTGTCCTCATCATCAAAGACCCAAACTTTGTTCTAAGCTTTGGTCGGCACATCGTAATAGTACAGCCAAGTCTCGTCATCTGTCACGATGTTGTTCACATGCCGAGATTGTGCCTTTTTAAACTTTTTTAGTATCTCCCGGCACCAAGTCACACGTCGTGCCATCTGCTCGTCAGTCAGTCGATGCGGCACCCAGAGAGAACAAAGTTTCTTCACGTACAAATGATCGTGCAGAATCGAACGAATTACTGGTGCATTTAGGCCTGAAGTACCCTCTATCTGTTGGTAGGTCACTCGCCTGCCCTCACCAAGCATTTTCCTCACAGTAGTAACGTCTTCCTCCATAACTGACGTTTGTGGCCTTCCCGGCCTCTCAGCATTCTCCACAGTTAAATTTCCGCTTTGGAATTCTTTATACCACCTGAATATCGTTGTGCGATGTGGACAAACATCACCTAGTGCAAGAATCATTTCTTCGAAGCACTGGTCTATGGTTAAACCACGCATGAAATTATAACGCAAAACTGCCCTTATCTCATTTCGTGACCACGATGCCATAGCAAGTACTTTATACTCTCACTGATAATGATTAACTGAGCCCATCGACATGGCGGGGTGGCAACTAAGCACGTATGAACATACATATCTCAAATGCAGCAACATGCAGCTTCCTACGATTCATTGTTGTGTCATATTGCAAAACTTTCCTAGTACCATTTGTACTAAATAAAATCAAATTGCTCTTTAAACTGTATAGTATATTAATATCAAACACATAAATAAACAGTTAAATAAACAAATAAACCACTTCATTTTGCATTAAACTCTGAAAATTAAATTTTATTTCGTATAGTTTTAAATTTGAATTACTATTTCATTAAATTTAAGTTACTCTCATTACAGGTAACTAACTACAGACTTCTAAAAATAAAAAATTATGAAATCGTAAATAACTTTGAAATGATTAGATATTATAATTTGGTACGTAGACTTCCGCGGTCGTGGTCCATGCTATCTGCTTCTGGGTTTCCGGGATAGAACCGCGTCACTATTATATCTGCCGACGTTTCGTACCCATTTGTATGGGACATCTTCAGGGCTGTAGTTCAGCAGATTATAGCAAAAACCAAAACCAATATGTTATTAAATTTTAATTTAAGGATAAACATAAAGAATGCTTATTTTTTGGTATTTATGTATTTAGGTAATTTAAAACTAAATTATCAGCAATACAACTTTACAACCCAGGTAAGATGATTAAAAGTTTTGGTTTTTATTTAACTTTCGAAATCTGTAGTATTTGTGTATTATTTTAAAATAAAAGCCATATTTTGAATAAAGCTGCGTAGAAAAGGACTGTTGGATCAAACACATTCTCTGATAGTGTCTCATCATGATATTGACAAAACTAACGGATAAATCGTGAAATTATTGAACTTAAGCTACAGAACTGTGGATTATACACATATGTAAAAATATGAAGAAATCGCTAGTTTATTGAATAAAAAGCGGCCAGGCTGACCAAAAAAAACAACACCCATAGACGATAGAGCAACACTTTTATTAAGTAAACGAAATAGATTAATGTTAATAATGTATTTTCATGATGTCATGAATAAATTATATTTTGTTGTGATAGCTCATGAATAAATTCAAGACATTATTTTTAATTTTTTAAGAAAATATCGGTTATGCCATACACACCATCAGCGCATCTTTTGAAAAATTTCAAATGAAGTAACTACATGAGAAATTGAGTTTGACGGGCCCATTGAATCGCCATAAATTCATTTATAGAATCTGTCTTCATATTGAAAATAAGTGGTTGCTAATGCCAAATCCAAACTCGCATACGCCCAATCGTAGTTCTACACAATCTTTTACTTTTATCTAATTTTTTAAACTATGGTTTTTGGAAGGTTCGCAAGAACATTAGAAAATTGTGCGACGTATAAAAAAATTTTGTACTGCGTTAATTTCATCAATCAGATATTTTACTCCAAAAGTGTTTTTTATAAAGCAGTCATTCTTATCAGTGATATTGGAAATATAATTTGCAAGATATTTCGAGATAGGTTATACGGTGCTTTCATATTAAAATGCTACAAACACCGTATCATATTATATTCGGGTCTAGATACCGAATGCCGATCAGAATGTAAAGTGGTGGGGCGCGAGTCAGTCGAATCACAACAACGACTGACTACAGATTACAGATTAAGTAGTTGTTCGTGATACTTGGCGGAAGGTCTAGCACTGACTGTCTAAATTGTTTACGTCCAAAAATTAATAAATTATAATTACTTTTAACTGTACAATTAGATATTTTTACATTGAACTAAAAGACGTTTTCTAATAAAACGTTTAAAAATTAAAAAAACTCTTAAAGAAGCTACAAAATAAAATAATTTCTCGGAACTTAAAAAATACTCTTTAAACAGAATATAAATATAACTTGCCGAAACTTATAAAATACTTTTTAAATACAGAAAATAGATTCAATTAATTAAATTCTCAAATGTCCCTCCTGCTTGCGCTAAACAGTACCCCAATCTATTATAAAATTCATTTCGAACATTGGCCAGTACAAGAGGATTAATAATTTGGAATTGGTATTCGATATTAACCCGTAATTCTTTCAAATTAGTAGCCCTTTCGTCTTGATGCCCATATAACTTTGATTTTATGTAACCCCATAAAAAAAAGTCATTAGGCGCTATGTCTGGTGACCTTGGTGGCCAGCGAATTGTACCACTATTAGATATAACTCTTTTGGGGAATATATTATTTAAATATTCATTCACAATTCTAGTTCCATGGGCCGGACAACCATCATGCTGGAACCATACGTTCTCTAAATTGGGATTAATAGTTCTCAAAGCAGGGACAATGTCGTTTCGAAGAAGTTTCATATATATTTCCCCATTTAAATTTCCTTCGATAAAGAATGGACCAATAATGTTATTCCAATAAATATCAGCCAAAACATTCAATTTTTCAGGATACTGTGTCCCCGTATTCAATTGTCGATACTAGTTTTCAATAGACTAATATCGAAGATTCGACGGATTGTGTTTACCGTGCAACGGAAACGTGGATTCATCGGTAAACACGATAATCTCAATGAAGTGTTTATTCGCATTTACACGTTCTATTACAGTTTCGCAAAATTCCATTCTGCGGTGTTGATCAGCATGAAAAATTTCCTGATGAGTTTGGTATTTATAGGATGTGTATTTATTTTTCTTTAATATCTTATGAATTTTACCCACGCTAATACCTATCTCTTCTGATATTTTAGATATAGTAATATTGGAATTTTCTTCGACCATTGCGCACACCATGACTTCCTGCGTTTCTTTATCGTTATTTATTCTCCGTATTTTATAACATTTACATCCCAAAATGCAACCTTCTGATTTAAACTTTTTAACTACTAATGATATTGTTGTTAATGCAGGAAAGCGACGATCTACATACTTTCCAGAGAAAAGGCGCTAGATACGCCGTAAAGAATTACCTTTCAAAGCCCATGTTATCATTTGAATTTTTTCTTCCAATGTATACATTATCAAAGTAATATAATTAAAAATATATTTAAATTTAAAGGTCTTACCGTAACACACTCTCCCAAATGCAAACCACGAATGACCATTAATACGATATCGATACGCCTACAGTCAAATTAGTGGTGGGGCTGCAGCTAGTACGATCAGTAGTCAGTTATAGTCGTGATTCAAATGACTCGCGCCCCACCACTTAACATTCTGATCGGTATTCGGCAGCTAGACCAGAATATAATGTGGTACAGTTTTCGTAGCGAGGTAAAATGAATGCACGGTATATGTTACAAAAAGATTTTATATTGAAGGCTCTGTGACGGAATGGTATGTACTTTTTGTGCAACTTGGGTAATCTGTCAATGAGTCAATGAGTTGGTGAATTGTTAATATTGAGTTCGTTAAGTAAGTGTTCAATATTGTTTTTTCACATTTTTTTGATCAAATTATTGTTTCGCTTTTGATAAAGTTTTGTGTAGTTAGATTTAAGAATTCGAACCTGTATCTACCGTTCTTTAGACGGCTGCTGTAATTAATTAAGCCACCAAGCAGCACAGTTTCGAGTCTCTTAATATGTATTGCTTTTAGGTTTCTTTCCGGCAGATGTGCTTTTGTTTCTGAAAAGGATTCTAAGAAATGTGTTGAGCGTCTATTGGTCGATTGACTGTGTGGTGATGGACGCCTTCATTATGTCCATCTAACGCCGCAAGTGTATATATATATATATATATATATATATATATATATATATATTGTATATTTATTATTATAATAAAAACTACTGCTTAATACTATTCGCTATAATGTTGTATTATTATAATTATTCAAAGTTATGTTACCTTTATAATCGTAAAAAATTTTATAAATATTTTCTGTATTCGTTAAATATTATACTAATGTCTTTCGCAAAAAATTTTAAGTTTATTTCTCTCGCGTAAGTTCGATCGGTTTTGATGAATTATATCCTAATAAACAGAACTCAATTTATTAATAGTATATGGAATTCCTATTGCATTGGAATTGTTAAACAGTATTTAAACTATTTTTTATGATATACATAATCACAACCTTGCTATAATTATTAACTACTTGAACAGAATGGGTGTTTTTTTAAGAGCTTGAGAACTTGAAATGATAATACAAGACAGAAATATTGTTGGCATCACATTTTTTTTATTTTAATCTATTAGATAATTTCATGGCATTAATTTTTTAAATACGATTTCCGGCATATGTCCGCCGCAGTTCCCAGTTACATGGTCCATTCGATTAGTCTAATTTTTGACTACTGTTTCCAATAAATCTGGCCGTATGGCGTCAATGGTGGCTTAAATATTGGCTTCCAATGCTTCAAGAGTTGCTGGTTTACGGCATAAATCAATAACTTAATATAGCCCCATAAAAAGTAATCCAGAGGCGTTAAATCGCACGAACGAGGGGAGAGGGCAGTGAACTTCTGGAAATAAAGTTGTCACCAAATTGATTTTGCAATAAATCGATTGTTAAGCGTGCTGTATAGCAAGTTGCGTCGTCTTGTTAAAACCGAATATCGTCGATGTTAAGCTGATCAATTTTTGGAAACAAAAATTCAATCAGCATGGCTCGATGGCGCTCGCCATTCATCGTAACGGCAGCTCCTACTTCATTTCGAAAGAAATTAGGATCGATGATGCCACCAGCGCGTACACTACACCAAAGAGTCAATTTTAATGGATGTAATGGTGATTCTTTAACAGCATGAGGATTGTCTCCCTCCAAATACGACAATTTTGCTTATTGACGTAGCCATTTAACCAGAAATGAGTTTCATCACACAATTCTTTGATAAAAATGCTCATTTTCGGCCAGTTTCGAATGAGTCCAATCAGCAATATGCGACGCAAACGATGGTCGTTTGACTTCAAATCTTGCACGAGCTGTATTTTATAGGCACGTAAGCCAAGATCCTTACGTAAAATTTTCCATGTAATCGAAGGACAAAGGCTCACAAGTTGAGAACGACGATGAATCGACATTTCGGCGTTTTCTTCAACACTTCGTGCTACAACAGCAATATTCTTTTCGGTACGCACATTTATTTGTCTCGTTGTTGGTTTTGAATCGGGAAGAGTAAAATTAGTGCGAAAACGATCAACAACTGCACGAATTGCTGGCTCACTAGGCTGATTATGTTGACCGTAAAATGGACGAAGTGCTCTATGAACTTCGCGAACAGAGTTACTCTTTTCAAAGTAAATCTCCACAATTTGGAAGCGTTGTTCTTGCGTTAAACGATCTTACTTAACAGAAATGTCAACACAGTTTGATATTATCAGCTGTCAAACCATAGTTATCGATATCGATAGTTCTCATGCAGCTTAAAGAACACGCATTACTTATTTAAATATTTATAAATAATTACTGGAGCAGTGAATAGAAACAGAATAACTTCAATTCATCTATTTCGATAGCAACAGTAGTTTCAAATTTTCAGCATTGCTTATTATAATTTTAGATTAACATTTTCATCATAAAATAATAATATACAGAAGAATTAAATATGTATATGTACAAAAAAACTATTTTAAACAACAGTAAAAGTAATGTGGCGTTTTATGTTTATAAGAATGGATAAATAGGTAAATAAATAATTATAAACTGGATCTAACTGGATAAACATGATATTGAAAGAATATTCCCATAGAAAAACTTAAAAACTAAATAAATACAAATTGTAAACATATTAAGTACAAATATCTACTAAACACGTTTTAGCTATATGGTAGTGTAAACATTATCTAAACATATGTGTCTTTTTTATTAATAATAATGTCTTTCTTTACTCAAGTAGTTTCACAATTAAATGTTTAATAATAATATTTTTAATATATTTTAATTTATAATTTTTATACTTATATTTATTCGGCTTTGAATTAATGAACATACAATTGAATATTTTATAAAGTGGATGTTGTGGATTAATTAATAAGCTTTCTATTGGATGGTACATGTAAACTGGCATCCATACTCTTGACATCAAGGATCAACAAGATACATATGTTCTCAAGCAGTTACAGCTTATTACAAAAAAGATGCAGGTATCTCATATAAAAATTGTAAATATGTAAATTTTATTTAAATATATAAAAAAATAACGATTTTGATTAAGAACATATCATAATATATTCCCTGATAGTAATTTTGTTTATTCTTAAGAGAATTTAGTGATATTCTGCTCTTTAATAGGTTTTTCTTCAAATTAAAAAGATTATAAAATTCGCAAGATATTTGCTTTTTATATATTACTTACTTTCTTTAAAGAGTTTCTACGATTATAATAAATCTTAGAAACTCGATCATTATATAACTTCTTAATAATAATTCAATACCGACATATTAAATTTTACCAAAATTTAATACTTCGGCTTAGCATATATAATTTTTTTTCAATTCTACCCATAAATTTTCAATGAGGTTTAAGTCTGGTGATTGTGCCGGCCAACCCAAAACGCGAACGTTATTATCTCGAAACCATGTTTTCGCTTTACGAGAAACATGCTTCGCATCGTTATCCTGCATACAACCATCTTAGTGGCATTTTTCCTTTGCATATAGTAGAAGCACAGTTTGTAATATGTTCACATAGACATCAGCATTCATTATGTCTTCCATCTTGTGTAAAGGGCCTACGCTATACCACGAAAAATACCTCCACAGCATGGTACTTGAGTCTTCAAATTTTACCGTCTTTTTGGTGTACTGGGGTTGAAATGCTATCAATAATGGTCTTCGTACGTGTTATTGGTATGTACCGGAATTAAATAAAACTATTTTCGATTCATCGGGCCACTTCTTCGCCCCATTGTACGTGTTCACGAGCAAACGAGAATATGCTTTGAATTTGCCTTTTATTTATTTAATAATGGTACCTTCCTAGGCGTTCTTGCACGCAACTTTCCTTGAACCAATCGTCGTCTAATAGTAGGTGCTTGTACGAAGGTGTAACTCACTTTTAATTGCAGTTGAACTTTGGAACGGAACTTTGCACAAGTTATAATGTTTCTGTGTTCTCTAGGGCTAGTTTTCCTATTTCCACCACGATTTTCTTTTACTTTTCTCCAGTTCTTAGTGTTTGTAATCATTTTCGCAGACCGTGAGAGCGTAGTTGTATAAATTGTAGTTTTTGCCTCCATTAAGTAGATCGAGTATAATTGCTCTTTTTTCCGACGAACAATGTTTTGCTCGATCCATATTACAACAGGAATGGATGATTAAAAAATTGTTGAATTATTCTGCAATAGACAGAGCTTATACGTCTGCGTTTAGTACCGCCAGTAATGGTATTGCTATTTTAATGCACAAACAAATAAGAGCTCATGACTAAAAAACTCAGTAATTCCCCCTTATATTCGGTACTTTACTGGAAACCATATATATTCAAGGATTTTTAAATATAGCTGCATCAGAATTGTTCGTTGTGAATGTTTCATAATCAGATACAAAAGTTTAAAATATATTAAAAAGGAAAAAGTAAAAGTAAGTAAAAAACATTCTAATTAATTTCAATCCAATTTAAACACACGTATCTAGCCAAGAACACTTCCACACGTACGGTATACAGATCTGACAAACAGCCAGTAATTCAAACACCGGGATTCTTCAACGTTTTCAAAACATAGTGATAGGTTAAATAGTTAAATAGCACAATGGAACGTCCCAAATCTAGATATCGAACGGGATTTTCAGTGAAAAGTGTAATTCTAAACGATAGCCAAAAATATTACAGTGAAGGTTTTAAGATGCATACCAATGCCTTAGTTAAGTCATTAATGGAAGAATCTATGGAATCGAAATATTTGTCACGTTTCAAAGCTATTAACTTGTTAACTAGGATTAACTAGATTAATTTAGTGTATTAGAGTATTAAGGATATCATATGTATTTCTAGTCTTAGTCTCAATGTTTGTCACGATTTTCAGATCACAGAACGATTCGATTAATTGATTATTGAGAATTAACAACTACTCATGAAACTACTATGAAACAATTCACTATTTCCTCTATGTCCTTTGAAAGCCACAAAAAATACTTGGAACTATGGGCCAGACTGTATAGAGAGTTGAATATATAATGTTCAATTGTTCAATATTAATACATTCAGTTTAATTAAGACAAGAAATACGTGCACAGAATTAGTTTCGAAATTTCTGTTTTGACTGAAAAATATCAATATTGTAAAGTATTGGGTACACAAAAATTATTGACTCTAACGCGCCTACGTTGTGAAAAATTTAGACTTCCTAATTAGATTTCTTAAATTTACTGTCCTAATTGTAATTATTCTGGTTTTGTATGTATCATTTGTATTTTGTTGCAAACGTTTAAATAATCTTTTTCAGACCACAGTAATTATTATAGCTCTGTGTAAGTAATAACTATTATTTTACAAAGGGTACTAGAAAAGTTTTGCGATATGACGCAACAATGAATTGTAGGAAGCTGCTCGTTGATGCATGTTGAGACATGTTCATACGTGCATAGTGGTCGCCGCGCCATGTCGATGGACTCAGTTATTCATTAGCAGTGAGAGTGTAAAGTGCTAGCGATGGCATCGTGGTCATGAAATGAGATAAGGGCAGTTTTGCCTTATAATTTCGTGCCTGGTTTAAACATAGGCCAATACTTGGAAGAAATGACTCTTGCACTAGGTGATGTTTGTCCACATCGCACAACGATATTCAGGTAGTATAGAGAATTCCAAAGGGGAAATGTAACTGTGGAGGATGCTGAGAGGCCGGGAAGGCCACAAACGTCAGTTACGGAGGAAAATGTTACTACTGTGAGGAAAATGCTTGGCGAGGATAGGTGAGTAACCTACCAATAGATAGATGGTACTTCAGGCCTAAATGCACCAGCAGTCCGTTGGATTCTGTATGATCATTTGCACGTGAAGAAACATCTCTCTCTGGGTGCCGCATTGACTGCATGTGACATGACGCGTGACTCGGTGCCGGGAGACGCTAAAAAGGTTTAATAAGGGACAATCTCGGTATGTGAACAACATCGTGACAGGCAACGAGACTTGGCTATACTATTACGATGAGCCGACTGAGGACACACCCGTAGTTGTCAGAAAATCCCGATCTGTAAAGAAGAAAATGATAGCTGTATTTTTCATATCGAGTGGAATTGTGGAACGCGTCGTATTGGACACACAGAAGACAGTCACAGCTAAGTGGTATACTGAACAGTGCCTACTTAAAGTCATTGGATCTATGAAGAACCTGCGGCCAAAGTCAAGAATGGACACCTGGTTCCTCTATCACGATAATGCTCGAGCTCGCCGCCCCAAAGCCTGCACCGAATATTTGACTACGACAGGATTGAAACTTCTCGAGCACTCTCCCTACATTCCAGATCTTGCTCCCTGTGACTTTGCATTGTTCCCGCATGTGAAAATGAAGCTAAAAGGGAAGCGGTTTTCCAGTGATGAGGACCTTTTGCGGGCTTGGGACAACGAGTGTACTTTACTCCCTAGTGAAACTTGGCAGAACTGGTTTAAAGATTGGTTTCGGAGGATGGAGAGGTATATTGAGTGTGTAGACGAAGTTATTTTGAAAAAATTAAATAAGCAAAGCTGTATTGCAAAACTATCCCAGTACCCTTTGCATATATTTTACTTACCTCAATTTATTATACCGATGATTTGAGACTTGGACTTTACTAGCGAACCACAGAATTTGAATGGAACGTAGATTTTTAACTTAAGTCGTACTTTGATAAATTTACTTAAGAGTTTCCTGACGTAGATATTTATTACGATGTATTTCGTTAACACAAACGGCAAAATATGCAAACAAAGCATTTAGAAAAGAAAATCAACAGATAAGCCTACTTTATTACGATGTTATTCGTGGTATTCTTAAGGCCAAGTAAATGCTTACTTTATTATTTTTGTGAGCTGTTTAAGGATATTTAAAAAGAAACCTCATATACTTTCAAAGTTTTATTGAAACTGTGTCCTTTTGATGCTGAATCTAGAACAGCTTACGATAACACAGGCCTGCGTTGAAAAATTATTTATAATTGTCTAACAACAAAACATTAATTTAGTTGGGTGACAACACTGAGCAGCTGTCAAACCTTTGTTTGCTTTCCTCATACAGTATGTCTATTGACTCTGTACTGTGCACGCGTATTTTGTTGACGTGGTAAGTGTTTCATTTAAATTTTGTGTCGTTAATTATAATCAACAACATAAATTATAATTGCAATGGCTTCTGGAGCATGTGTTACTTCACCTGATTATTTCTGCTACATTTGTAGTAATTATGTTGTAAAAAAGCAACAAGGAAATGTTTCCGATTTCGTTAAAAAAGTGTATTTCACTAACTATGGAATGAACTTAAGTGATCAAGATAAACCTAGGTCCCCCGCAAAGGGAATTTCAATTTCTGTTAAAGATTTGACGCAGTGGAATCAAGGTAAAAAACATTATTTTGCCGTTCCCATGGTGTGGACGAGACCTAAAAATCACAGCGATGACTGTTATTTTTTTTCCTACAACGAGCAAGGTTTCAACTCAAAAAATAAAAAGAAGATATCTTATCCTAATACACCATCAGTTATCCGCCCTGTTCCGGAAAGGCCTAGTATACCGATACCTTTTCCACCAGTTAGTCTAGATAAAGTTTTTGATGAGAGAGAAACCTTGCCTCAACCGTGTTCTACTGAAGAAAATAGTAAAGTCAATAACATTTATAATCCTGACACAAACGAACCTATACCTTTCGCTCAATCTGAATTAAATTATTTGGTCAGAAATTTAGGCCTTCCAAAGAACTCAGCGGAGGTTTTAGGATTAAGATTGAAGAAAAAAAATGTGTTGTCTTCTGGTACATCTTTCTGGAGGTATCGACATAGAGAAAAGGATTTCGTCAATTATTTTTCTCAAGAAGATGGCCTAGTTTATTGTAACAACGTCCTTGGAGTTATGGCAAGTTTCAATGTTGAGTATATACCGGAAGATTGGGGATCTTTATCGACTCCTGAAAAAGGAGCTTGAAAGCAATTCTTCTACACAACGGTAATAAGTATTCTACAGTACCCATTGGTCATTTGGTTCACTTAAAGGAAGCATACCAAAACCTTGAAGTGGTCTTCAACAAACTTAGCTATTCAAGCTATAAACTGACTTTTTGTGGCGATTTAAAAATTATTTCACTGTTGCTTGGTCAATAGAATGGGCGCACAAAGTATCTATATTTTATTTGTGAATGCGATAGTCGCGACAGAAAACAGTATTACATTAAAAAAGAGTGATCAGTTAGAAAAACCTCAAATCAAATTGAGTCTGATGAAGGAATTCGTTAAGGCCTTATCGAAGGAAGGAGAATGCTTTCGATATCTTTGTCAGCAGTTTCTTGGTTTATTCGAGGCGAAGTTAAAAGAAGGAGTATTTGTTGGATCTGACATCCGAAAGCTTGTGAGGGGTGACAACTTTGAGACAAAAATTGGCCCAAAAGGAGAAGCAGTATCTTTTAAATTTGTTGTAACCAGATTTCTTGGGAACGTCAAGAATCCTGACTACAAGGTCATTGTAGCTGAAATGTTGGAAACTTTCAAGAATTTAGGCTGTAACATGAGCCTAAAAATACATTCTCTCCACTCATACCTAGACCACTTTCCAGACAATCTTGGTAGTGTCAGCGAGGAACAAGGTGAAAGATTTCACCAAGATATAAAGGAAAAGGAAAGCGATATCAAGAAAGGTGGAAGCTTAACATGATACCGGACTATAGCTGGATGTTGAAGACATACCCTAGCGATCCTGCAGCAGAAGAAGTACAAAATGAAGTTTTGATCGGACGCGAAAACGATACTACAAGGACTATCAAACTAGAAGATCATTCAGTTTTACTAATTTTGTGTTGTTTTTAGGAAAAAATGTTTAGTTACTTATGATTTTAATAAAATGAAATATACATTCCATAATTTTTTGTATTTGGCTTACTATTCCTAAAATACATCTGTTTTTTATAAAAAGTATAAAGTTTAGCAGGCCTGTGTAATTTGCTCAATAATCATTTAATTCCTAATTAAATTTTAAATTTAAGCTATAGAATTTTGATTATTGAAAATCCTCATAATTTTGTTGAAGCTGAATTGCATCTAGTGTGGTAATATCATAATGATGACGACTAAAAGTTCTACATTTTTCTGCGAAATGATTAGAAACTACTGTAGAAAGATATCGTCCAGTCGTTTTGTAAGAATTCATTGCACAGCAGCATGGTTATGAATTAACCTCTACGATACTTCTATCAAAGAAAATTGCAAGAAAATATGTTTTTTTATATATTAATTTTTGATTTACGGCTATACATGTAAACAATAAGCCTTAATGTATATTTTAAATACTTTCAAACCAAAACATGAAACCTTCATTACTTCATTGAATGCTTCGTACTAAGGTACGAAGCAATTAATGTTAAAAAAACTAGCATGACGATTATTATTAATAGAAAAGAAAAACTAAGAAAATTATGTCGTCTTGTATTGATAGTACACAAAAGTAGTAGAAGCAACATTTTTAGTGAGCTTAAGAGTAGCAAAATGTATAAAATCTCGCATAATCGATTAAGAGTTATTGTTGCCTACTGCGAAAGTTACGGTGAATGTTGGATAAAGAACGTATAGCATTAAACGTGAAAGAAAACTTAATAGCTCAGGTTAAAAATAGTGAATGTTTGCCATACTACTTGATGAAAGTACATATGTAAAAAAACTGTACTTAATTATTGGTTCGCGTGCGGTAAGTATTTCATAATAAAATTAAAGAGGATTATATATTTTATGAAGCACTATCAACATTAATTACGCTGCAGGAAATGGAGTGTATTGGAAGCAGTCTGTTAGTTTTTGTTCTGATGGTGCTCAAGCTATGACAGGAAAATGTGAAAGTGTTGCTATCAAAGAAAAGTCGAATGCACTTAGAGTCAGTGCAGCATTTACAGAGAAATTTTAGCAGCTAGGCGTACAATTTAAATGTATCCTGTAGGAGATCATCAAAACGGTCAATTTTATAAAATCTCGGGGTCTAAACTTTTCTTTGAAAGTTCAGTTAGTATTTACTTACAGAGATGAAATGGCTTTCTTGAGGAAAATTGCTGAGCAGGTTGCTCGAGCTACATTCTGAGGTTTAGTTGTTTCTGATTGGGACCGATTTCGAGCTGTGAGATCGACTGACAGACGAGCTGTTGGTCACAATATTAGACTACTTTTCAGATATTTTCGATCACCGCAATGATTTAAAACAACAAATCGATTTTCGATAGTCCACAAAATAAAGGAATTTATCAAGAAATGTCAAATGATGTGCAATTGCGAACAATCTGATGTCTTTTCACAATTATGTAGAGCACGAAATTAGAGTAAATAACAATTTTATTAGTAATATAAGACGTCACTGCCAAATACTCACCGAGACACTTGAAGAATATTTTAAATATTTAAATATTTTAAAATATTCTATTATATACATATACTATTCATACTGGATAGCATTTCTGAAAGCGTAACTAACAACGAAAAAGAGCCTAATATAGTATTTCTATCTATATCTACAACAAAAGTATATTAAAAGAAAGTTTGTAATTATTGAAAATGATTAGATTTCATTGCTGTTTAAATATATATATATATATACAGATAGATAGATAGATAGATAGATAGAGTAGAGATTCGTTATCAATTAAAAAGTTTGGAAAGTGAAAGTCTTCTTCCGTAGCGAAGAAATATGTAGGAGATTATCTTCAATAACATAAACATGGCCAATAAAATTGTATTATCAACGAATAAATATTCCCAAGACAACGCTTCTACATCTGTTCATTGTATTGTAGAAGGAAATAAAATTCCTAGTATATCAATTACACAATATACAATGTATAATACAATATAATAATATATGTACAATATGTACTACAATGCCCAAAAACTTAATAAAATTAATATAAATATATATTTAAGTTTCATTGTAACGTTTATTTGTTTCATTAGTTTTTAATAAATTCACATATTTATTCTGCCTCCAGTTTCAAAATATTTTTCATATTTACCAGATTGTTCAACAAGTTTTGTCGTTTGATAAGAAAAGTATGATTTTATGACTTGAAACACATTTCATTACTCAATGTAACTTCCTTGAACTTAAATACACTAGTTTCAGTAATCTTCTAATTTATCGATTCCATCCCTGAAGTGAGAATCCTGAAAAATGTCAGAATACGCCTCTACGACTGCTATTACCTCTTCGTTCGACGAAAATCGTTTTCCACGCATGAATTTTTTGAGATGTGAGAACAGCCAGAAGTCAGAGAATTCTAAATCTGGCGAATAGGATGGATATTGTAACAATTCGTACTTTAATTCACTGATTTTTATATCTAGCTGGTACAAAAAGTTACAATAATAATTTGAGTTTATTGTTTTACTAGTTTGGAGGTAATCCACAAGCAAAATTGCTTTTGCATTCCAAAAAACTGATGCTAACACCTTCTTGGTCGATTTCTGCACCTTCTCACTTCAGAACCGAAATACTGGTTTCATACCATTCCTATTTGAAGATCATGGTGGTAGGTCAAAGTCTCATCCATAGTGATGAAACGACGCACAAACTCGTTTTTATTCTTTCTAAAACGTTTCAAATGTTGTTGAAAAAATCACATTCAAATGTATTTTCGTCCACTAATAACGAATGTAGCATCTATTTTGCATACAGCTGTCTGAAACCTAAAATTTCAGCCAAAATATTGCTCACACTGCCTAATGAGGTATTTATGGTTTCTACTAAATTTCTCGGTTAATGGACGATCTTCCAAAACCATATCCTGTATTTTTGCTATGATTTTTGGTGTTGATGCACTTTTTGGACGTCCTTCACCTGGATCTTCTTCAAAACTTGTACCAACACGTTTAAATTCAGCAACTTATCTTAATAAAAACAAATAAAATAATATTTATGAATATATTTAATAGATGGAGTTAATGTTTCATAAAATAGTGTTTAATAATAATGGCAATTGAGAAATTACATTTTGCGATTAGTAAATATAAAGACGGAATTTACCATTATAGGTGATCTTTGGGTAAGGGTTAAAAATGAATGTACATTACTGTTTAGAAAAGCGGCATTGTTTTTATATCCCTTTACCTCTGTGAAATTGGGTTTTCGGTTACGCTAAGATTGAAATATATTACGTATTGAACTGAATTTTGATGCAAATTTGCGAATAAAACTGAACACGATCGATCCAGACTTCTTCTCATTTGTTTTGAGTATACGACGCCATTCTTCTTACTAAGTTCTTCCACTTTAAGTTAGAAGTATTGTGATGTCGTTCCTTTTATATTGTGTTCGGCACGAAGATTATGCACGAATATTTGATATACTGTGGCATTAGATAATAATTGAAAATGCCATTGGAAGATATATTAACCAATATTAAGGTTATTCTCTGTGTATACGTTTTATTTATTTTTTAGCGCATGTGTATTTCATAATGTATTTCAAAGATATATTTGATCATAAAGAATGTAATCATGTATGTAAATGTTTCGTAGTGGTTGTAGTATTGGTTATTAATTGGTATATTTTGTAGTAAATGCTCAAAGAATATCAAGATGGTCTTTGTTGTTCATACTTTTTATTAAGGCCATTGCGAGCATGACTTCTATATTTACTTTGCCTGTTTAGTAAAGTGTTAGTCTTATTGGTACATGCGACAACCGAAATGGACATCAACTTTTGTGTTTAATACTACTTAATACAGTAATTCTGTTTTACAATAGGTACCATTGTACCCACAATTAAGTGTGCTAGCGTAATAATTAGAGCACGAAAATTCGGCTGGTGCTTTATTGGGCATGCGCCGAGAACGTAGAAGGTTTATGTGATATGTATGTATGTAATGCAGTGTGCACCTTAGTTCAGAGGTGTTCACTAGCAATATAGAGTTTTATACGTTGCATAGAACTTTGTCGTATTACGTTGGTCGAAAAAATAATCATTACATGACATAGTAAATAAGTTTATTTGTATTTGTGAATGCCCAGAATTAATTTATGATGGCGCAAAAGTAAATATTTAGTTGGTGATAGACTATTTATGCGCTGGACGAAATGTGACTGCAAATATAAAACACGTGCATAGTGGGCAGCACAAAAAAACTTGTGTATGATTTAATGAGCTATTTCTAGTCTATTTATGTTTAACACCGATGGTGTGCCATCTACCGTTTCGTTTATTAGATATCGAATCATTTTACTCATTCTGGAATATATACGCGAACTGCAAATTACTTAATTAATTAGTTCGAAAACATTACGCAATTTTGTACAAATAAAATATCACAGTTCATACAATGGAACCACTTAAACCGTCATATTTAATTTCAGTAGTTTCCAGACGAGTACAAGAATGTATACTGAAGTCATTTCTAAACTGTTAAATACATTGGAAAAATGAACTCTTAGTATATATAACATGTATACATATAATACATATATTATGACTGATGGCACTGTAACTATGCGTTCTGTGGATAGGTTTCTTAAAGCAACTATAGTAACTTCCTACATTTTACTTATAAAATACATACTTTACATCTTGCGGTACAAGCGATTGATAGCGTACACAAAAGCAGTGTTCTTCAAATCTCCTGTTACAAACACTATTTTCAATCTCTGTAGTATTCGATTAAATACTTTTTATTGTTCTTTGGTAGTTTTAACGCCCTCTCGTATCTGTCAGTCGTTACGATCGATTAACACCCCACCAATATTTTAATATTTGTTTTTAATTCATAAAATCGTATGATTATTGTCCTTATATTGAATGGAAGTCATTCCAATCGGTGCTTTTGTAATTAATGGCTATAATAATGAGCGTTCGTTTTTTCCTGAAAACGTCATACCTTGAGTGGGTTAAAAGTCCAATGGTGGTTGACACATCCTTTTTAAAAGATTACTTTGTGACCGTTAAGAGGTTTGCATTCGTTTACGCCATTTAGAAGTTCAACTTTGGATTATTGGTAATGCATATTTAATATTGGAATAGTTATTACCATTCAAGCAACGTCTGTGTTGGAAAATTATATGCTGATTGATTTATTTATAGACTTAATGGAATTGGTCAAATAAGTCGATAAATCTCAATACGTAGTTGAAAAATTGAGGTCGGATTCGTATTATTAGTATATAGTTAGTTGATAATCCCAACTTTACCTTCATTAATCTATTAGTTTCAATTTCGTTAATTAAGGGCCTCCTTAATATATAGATCCGGGTTTATCAGTGAGATATTGCCTTTACTTATTTGTCAACTGTAACTTTGAACGGTTAAACATAATTGTTTTTTTTGCTCGCTAAAAATTTATTAGTTTACCATGAGCTAATTATGATAGTTTCTTTTAAATTCACTTAATCTTTTGATTTTTATAGGCCACAGTTAATCTTTTCTTTTTTGGTCATAACATAAATTGTTTAAAGTAACTATCAATTCAGTCGTACACTAAACATTTTTTTCTTTACGTAATTTATTGCTATTATTTTGTTCGTGTTCTTTTATTGCTGTTGGTAAGTGCCCAATAAGTGGTACATATACTATTGAATTTTTCTTTTTTACCACAAGTGCGAACCAACTATACGTATAGGTGGGGATTAAAAGATTCTGAACTGTAACATAAGCGTTTCTTCTTTTTAAATAGCTATTAATATTATTATCTTTTTTTATGCCATGTATTACCAAAAGTAATTGTACATACAATCAATATGTATAGAGCTTGACTTTTTTTCTTTCTTCAAAAGAAACCCTTTATCTTTGGTATTCTTTTTGATCCACTTTTTGCCTCAATATTTGCATAAGGGCTTTCAGGGTAACAATATTATGGCGTTGTACGAGAAGTTATTAACATGAAACCCCCTCCACTCTCTGAATTTAATCTTTGAGCTAGTTTAGCGCTCTAGAGGTAACGCGTAGGGATCGTTTCTTTTTTAGGTTAGAATACGGGCGTTTATTTTTTGTCTTTAAGCGCAGAACGCGGCGTTACACCCCTAAACGTAATAGAATTCTACAGGTAATATCCAGACAGCTCCAAACCTCCACCGTCGATTTTTAAACGCTAGTGGCATGTTTAAAGGCATCATTTTATTATTGTCTATATTTGCAGAAAATTAAGTCTGTAATTTTATAGTTTCTTCCTGAAGAAACAACTGCCCTCAGGGAAAATCAAAAGAAATTCCTAGATGCTGAAATTGAAGTAGATTTACAAATAATTTATTACAATTACAAGGAAATAATTGAAGCAACTGATAAATTACAAAATCCCTCATTGCTATCAGTAGATTCACTGCATATACTGGACACTGTATAAACACAGCTAGAAAGATTCTGATTCTATCGCATTAAAAGAAATTTGTAGTGATAGTGCACAAATCCGTTAAGAATTAACAAACATTGATTTGATGATGCAAATATTACACCACTAGATATCGAACGGTAGTTCTCTTTATACAAGAATATTTCTCACGGCGAACTCGAAACAACTTTGCTGAAACAAATATGGAAACATATCTGACGTTTCAATATAGAGTTAAGAAATACGATTTAGTTCTACACATATGTATATAAAGAGTGTTTCAAATTACGCGGTTTTCATTAAAAATAAATAAAATATACATGGCGCACTGAATTTGTCTGGCTATGTGGGCATTTAAAAAGTGTGATGTATGACATCTACAAAAATGGCTTCGTACACGCTACAACAACGCGTTCAAATTGTTGAATTATTTTATGAAAATCAGCGTTCTGTGAAGAGTTTTTAAAAAATTACGTGAATTTTATGGTTTACATAATCGTTCATCTGAAAGCACTATTGGTCGAATAATTAAAAAATTTCAAGAGACCGGTTCCGTGGAAGATCAAAAAAGTGAAAAATACAGTAGTAGTAGTCGTTCACAAGAAAATATTGGTTTGGTTCGTAAAAGTGTTGCTGAAGATCCTGAAATGTCCATTAGACGACGTTCACAACAACTTGGAATTAGTGGATCAACATCATAGCGTATATTACACAAGGATTTTGCTCTGAAGGCATATAAGGTTCAAATAACACAGGATCTGAAGCCATTAGATCATTTAAAACGTCGTTCATTTGTCAATTTCATCAATGAACAACCAGCTGATTTTTCTCAAAAAATAATGTTTTCCGATGAGGCACATTTTGAACTTGGTGGCTTGTTAATAAACAAAATTGCCGTATCTGGGGTGAGGAAAATCCACGAATAATTCATGAGAATCCTATGCATCCTAAACGAGTTACTGTTTTGTGTGCATTATGGTCAGGTGGTGAAATTAGACCTTACTTTTTTGAAAATGCTGCTGGTAAAGCTGTATCTGTCAATGGTGATCGATATCGAATATTGATCTAGAGGATATGTAGTTTTAACGGGATGGCGCTATACCTCACTTTGCACAAGAATCAATTTATTTATTGAGAGAAAAATTTGCTGGACGTGTAATCTCAAGAAACGGTGATGTTAATTGGTCACCAAGATCATTTGATTTGACACTGTTAGACTATTTTCTTTGGGGGTTATGTGAAAAGTGAGGTTTATAAAAACAATCCACAATCAGTTCCTGCTTTTAAAGATGAAATTGTTCGTGTCATTGATGAGATAGAGCCTCAATTATGTCAAATTGTTATTGAAAATTTTAACAAAAGAGTAGTCGTCTGTGGAGCTGAAGAGGATGCCATTTGGCAGACATTATTTTTCTCATATAAATGTCATAACTGATACTTCAATTACCAATAAAAAGCTTTTGAAAGTGAATGCAAATTATGTGGTTTATTTATTCTTTAAAAAAACCGCGAAATTTGAAACAATCTTTATATATATATATATATATATATATATATATATATATATATATATTTGTAGATAAACCTTATACGTATATACATAAATATAAATTACTTTTGTCACGAGTATCACATATAGTGAAATACGAAACTCATCCTTCAAACAAGGAGGATTAACAACCAATTTATTTAAAAATTATTCCGTCAATTATGTTAGATTGGTTAAATCTATCTTTATACTATGCCTATATCAATCAAAGTTTAATTGATTTAGAGCGATTTAAAGTATCAAACTTTAAGATACCATTAGTATTTGAAAATGTTTTTTCATTATAACACTTAGTATCTTATGACATCTATAGTTTATAATTATTTGTTACGCAAATATTGCAATAGTTATAAATATCTACAAAACTAAGTTAAATTAAAATGTAATAATATATTTGTGATATATTCGTGACTTGATTTTTATGATTGGATATTACAAAAATATAATCACTTTATTAATGGTGTTGTATTTAGTTACATTAATTGTACATCCTGATATGAAGGTGACTACACCAATAATGGCTTAACAACAATTACTGGAATGAACTATCTCCTACACTTCAAATATACAATTTTCTTTTGTTTGTTAGCGATAGTAAAAAATAATTTATGAGACTGCTGAATATATTGTAGTATGAATGTATTTACGTATAGGTATTACGCTTACTTCAACTTGTGTGTTTGTTTAATTGTTGTAAGAATTTCGTTATCTTATTTGTTTTTACTATACGACGGTTAATTTATGGTGCAGTTATTATATATTGTTCGAAAAGTTAGTTTTTAGTTAAAGTGAAATTGCGCATCCGTATATTATAGAATTATGGGATAGAGTGTATTCAAGCAGCCACATTTGAATTACTTTGTTTAACAAAATGTAAAAAGTATGGTAAGTGTGTATTCACTTAATATTTATAAAAACAATATATTGCTTATCGTTAACGGTATTAAACTAATATTTTGATTAAATGATAAAGTAAAACTTAGAAATACTAATTTATAAGAAGGAATTCCTATAGTTGCATAATTTATTTGGATTGCTATTTTGTAAATATGTCAATACAATAAATTGTATATCCAGCTTAATACTTAACTGCTAAGGTAATTTAATTCAAAGTATGTAGGAGATACAGAGGTTTTTAATTCTACCTGTACTTAGTAATGTATGCATCGCCTGCCTTATTCTGTTTTTCAGTATTTACAGAGTGTATAATAAAAAATGTAGGCTATTTCTACCAAAAAAAGGCCAACTAAAAAAATAAACATATTGTTACAAATACAATCTTATAAGATTCTCTTAAGAATAGCCTCACAGAGAGTTCTTATATCTGCAACTAAATTTTCCGCATAATTTGTAGGTAATAAATACCATATTTTCTTTACATTGTGAGATAATTGAGAAATTTTATATTATATACACGCTTTCCGCCGAAGTTTCTGCTTCATGAGAGCCGTAATACTTTCAATGGGGTTAATGCTTGGAGATTGCGAAACCTGATCAATTTTGAGAATACCGTTTGTATCCTTCCACTTCTGGCACTATTTGTTGTTCTGAATTGTTGTCTTCTTGTAGGACTCAATCTATATTATTATCTTTAAACCACACTTATCAGTCTTGGAAGACCTTTTTGGTACAATTTTACCGTTCGTTCTACGTTCAAAATACCGGCAATCACCCATAAATTTCCGGAACTCCGCGTGTTAAAGCAACCTAAGATACGAAACTTCTTACAACGATATATATAATACGTTTTTTTCCTTGTTGAATTTGATGGAGCCTGTGGTTGATTGACTTGATCAATAAGGTTGATATATAACCCCTTTCCACATTAACTTTTGTAAATTCTGTATACGCATTTCGACAACCAAGTTGTCATCATCAGCAGATAATTTCAAAGTGTCGCACCTGGTAAAACACGGCGAAAAAATTGTACGAAAATCAAACTCCGTACGCGATCCACACCGCTCAAAACCAAGATGTACACCACAGTGTACATCTTGGTTTTGACAGGTGCGACACTTTGAAATTATCTGCTGATGATGACAACTTGGTTGTCGAAATGCGTATACAGAATTTACAAAAGTTAATGTGGAAAGGGGTTATATATCAACCTTATTGATCAAGTTTTTTTCGTTGACCATGTCCTCCTTCCGAATTAGCAGGCTTACAAAAATTATTCTTCTGTAAACACAACGTTGGACTAACCTCTGCTGGAAGTTTCTTGTGTTTATATCAAACTAATATTTGTATTATTAGTATTAATTACAATTTTTCTTAAATAAACTAATAATAGTTGTATCTTGCCGTGTTGTTATAAGGTGATTTTAGTGTCCTAGAAGGTAATTTACACTTTCAGTTTGTTAATAACGCTTTACTCATTGTCTAGAATTGTCATTTTAGGATATTTACGATGCTCATATAAAAATACTGTTTCGAAACGTTTGGTATACGTTACACTTATTTCAACAAAAACTGTTATCGCGTCGTATACACCTGATAACTGACCTAAAACTGTCTAGGGGTATTAGAGGCAAGCTATTTCTACTTTCTCTTTGACTCCAATCCTCCTATTCATGAGATATTGGATTTCTTAGTATACAGACTGCACATACATAGATTGCGTCCTTAACTGAAACAGAAAAAAGCAAACATAACAAAACCAATTACAATACACTAGTTGCAATGTGTTCAGAATAGTAAGGAAAGGTGAAAATTTTAAATACGAACATGTAATTTTGCTACTTTATTTAAAATATTGATATTTAGTAGTTCTGTTGAAGCCATTGTAATGGCGAAACTACAAAATTATATTGGAAATGAAGTAGGAAAATTCAAATTACGCTTTTGTTATGTGTGTGATTTTATTGGAATTTCAATACGTAAACAGGTTATAGTTCGAGAAAATTCTTTATACATATTACTCCAATGACATTTAATTTGAGATGTTTAACTCTCTTTCATTAAAAATAAATTATTATCGCACCATAATCAGTTTTTATAACAATTTCTATCGCGTTTGTTCCATTAAAGCATTTACTTACGACTGTTGCGATAACTATTAAAGCAATGGCGTTCAAACATTTTCTCGGTAACACTAAGAAGTTCTTCAGTTACGTTTTTGCATGTCGATAATACTGTTTCGTGTTTGAGCATGTTTATCCGGGAGTTTATGGTGCACTCTATGTGTATACGATAAATTATAACCAACTGTAACTCATTATAAATTATAACCAGTACTGCATGGAGGTTTATGGCTTTGTTTCTATTCGTTGTTATTTTCTTTGTCAGTTTTCTATTTGCTTGCATTAACAAGATCTCTACAGTCACTTTTCTCTTCCTTCTTCCGCGAGTACAAGCATAATAATAACTCCTGGCCTGTCAATACACCCTATAATAGGCGCTAGGCTGTTAAAGCTTGGATTATTATTATTATTATTATTTTCCATCTACAAAGTATTTTATGTTCTTTTATTATCGATATATATGTATAAATATATATAAAGAAAACTATATATATATATATATATATATATATATATATATATATATATATATATATATAGTTTTCTTTTTATTTAATTTCAGGCCTTGTTCTTCTGTCTTAGATTCTCTTTATTTTATTGCTTTAGCTAGTTACTTCCCCTGTATAAGTTTGGTTCATTTAGAAATGATTGATAATATTCCGAGAAAATAAAATCATTCTAATTTTAGTGAAATTACAAAATTTTAATAAACTACAAAAATCTCTCTGAATGTATTATTTTGCTGATTGTTTTTAAAAATAAAACTCAATGGATAATTTATTTAGCAAAACTAAAGATGAAATTTATCTATGCGAAGATTTACTTCAACGGAGACATGTAAATTTGTACTGAATAAAATTTATTTCGTATTTAATTTTAAGTATCAATTCCGGTTAATTTTGTATACGATACGTCTCTGTTCGTTGAATTTTAACCTTGAGGATCATAACGTAACTAATTTTTAGTCTTTAATTATAAACCTATGCTATTACAAACGAAACATGTTTCTACGTTGATTTTCACCCAAAAGTTTACATAAATATTAAGTATATAATTCTCAGAAAAACATTTAATTTCGTTATTTTTAAGTAGTTTACCAATATTAAGCGTTAAGGTTATTATGTAATTATATATTTTGTAATAATTTATATAATAAAAAAGGTTTAAATCACCATAATATGTATAATTTAAGATACGAAACGAGTATTATTAGTACCAAAATAGAAATTTAGACGATAAATAAGCCTAGATTTTCATATTTGTATTAGTAGTTAGGGTTCGACAGTATGATAAAAAATAACGCACACTGCGCATATATATACTATTATGTATATACAATGTACAAACATATTTTTTAAACATATTTGCTTTATCATAATGAACATAATTTACATAATTCTTTTACAAGAATTCTTAAAAATAGGAAGATTGATAATGTAAAAGCGTAATTTTTTACGAATCCTTATTTACACAAGATTTTTTAAACTGTCCTTAGTCCAGCACATAAAAAGTATATTATACGAGGATAGTTTGACAAGTAGTGAGAATCACACATAGGTGGTGCTCTAATTGGTAAAAAAATGCACTATAATTTAGGTTGCCTATTTTTATGTTTACATTCCGATATTTAGATAAATCGGTTGATTATTATTTTTGACAGCTAATTGAAAAAGAAGCAACACGTCGTTTTGTTAAAATGGAAAAAGCAGAGTATCGTGCGGTGATTAAATACTTCGTAATTATTGGTATGAAAGCTACCGAAATAAAAGATGAGTTACGGGAAACATTAGGTGAATCTGCTCCATCATCCGCCATAATAAGTAGATGGGTAAATGAATTTAAACGTGGTAGAACAAGCTGTGTTGACGAAGAGCGCTCTGGAGCACCCAAAATCGTGACTTCTAAGGAAATGATTATAAAAATCCATAATATTATTACGCAAGATCGACGACTCAAAGTGAGAGAGATAGCAGACATGGTAAACATTTCAACAGAACGCGTACACCACATTTTAACGAAAGAATTGGCATAAGTGCATTGGAGCACCGTTGGGATAAATGTATTGCTCTTTTAGGAGAATATATTGAAAAATAAAAATTATTTTGTATTTAAAAAATTCGTTTTTCTTTTCCATTCTCACTACTTGTCAAACTACCCTGTACGTACATAAAAACATAAGATAGCAAAGAAATATATCATAGACAATACAACGATTGTTTGCGATATTATAGAAATAAACTATATAATTTTACTTTCATGAACAGACGGAATCATAAGATATTATATAATTAAATTTTACCTATTTTTTATTATTGGTTTTATTAATATATACAGGGGCTCAAAGTTATAATGAATCAGTAAAACAAATATAAGAACTATAACAAAAAAAAACTTAATAAGCATTAGATAATAAAAGGTTTTATTTTAATTTTAATTGTTGTAACCTACATTTGAAAACTCAATAAGAACAAATTCATTTCTAAATTTATACACTTAAAAAAACAACAAAAACCAACAGTAATTAAAAATTCATGTCAAACATATAATGGAACACATATGGTTTTTATCACAAAATTTATACATTTTTGATAGCTAATATTTTGTAGGTAAACCCTTTGACTTTAATACGCATCCTAAGTGCTCAGGCATTGATTTTACGAGTTTTCACTATACGAAGGTTCGATCCTTGACCATTCCGTAATAATAGCTGCTTTTAGTTGTTCGCGAGTGGAAATTGTATAATTTCTCAATTTTTCCTTAAGATAACTCCAAAATGCTCAATAATATTTAAGTCCGGTAGCTGTGGTAGAGTTTCCAAAACATGAGGGCAATTATACAGGAGCCACGACCGGACGTTATCAGCTTCATGCTTGGGATCATTATCTTGATAAAAATAAAATCCCTCTTTAATACCTAATTTTTCGACACTTTCGTTTAAATTGTTTCTTAGTATATCTAAATACATAGTGTGATTCATAATCTCATCAATTATCTGTAAATTCCCTGGTCCACCGGCAGATACAGCAGCCCATACCATCACTGAACCCATACCGTGTTTTACTGTAGGTTGGGAATTATTTTTATGGAGCTCTTCATTTGCTCATCTACATACGTATGAGCGTCCATCAGACCTAAAAACATTATATTTACATTCATCAGTAAATATCACCTGTTTCCAGAAAGAAAAGTCCTTGTCTCGATATTTTTTTGCGAACTCTACACGCTTTTTTTTTTGCTAATGTCGCTTATATATGGTTTTTTTCTAGCAACTCGACCATTAAAATTGTGCTTCCGAAGAACGATACGAACTGTTTCTGCATTTGCTTTCTTCCCAAGGTATTTTTGAGCTAAGTTGCCAACTTTGGAGCACTTAGATGAGGATTCCGCTTAATTTGGCGCACTAGCCACTGCTCGTCATTATGGAAGAAGATTTTATTTCAAAGTTATTGCTGTTTTCATATTTTTTATATATATTATCAAAACCTTTCTACCCACAGGTGTAAGGTGCTTTCATATCTTTTAATAATGTTAAAAACAGTTGTAGGTGCACGATTCACGACTTCTGCGATTTCTCGAACAGTTTTGCCTTCCCTGGATAATTTTTTATTAGCTCCCTGAGCTCTGGTGAAGTCTGAACACTACGCGGCGCCATTTTAAATTTTTAATAAGAAAAATATGTTTTTGGTTGTAAAACTTAACGCACTTTTTAAAAAGCATCATTAACAAATGTTTTAATAGATTTAAAGAACAATTCGAACGTGAAATAACAGGGTGTTCTAATATTACTTTGAGATCTCGCCATTTTTTTATTAACTGTATAACTATTTGGCTGCAATGCCGACTTATTTTTAGTAAATATTTTCTACTTAGATTTAATTTAATGAAATATACAAAATTGTTTATAATTTAAGCATTAAATTTTCTCAAAATTAACTTAGAACGTAAAAAAATTATTTGTTCCATTATAACTTTGAGCCTCTGTAACTTGGCAATCTATCCAATTTAAAAGTAACGCGTCTGCGAAGCCTGGAAAGTATAGTTGAAGTTTGTGTTTGCTACCATCACTGTGGGGTTACACTAACAGAAAATTGCCGACAAACAGCTTAGTTATTTGTTTTGAAGTTTTGCTAAGAATTGCCCAGCCATCCACGCAAGAAATTAAATGATTTTAATCGATTGCACAAAATCAGTAAATAACTTAAAAACTGAAAGAGCTTAGGTATACGGAACTAAATATTATTCGAAAGAAAATAAAATTGTGTATCAGAATACTCTTATATAATAACATACAGGGCATTCTCTTTGGAAAAAGGAACTTATAACGATTGAAAGTTAACTAAACTTGGCATTAAATTTTATTTTCACCGCCCTGTATATAATTAAGTCACTGTGAAAGAATAAGTGGAATGCTTGGAGATCTAACAATACAACCTATTAATATCGTTGCTCTGACTTTTTACTGTTGCCCTAAGCTGCCTTTTTATTTTTTTGAGAAAAATTAAATATTACGAAAATAGTTACTTTTCGTTCTCGTTTTCTTAATACAAAATTGCAATAATCTACAAGCTGTTTTATTAAAACTAAAGAAAATGACACAACTCAACCCAACCTATAATCGGAATAACACGAGAACCATTATCTTCCTTGACAAGATCATGTTCGAAGAACTGTTGCCAAAGTTTTCCAATTTCAAATAGGAATAGGCTCTGAAATACTTAATGGGTAGTCAATGTGAGACATCTGTATATATCATCTCTGTATATAACGTAGTTTCAATGTAATAAACATTACGTTAAATAAGGACTATGTTATGTGTAGAAATGGTTGGTTTTGCCAGGTCCACGCTACATGTTTGGCCGATGATGTTACATATCTGAATCAATTTGCTCGCTTTGTTTACTGAGTGTGTATTCTTATTGCAAAGGATGTTGCTAAAATGTGTAAGTGAAAACTCATTTTTTAAAGGGTACGAAGTCAAGAAATATATGTACATATTTTTGTGTAATGTCATATGTGACCAGGATGTTTCCTTCACATAAATAGTTTCCAGGTGCACCCTACATGTTTGGCCGATGATGTTACATATCTGAATCAATTCGCTCGCTTTGTTTACTGAGTGTGTATTCTTATTGCAAAGGATGTTGCAAAAATGTGTAAGTGAAAACTCATTTTATAAAGGGCACGAAGTCAATGTACATATTTGTGTGTAATGTTATATGTGACCAGGGTGTTTCCTTCACATAAATAGTTTCCAATACTGATTAAGCATATATTTTGCTTCGATATGGAATTTTTAATATTGCATTTTGATATCGTGTTGAGAAGATTATAAAATTGATACAAATAAATAAATAGAAGGTTATCAAACAGTAGTGGAAAATTTTTTACACCGATAAGGAAAATTATGCACCGTGGCGGAAAAATCTTAACACCGAGAGAAAATCCTACTTGGTTTGTTACTATGTCTATCATATAATGACGAAACGATATCAAAGTAAAGTTGATTCAGTGGAAACAATTTTTACATCATAAATAACAGCGTAACATTGTATATAACATCGTTTACAATATAATGATGAGAAGTACATTCTATATGAAGTTTGAAGTGCGAAGTAGAACTAAGTCTTCCTCTACCTTGCTCCCAATAGTGAAAACGACTCCTACGAGTATATCCTTAAAAATACGGTTGTTATTGCTACAACAATAAACGTAACACCTATATTGAATATTTTTCACCTGCAAACCAAATAAATAGCATAGATAACATTAAAGTGTTTTCTTCTAATTCAAGAGCAAATAGAGCTTAATTTTGGAATTAAAAGTAGTAGAAAATGAGCAAATAAACTTAATAGTATAAGCTGTTAAGAAGTAAAAAAAAATGTTGTTGACATTTTTAAGGTACATATATCTTGTATGACGGAGCAGTTATTTTTATATTTATCATTTTCATATTAAAATATTTATTATCAGATTAAAGTTTTTGACCTTCTACTTTTGGAGTAGCTAGTTTATTTTGTGTAAACCTTTGAAATTATTCGTTTCACGTATGTAGTTTTAAGACTGATAGAGAAATACAACAAAAAAATAAAATATGAAAATAAGACAAAAAATAGCAAGCACGTCAAAAATAATAAAGAATAAAATTTAAAAATATATTAGATGAAAATGCAACTTTATTGTGAAAAAATTTTTCCCATCTTTTTGGCAGGGCTCGAATACCGTCACGGTAGAAGTGTTCGTTTTTGAGGCTATCCGCGAATCAAGCCATTTTCAGATGTCTTCATATGAGCGGAACTGCTGATTAGCCAGACCATGTGCCATCGAACGGAACAAGTAATAATCGGACGGCGCAATATCTGGGGAATATGGCGGGTGGGGTAGGAACTCCCATTTGAGAGCTTCTAAGTAGGTTTTAACGGATTTGGCAACGTGAGGCCGAGCGTTGTCACGCTGTCGAATCACTTTTTCGTGCCTCTGCTTATATTGTGGCCGCTTTTCGCGCAATGCTCGGCTCAATCTCATCAATTGAGTTCGATACCGTTCCCCAGAGATGGTTTCGTTGGATTTCAACAGCTCATAATAAATAACACCGCCCTGGTCCCATCAAATACACAGCAAAACCTTCGCAGCGTGAATATTCGGCCGAACCGACGACGTAGAAGCATGACCGGGTAGTCCCCGTGATTTTGTTCTCTTTGGGTTGCTGTAATGAATCCATTTTTCATCACCCGTAACGATGCGATGAAGGAAACCCTTCCTTTTTTGCCGCTGGAGCAGTTGTTCACAGGCGAAAAAACGACGCTCAACGTCTCTTGGCTTCAAATCAAAGGAACCCAAGTTACTTGTTTTTAAATCATTCCCAGCGCATGCAATCGCTGGGAAATGGCTTGGCGGGTAACTTCTAATGCTGAAGTAAGCTCTTCTTGCGTTTGGCACGGAACGCGAACGGTCGTCAACATCGAAATCACCGTCTTTGAAGCGACGGAACCAATCACGACACGTTGTTTCACTTAGACCAGCCTCTCCGTAAACTTTTTGGAGTTCTCGATGCGCTTCAGCCGCCGTTTTCTTCGAATGAAAGAAGAAAAGCAACACTTCTCGCAAATGACAATTATTTGGCACAAAATCAGACAGAACTGAAGCCTTTTGATCATTTGAAGCACTGAAACTTCTCCTATTGGTCTCTACTAAAGTTTGAAGAAAATTCTGAATTTCATTGACAAGTTATCTTCAGCGATAAAGCTCATTTGTGGCTTAATGGCTTTGTTAGAAAGCAAAATATGCGTTATTGGACAGCAACGAAACTACATGTGCTTCAAGAGACTCCATTACAACCACAAAAAGTGACCGCGTGGTGTGAAGTTCATGCCGGAAGTGTGATTGAACCATATTTTCTCGTCGATGAAAATTATCGCCATGTTACGGTCGATCGAATTCGCTATCGTTTCGTCTTGGAAGACTATTTTTGGCCTGCATTGCATGGACTTGACATTAGTGATAAGTATTGGGTCTTTCAGTAAGCGCTGCTTAAAATATAAATAAAATAAAACAAAGTGTGTGTGAGAAAATATCGAAATTTTTTATTCGTTTGAAAGGCCTATCGATGCCATTATGTATGGAATATAACATCGTGCAAATGTTCGTCGCGGCTTCGCTGAGTGGCACACATCCGAAATGTTCAATTTTCCATGACTCTGGCGCATAAATCAGGCTGAATTTGACCGATGGCATGGGTTATGTTGAGTTTGGGGGCTGCTGTGGCTTTTTCGCATAAACCTACGACATAAGAAAACCCCACAAGAAAAAGTCCAATGGAGGCCAGTTCACATTCACCTATTAGTTCACATCCGCCTTCACGTGAGATGACTATGCTCTCAAATCGCTCGTGCAGAAAATCCAATGTGGCGTGAGCTGCACCGTCTTGTGGAAGCCACATGGCGTTGATGTCCACATCATCCAATTCAGGCCAAAAGAAGATAGTAATCATCGACCCATAGCGCTCGCCGTTGATGGTGATGGCCTGGCCATCATCGTTCTCACAGAAATATGGACCGATGACGTCACCAGTCCAAAATCCACACCAAACAATGACTTTTCGGGATGCATCTTGGACCTTATGTGGATTGGTATCATCCCAAATTCGACAATTTTGATTGTTGACGTACCTATTCATCCAGAAATGGGCCTCATCACTGAAGATATTTTTTTGATGAAAATTAGGGCCAGTTTCCAACTGCTTCAGGGCCCATTCAGCCAACACACGTAAAAAGAAAAATCGAACCGCCAAACAATTCTGAAGTATTTGGCCATGTTTAAGCTTAAATCCATTGATATATAGATTTATTGAAAAATTTGCCGACATTAGATTGAGAAACCCGTAATAATAACAATTCATGCCTTCGCATCATCTAACGGATTAATACCAATTACAGATGAATATAGTCTGATCATGAGTTAATAGGATATCCGCTCGGAGTTATTATTACGTCAGCAGAAAGAAAGGAAACCACGAAACACCATCTAGGATAGCAACTAATCTGATTAAGTAACTCCGAAGTAATATTTGGCCATGTTAAAGCGAAATCACATAATTTGCTGCTACATCGCCATTGATGAGGCATGGATTACTATTACTACAAGCTAGAAATGTAAATTCAATCAGGACATTTTTTCAGATCCATAAAAATTTCTTTAAAAGAATATCGTTATCAGAGGCAAATAAATGGGGTTTCCATTACAAATCATTTTACTAAAATGACAAAGAACAGAATAACTATTTGAACGAAGGGTGGTTTGCAAAAGCTCATATTATGGCGTTAAAAATAAAAGCGATGATAAGTGATTTTTAATTGTCAAGATTTGATTCCGAATTTATCCCTTCATGACAAATAAGTTTTTTACTGTTTTTTTTTTATAAAGTGGGATTCCACGACTGTTCAAGTACTTGTACAGAGAAGGGAAGGGGATTATACAGAAAATTAATAAAAGTTTTTTCTGCTCACAAACGGTCGATTACTATTTTTAAGCCCTGTGTAGTATAAATAGTAAATTTATCTTCAGTGCCTTCAGATTATTAAGCAACATATCTGTAAAAAAGCTTGTTCTGTTTATACATTTTGTAGGGGCAGCTATTGAATATATACAATAGTATGATTCAAAAAAAGGGGCACATTTCAAGTGATTACGCTTTCCGCATTATATATTTAAATTTTATCTGTTACATTTGAAAGCGGGCGCTATAAGGTTTGCTATAAAAATATTACCGCTAATGAACTCCGGTGCTGCACAACAGCGTCAATTATAAGCAAGATGTAATGCGAGATTATTTTTATTCGTGAGTGCATCATAAGTTTAACATTTGTCGTTGCAATAAACAGCAAAGTTCAATTGACCTTTCCTTTCTGATGAAAAATGTATAGTAAGATGAGGTATCTAAGGCTACTGTAAACAGGACTTACATAGCTCTCGCTTCTGAGTGTTCGCCATTTCCTGTATGAATCTCTATCTTAACGATGGATAGGTCGTATGGGAAATAAAGATCTAGAACTTCAATTCTGGTCACCGAAGTCTCCTGATCGCACACATTACCACTTTTCCTGTGTGGATTCGTGAAGGATACAATTTATGTACTACCTATTTCCACAAATTATGATGACTTAAGAAACTGTTTCACAGCTGTGCTGAACTCAGTGATGCAATACATTCATCAACGAGTGTGAGATAAATTCATCTACCGACATTATAGTCCATTAAAATTGTGTCCACCATTTGAATCACCCTGTATTATAACAACAATCATAACAAATTTCAAACTAATTACTACACTAAATACTTGAACAAATTGTAGTTGAATTTGATGGAGCCTGTGGTTGATTGACTTGATCAATAAGGTTGATATATAACCCCTTTCCACATTAACTTTTGTAAATTCTGTATACGCATTTCGACAACCAAGTTGTCATCATCAGCAGATAATTTCAAAGTGTCGCACCTGGTAAAACACGGCGAAAAACAACCGCACGAAAATCAAACTCCGAAATGCGTATACAGAATTTACAAAAGTGAATGTGGAAAGGGGTTATATATCAACCTTATTGATTGAACAAATTGAATAATTAAAACACTTGAAAATTAGCCGAACATTTTGAAATAATAATAATAATTCTCATTATCAAATGCGAACCAAGTCAAACAAAAAAACGAATACGCCCAAAAAAATAATCACAGTATTACTACTTCAAAACAACGTCTAGTTAACAATATCGTTATAAATTTTAATAATTAAATCAACAGATACTTGACATGTGAATCGTGCTAAATTTTAATAAGATAGTGTCATCTAAAAATACGTCTACATGTGATAGTCAAATACGTAAGATACATGTTAATACTAATTAAATTCAATAAATTATTGCATAATGTTTATGGGAATAACTATATATTCATTTCTTTTTCTTTTTATAAAAAAATCTTTAATATATGATGACTAACCTGGAAGTGACGTCATTATTCGCTTTGTATTGTTTTTAAGTAATACAAAATGTTTATGCGATACCATTTATTTAACGTTTTATTATTGTGTAAATTATGATTAAATGTTGCGACTTTGTTGATTTATTATAACGCCTTAAATAACAATTAAATAAATTATTCTATAGTTAAATCGTTTAAATAATTGCATTAGATACAAACAATAATTTACCGTGACGCTGACAAAATTATATTTCCTACAAGTTAAGCTCTCTTGTCTTAGAAACATATCGTTTTATCTAACTTTTTATTTCGCGATTGTGTTACTGCAGTCTGCTAACATGCCACTATGTTTACATAATTTCCAGACTGTTAGAAAATTTAAACTGAATACTTACGGTGGCTATAGTGTCTAGTCGACTGCGACATTTTCAAATTCCCAAATTACTTAGCGATCTATAAATGATATTCTATGCGCGTTCCATTTGGACAATACTAAGGGGGAAGCCATGACCATAAATTGACATGGATCTTTTCATAGACGTTTAGAGTAAATCTTGCATGAACTGGCATTTTATACTAAAGGCCAGCTGCATAAATAGTTGAACCATACAACATCGAAGCAATTGAATTTTGGATATAACAAAAACAAAAGTGTAACAGCAACATAGTTTGAAACCGTGCTGAGAGAGTTCTTTTCTCTAAGCAACGTTATGTTAGTTCTACAAAATAAAGACAATCATGTTCCTTATAGGAATTTGAAGTTAATATATCTATTACAATCTTGTTTTGGCGGGAATTCGAAAACATTAATGTTTGTTAGCATATCACCATTTGATAAATGTTTCAATCAAGTCACAAGTTCTCGGCTAAAGTCGAAGACGTGAAACTCGAGAAGAAATAAAGTGCATCTATTCTTGCAATAGAGTGATCAATCACGGCAAACTTTCTATCAGATCTCACAACACTATAACATGAAGGAAAATACTCAATCAAAAAAATAATTCTCTAACCAAGCTTCTGTAACACATGGATCAATAAGTCCCGAGACTAACCCATAGATGGCGCTCGTAGTAAACCAGTAACCACGTCTTTCTAGAGTACTAACCTTTGCTTGAAACGTGTCAAAATTTTAAGTCGATCGGACCAGAAACAGCTGAGTTATCGAGGTTGGAGTAAAGTCGTTTTGTAGTTTGTTTAAACAATGGAAAAAACCGAGTTTCGTGTTCTGATAAAACATTGTTTTTTAATGGGTAAAAACACCACGCAAGCAAAACAATGGATTGAAAAATGTTACCCGGACTCTTGTCCATCAAAAGCAACGATTTGTCGGTGGTTTGCCGAGTTTAAACGTGGTCGTACCGACACAAATGACGCGGAACGCTCGGGTAGACCTGTGAAAGCCGTTACACCGGAAAATGTGAGTGAAGTGACAAAAATTATAATGAAAGATCGTAAAGTGAAGCTCCGTGAGATTGCTGAGATGACACAGATATCATATGGAAGTGTATTTACTATCCTTCATGAAAAATTGAGCATGAAAAAGGTTTTTTCCAAGTGGGTGCCGCGATTGCTCTCGATGGAACAAAAACAGCAACGAGTCGATGATTCAGAAAGCTGTTTATCGCTATTTACTCGCAACAAAAAAGATTTCTTGCGTCGTTACGTGACCATGGACGAAACATGGATACATCACTACACTCCAAAGTCGAAACGGCAGTCATCTGAGTGGCGCACAGCTGGCGAAAGCCGTCCGAAACGTCCGAAAACGCAGCAGTCAGCTGGCAAAGTAGTAATTAGTAAGTAGTAGTTAGTAAGGATTATATCACGAATATTGGAATAAAATACAATATAATACAATGAAAATTGTATTCGTAGATGCTGTTTTTATGTTCGCAAGGTCTAAAATAATATAAATTATATAAACAAAAATCAGTAACAATTAAATAATTATAAATATAATAAACTTAAATATATTAACATGTAGAATATTCCTCCTATTTTTCACACATCAAACCATGCAGGGATTATAATGCAACTACGTATATCGTGTCACAATAACACCAAATACGTTGTACCATAGTTGAAGAAGAACGAAGTAACTAACATTAAAAAATTGGAACATTTCAAGTAAATAGTGTATGGTGAGAATGCTAGGCGTCTAAAGCGTGCGATTTCACATAGTTATGGGAGGACCATTTTATAAAGGGTAAATTATTATGAGAATAGAAATTTTGTAATGCCAATTTGAAACTGTCTTATAAAACTAAACTGTACAATAAATATATTAATAAAAGTACGGTAAAATAGATTAATTAAATAAATTTACTATTAATACAGTCACAAATTATGAGTCATAAAACTAAAGTAACATATCATATAAATTATGAGGACATATAAATATTCTTGTAAATATGAATACTTATAGTATGATAAAAAATATGTAGATATAGAAAATGTAATACAAAAGCTTTGTTGCTTTTTACCCTCCTAACATTTTAAGTAACAACAGATAACAATCCAATTACATGAAATATTACTGAAATTAAGAATAATAAGTGCAGTTAATTTCATACGAAGAAAAAATAGCACCCAGCCAAACAAGACGGTCTCTGTTGATTAATGCTCTATTAGAAAGGGATCCAAGTATAATTCATTGGCATTTCTGCACATATGTATCTGTGGCGCCTTGTAAAAAGCATTGGTTCTTGCCCTAGAAATTGAAAAAGTTGCCGACGATCTAGTGTCAAACCTAGATACGAGGAAATCAATTAGAGACAACAGCTCAGTAGAATCAATAAAATTA
The DNA here is from genome assembly GCA_031893035.1 of Dermolepida albohirtum. NCBI lineage: Eukaryota > Metazoa > Arthropoda > Insecta > Coleoptera > Scarabaeidae > Dermolepida > Dermolepida albohirtum. The sequence goes on along the minus strand of JAVIWB010004152.1, from coordinate 404,367 downwards.
TTAATTAATTTAAAAATAAAACCATCGTTAACTAGTATTCGAAATTATGTCTACCAAGTAGACCTTCATATGCCGTACAAGAGGCCAGATAATGTCTATCAATTGTATAAGACAAATATTTAAAAAATCTTTTCTGAACACGTTCTAGGAATAATGATAATGCGGGTACTACACTACTGAAGCGTATTCTAATTTGAACCGGACAATAGAACAGTAAAGAATCTTCATAGTAAAACGAAGTGTCACTTCTGCTAAAAGAGAGAACATCACATTTGTTGATGTTTAGCTGAATCTGATTATGGGTACAGCATTCGTCAATAATGTATAAATTTGTTTGAAGTTTAGTGCTATCCTCGGGTGAATTATTATTGCTAAACAAAAAGGGTCCTAAATGAGAACCCTGTGGGACTTCAGAGGAAATATCGAAGAGATTACATAAGAACCCATTATACTGAACATAACCGGAACGATTTTGCAGATAGGAAAAAAACAAATTAGTAATATTCGGAAGCAAAGCCGAAAGATGTCAACTTGAAAATCAAAACGCCATGGTTTATTGTATCGAAAGCTTTGCTGAAGTCCGTATATATGACATCAACTTGTAGACGTTTATCAAGCCTTTCCCTGATAAATTGAGTAATCTCGAAAGGATTGGTAACAGTAGATCTGCCTGGAATAAAGCCATGTTGCCTAATAGATAAGGAGGGCTTAACACAGCTAAATAATTTGTCATAGAGAACAAGTTAGAATGTTTTGGCAAAATTCGACAAGATACTGATCGGTCTATAGTTGTTGTTGTCTGAGCGCTCCCCTTTCTTAAACACAGGTGAAATCCTGTTTATTTTCCAATTATCTGGGAAAGTTGACTTTAGAACGAATAAATTGAAAATGACAGTAAGAGGCCTGCAGAGTTGTTTGGCGTTGTCCCTGACAAAAAAACTAGGCAATCCATCATGTCCACAAGTAGCAGATGAATCAAGTTTCTTGATAGTTTCCAAAACTTTCTCAGTTGTAATGTGACCAAAACAGGAAGACAAGCCAGCAAAACATTATACTGTCTCGGATGGCTCATCAACAAGTGTACCATTGAAAGATAAACAGCATGGTATCCTATTGGCACATCGCTTAGAATTAACAAACTGCCAGAAATTATTCGGATGTAGAGCAATGTCATTCTCCATGCTAATCTGATATTGTGCATATGCTGCCTTGACTTTCGCTTTAATCATAGCACGAAGTCGTGAGAATTCATTTCGATCAGTTGTAGCTTTGGTACGTATCCACTTGTTCAAGTAATGCTCTTTTAACTTAGGAGCTTTTTAACGTCATTATTAAACCAGGGAGGATATTAGCGAGGATATTTTTTTCTTACAGAGATTGTATGCTGACTACCATTGAAAGAACTACAAAAGTTTTGCAATAAAGCTTTAGATTTCTCAAATTTCGAAGACATACATTCACTCATGAAAGTTCGGATATTGACTTACATACACAAAACCAAGAAAAAATTACAAATTTGCTCCGAAAAATGTATTTAATATCATAACATACATAAATATAAAAGGTAAGAAAAGATAAAAGAGGTTTAATAATTAAATATTATTTCATTTCAATGAATAAACTGTAAATAGTTTTACAATATATTACAATTTGTTTTTCAGAAAAATTGAAAAATTGTAGTTTACTCTTGGTGTAAAAACTGAAAAATACGATTTTTTCGAAAAGTAACGATTTCGTTTAAATTTTGTAAATAAATAAATCATAGATATACATATGTCCTTATCCGTTTTTGTAAAAAAGGGGTAGTTTACTAGTGGGGTAAAGTTGAAAAACAAGTTCCATTTGCTCAAAAAACGACTGTAATGATTTTGTTTAAATAAGAATAAATAAATAAATAGTACATAGATAAAGTTATGATATTCCGTTATCGAAAACGAATAACGTAATTGAATTCGTAATTGAAAAATACGATTTTCTCAAAAACTTTAAAGATTTTGTTTAAATTTCATAATTAGATAAACCGTACATAATATTCCAATATGCTGTTATTTTTTTCTAGAAAAACCGAATAGAGGTAGTTTATTTTTAATTATCTTTCCGTTAGTGGCACTATACGTTTTCTTGAAAAATTTAATAATACAATTAGAATAAAAACAATAATGAATTCCATCTGTATTGTGTACTTGATTCATTCGTTAGTTTATTAGAGAAAAATTGTAAAATCATGCATATTCGGATATTGTTTAAACTTATTGATAAACCTCCGCTCTGTAAAACAACAAATAAGTTTTCAATTCTATGTAAAATTAAACGAATAACTTAACCGATCAGACAAATATTTGAAAAAGAATAAATAGGGTGTGTCTGTTCACCAAGTAATCCTAAGAAATAACTAACCTGTTCCTAATTTAAGAGTGTTTTTAGTATAACTCGGTAAAAGACATACTCGTATTTATTCAAAAGTGCAATTTTAACTATTAAAATTGCATACCTCATTTCACATTAGTAAAAAACTGGTATATGTATGTAGAAAGGCGAAGAAGTTGATGCGGAACCATAGCCTTTATATATATATTAATAAACTAAGATACATGTATGTTATGATATTAATTATATTCTTCCTAAGAAATTTTTTGATGGCGTTTAATATTTTGTACATTTAAGTCAATGTCCTTACTTTTCATTTTTCGAAACCAAATCTTCCGATCCTTTTGAAAGATGGGCACATTGTCACCTCATGGCTTCAGAAAATCCCCAATAGGATGCTTTCAGCTTGTTTTTTACTTGTGAATACAGCGCAAAGTCGCTTGGAGCGAGATCTTTACCTGCAACCCAGTTTTTGCTAAATTCCCCATATTAGTACAGACGTTGAAGCAATGGGTCAGAACTTTGTCGTGGTGGAAAAATCGGCTGTCTGGTTTCAGGTGAGGACGAATGTTTTTAAGCGTTTCTACAACTCTGATTACACTTGTCGTAACTTGTGTTTCCAACACCATAATGCAAAAAAACCGGCCATCATTTAAAGCACCAAAATTTCCGGGGACAGATACGAAAGTATATCGATATGTATCTTCAACTTCGAAGAACGAGACACGTCATTGTAGTAAAGATTTCATCATCTGCCATGGTGATGCAAGCATAACGAGATGTTTCATTTTTAGGCTTCTCAAGCATCTTGCGGTACAATAAAACATGTCGTGCAATCTATGTATTTGTCGGCTAAGGCATGCAGTATCTAAAGAGAACAAATCTTCTTTATTCGAAGATGTTGATGCCGAAATGCTAGTGCATGATTGTTTACATATTCTTCTATCTTGTGATAACTCACATTCCTAACTGACTCGTGCATCTTCCTGACAGTATCAATGTTTTTACTGGTAATTGCTGAGGTGAGACGTCTTGACCTAGGAACACTTTTCCAGCTGAAATTTCCTCTCCGAAACACTTTATACCACCTGAATACGATCAGATAATGTGGACAATCATTTTCTAAAACGATTTCATCCTAACCTGATCAATATTCAGTCTACAGGCAAAGACTGTAACAAGCATAAAATCTTGCAAACACCCGGGCTTCTAGATAGTTACGATCTTTGACAGAGAAGGGATCCGATAGTGTAGAGTAGAATTTGAAATGGTTTTCATGTTGTGTCAGAACGATTCTTCTGATACAGTTGATGACGTTTGGGAATTGAAGTTTGTTGAAAAACGGAACTGGACAGTCTCGGGTTGAGATATAGGTTTATGATGCTATAAATATTCTACTTGGAGTAGTTATTATAATATCAAAATGAGTGTCGATTTTGAGCATAATTACTTCTCGTATTGTTTAGCTAAACTATTATCATTTATTTGTTACGTTCGGATAATGCTTTCTTGTGTCTGCATGACCATTAAAGTTTCTTTCAATACTTTCTACATTATAGATTCAATTCGGCTGTATTTTCTAGTACCATAAGTCGCCAATTTTGGAAAAACATTATTTTAGTACAAGTTAATCTTCATTTCCAATTCTATAATTTTTACCATCTTTTCTAAGTGCGACTATATTTTCTTCAGCATATAAAAAATAAGACAAAGTTACGCAGATATTTGACTAAATTCTTCCAAAAAAAAGCTAATGCGTATTTAATGTGCGGGATAAGTAATTACTTCGTCGTTACTAGCAGTCCTTGAATATGATTTAAACGGGATCATATTCATATTTTACTACGAAATATACAGCTTATAATCACTAATAGGAAACACATTAGAAGTTCCTTTAAGAAATGTCTAAATATTTAAATATTCACTTTATCGCATAACAACCAAATCTATGTCTAAACTTATGATCAGCAGTACATTTTACGTGACAAAAAGTCATTCCCTTTGCATTTTAGAATAAATCAATTTAAGTACTTGCAATGAAGTACTACAAAATCAATTAAACAGTCAAATCTATGTTAAACGCATTGTCACAAAACTGCAAGAAACATTCGGGAAAATACTTGTTTCAGAATAAAAACATTCGCGCTAGCCAGGCGTATATACGGCCGAGATTGTGCATGAAGATCATTGGTGACATAGATATTTATATTTGAAGATCGATTTTAGAGTAATCAGTGTTAATTAAAGATATTTGTAATCAGTACTTGGAGATTATGATTATATACACATATGACGAACTTCATTTAGATCCTCAACAGTCAATTGGCAAAGAAAGCGAGAAAAGTCAAAGACTAACACCAGCTTTGAAGGTAATGATATCAACCGATTCTGATTTCATTACATATACATACATAATCCGAGTCGCATTTAATTATTCAGTTCGAATTAAATGACTTGATGCTGGATTTGCATTTATCACATTCTACATTCACGCTTGGACTTTTGTGCGAAAAATATCGGCAACGTTAATGACAAGCACGGCAAGCGATCCCACCAAGACATTTCAGAATGTAAAAACATTACCAAGACAAATGGAATCCTATAATGTTTGTAAATTACTATTGGACGTTAAGAATGGAGGCTGTGGCTGTTGTTTTATAAGAGAGAATCGTCACATTTCCAACTGTAAAAATGTGAAATATACATTCAAGTATGTTATCAACAGAAAAAAATTCTTTTCATTAAAATTAAATGAAATTAGATTAATTAATAATTAAAATCGTACGTCACTTAATATCAAAATCAAAAGTTAAAATTTGGTGTTAGAAAGTTGTTACTGTTATTTCAACGATTGATCTTACTGTCGAAGGCTTATTTTAGATTTTTTATTTATGTAGAATATTATGTTTTCTGAGCTTTACTGTTGTCTAATGTGCATTATCGTTATAAACATATTTTTGTAATTCATTTCTATACATATATTTTTTAATTACAGGTTTCTTTAGTATAATAAAAAAAAATTGGTGTCGTGAAGCTGGTGTTCCAAGTTTCCATATAGTTAGATAATAGATTAACATCTGAGGTAAGTTAATGTTAAGTAATGGGTTGTTGCTTATTTACTTTTTTAACCGAAGTACATATTAATGAGTAATCTAATTTAGTAAGAATTTAGCTATATTTGTTTTAGTCTCCAATGAATCAGAGCTACATAAAAAAAACATGTTTCCTTTTAGGCAAATCTAAGTATTTAAAAGCATAAAACGTAAGTTTTGTAAATAATTTTAATAACTTTCATCTGCAATAATGATTGTTTATGTTGATATTTCTGTACTCAGCACATGGAAATTAAAAGCAGAACATTACGAGGGTAGCCGTTTATATTTCGGGAGTAGCAAACAAAAAAAAATAATTTTTACTATCGAAAATAGTTTCATTGCTTTTCAAAATATTCCCCTTGAAAATCAATGCAATTTTGCATTCGTTTAAACCAATTCGAAAAGCATTGCTGCCACTGTGAAGGCAGTATCTCCAAAATATGAGTTTTGAATGCCTCAACTGCCTCTTTCGACGTAGAAAACCGGTGACCACGAAGTTTATTCTTCACGTGTGGGAACAAAAAGAAATCACAGGGTTCTAGATCAGGGTTGTACGGCAAATGGCTCATCAATTCAATATTTTGCCCGGTCAAATATTCAATCATGATGGAGAATGATCTGTCGTTTTCGGTTCGTTTTCCTTATTTCTTCAAAAACTTTTGGCATACAAATAGTTGTGTACTATTCGGAATTGTCCATTCTATGACTCTCTAAAAGCAAGGTTGCAACGTGTCCGGTTTTTCTGAAAAAACAGGTGACCATTTGTTTTGATGTGCTTCTAGCGCGAACAGCTTTTGTTGGTTTTGGCTCATCTTGGAATACCCACACAGTCGACTGCTGTTTACTATTGGGCTCATATGTATAGATCCTAGATTCATCACCTGTGACGGTTTTATAAATGTTCTTTAATGCACCGCCATTGTATTTTTTGTGCATTCCTTGGCACCAATCGACGCGAGTCCTGTTTCGAGCGATATATATATATATATATATATATATATATATATATATATATATTACATATATGAATCATTGGCGTTTCGAGGGTTTTGCCGGTCCTTACAAAGGCTGCTCTGACGACATTTCAAAGAGATCACACCAACAAGCAATTATATATGAATCCTGGCTCTCGTTCGCCCTGAAATAAGTAAAATGTTTGAAGCCGTTTCAGACAGCATGGGGATTTTGCTTATTCTAAAAGACGGTCGATGGTTGATGACTTGATTAAGTCTATCGATTGCCCGATCTTAGCATACGCCGATAATATTAAAATCTTTCATCGAATTGATTCGCTGTCTGACGTTGACTTGTTGCAGGCCAATGTCAATAGAATTTATAGCTGGTCCTTGTGTAATCGCCTAAGCTTAAACATTGGGAAGTATTTTCTAGTGTCTTACTGTAGAACGATTTCTAGAATAGAATCCTGTTACTCAATTGACGGAGTTACAATTTCTCGTAGGTCTTCGATTAAAGATCTCGGAGTGATATTTGACGAAAAATTTACTTTCTCTGAGCATGTTCTTGGTGTGACGGTTGCGGCTTCCAGATTTCTCGGTTTTATAATTCTCACATGGCGATACTTTGATAATATGGACACTTTAAAGATTCTTTTCTTTGCTCATGTCGTTTCCAAACTGGAATATGCATCTATAGTCTAGTACCCCTACTATCAGTCTCAACCTCCTGGAACAAATACTGCGCAAATTTCTGAAATACCTCCCATTTAAATGTGATGGTCGATATCCTGTCCGTAGAGCGAATTACAACAAGTTGTTGGAGCGTCATGACATCGTATCGCTGTCCGATAGGAGAAAGACTCTTAGCGCTCTATTTATGCACAGTGTTAATACTGGGAAGGTTGACACAACGGATTTACTGTCGCGTACATTCGTTTAGCAACAAATCTTTCGCTATAACTAAATGAAATAAGAATACTCTGGAAAGAATATTTACTAATACAATATGATTGACAAACAATATTCCCGAGTGGTATTTAATTCGATTATATTTTTATGTTTTGCAGACCACTTATTGCTAGTGCTTTATAGAAGAAAATAATTTTCAACTTTTTTAAAATAGATAATATATGTCATTGTAAAGAGGAGAAAAAGACACAAATTTGAACCTACTTGACAGTCCATATAAAAAATAGAATTTAGTAGTTGAAAGTAAAAAATAGAAAGTGCATTCAAATAGTCGATATTTTCTGTATAAAAAAGTGCAAAAAAGTCATATATCTACTACGATAAAAAGTTATTACTAGAAAAGAAATAGTTTTCTTTTTCTTGCTATACTCCTGAAATAGAAATACATGGAAAATTGGGAATTGAAAAATATCATATAATGCCATAAATTCTTAAGACTAATTTATTTAATTTAATCAACGCTATATTTTTTATAATAAGGGATATCGCCATGCTCGAAATGTGTAACGGAAGTATAATTTAAATGTTTTTACCCTGATGAAGATTAAAAATTTTAGTGTATGTAGTAAATTAAATTGATCAAAAGGCATGGTCTAGTTTCTAGTTTTAGAATCATTTGGTATTATTATATATATATATATATATATATATATATATATATAAATTTAAAAATGATAAAGTCGATATAGCTTTTAAACGCAACAAGATTTTTTAATATATTTATTATAATAATAATATTTAATTTTAAATAGGATTTAATAAAACACTTTTTATCTTCAAAAAAAAAATATTATATTTATTCTAAAATTCTCACTTTCGTAAAATTAAAAACTGAAAATAAAAAACATAAGTACTCCAGTAATCACAGCTTATTTCAACCAGTTATAAAAAATATAAATTTATATTTTTTATAACTGGTTGAAATAAGCTGTGATTACTGGAGTACTTATGTTTTTTATTTTTAGTTTTTAATTTTATAAAAATGAAAATTTTGGAAAAAATAAAATATTTTTTTTGAAGATAAAAAAAGTTTTATTAAATCCTATTTAAAATTTTCCGATATCTTGTTTCATTTAAAAGTTATATCGACTTTATCTTTTTTAAAGAGGGTAGTTTAAAGAAGCTGTGATCCACTGTATATCTATATCTATATATATATATATATATATATATATATATATATATATATACATATATGTAGCTAATTATCCATAAGAATATTTGAGATTAAAAACAATTATCAACGTTTTCTACAATAGTTTTATGTCATGATACTCGTATTTAAACAGCCTACTTTACTGCTGCGCAAATACTTTATGCAATTAATGAAATCGAAGTACAATTAATTTTATCAATGATATTTAGTTAGCCTATACCGGTCCTCCCAGAATATGTAGATAACGCTAGGTAGCAATAAATTACTCAAATGTTTTCTGTTTCAGGTCGATTGCACGTGAGATGAAAGACAGTTTCCCGTATTCCGTATTCTATTGTTAATATTGCCGATTATACATAATTTAAAGCAGACGTAATCTAATCTAAAATAACTGATAAAAGCTAAATGATATCGATAACGAACGCAATCTTATTAAAAGATTTTTCATTAGGGTGAGTATAGCTAGAGGGCCATCTAGTGTTTCCAGTAAATCAAAAAGTGTTATTTATTTTTTTGTTATAATGCTTATTTCAGAATGGCATTAGAATTGTTAATAATCATAGCTCTTATAGTCTTATTTATTGTGTCATTATGTGGCTTATTGCAGAAGATTAAGAGAGCATATCAAAACGAAGCTACAGGTACGTATTTTTAATATTTTATATAATATATATATATATATATATATATATATATATACATATATATGCGTGTGTATGTGTGTGTGTATGTGTGTGTTGCAGTTTTAAAATAATCAATGATCAGTCATATATGTACGTATAAGTTTAATATTTTTTAAATCTACTTCTTCAAATATTTCATTTATAATAAATAAATAGTCTTTGGGATAACAGTTTATTAAGTAATAAAACATTTATGGCAAAGAAGGAAACGGATAGGTTAATGTGTTATGTGGGACAATGTTGACACATATGTTTTCGTCAAGTCTTTATAAACTGGAGAGCATGTATGAATACGGAATGACGTAAAGCAGGGGTACGCGTGTACTATGGTATACTTTCAATATTACATACTATAAAAATCTGTCTTTCTAAAAATGTCACTGTAATGAAATGTACCAAGTAACACTGTATTGTAGTTGCTGAGGCCCGCATACTGAGTAGTATGAAATTGAGAATATTTTGTATTGCTTTATTCGGGTCTACCGTGCGAGTTCTTACGACGTAAGTAAGTGAAACCTACGTCCGCGTTGTATTGTATCCGATATGTAACAAACGATTCTCTGTAGAAATTTTTGCAGAATTTTGTAACATTAATGTACGTAATTATAATAGTGATAATTTGATAACAACAATATTCAATATAGTAGATATATATTTTTTTAATCACTTGAGGTTGATATATAATCCCTTTCCACATTAATTATCGTATCTTGTATACGTTTGCGACAACTAAGTTGTCATCATCAGCACATATTTATACAGTGTCGAAAGTCAAAACGCACACTGAGTGTGCGTTTCGGCTTTCGACGATATAGATCATGTACGGAATTTGTATTGTGTATCGTTCGGATTTTTGCCGTGGTTTCCAGGTGCTACACTGTTTAATTTTCTGCTGATGATGACAAAATGCTCAAAATACGTATACAGAATACAAAAATTAATGTGGAAAGGGGTTACATATCACCTTAAGTGATTCAGTTAATCAACTACAGGCTCCATCAAATTTACCTTATCATAGTAGATATAAATTAATAATTAATTTTTAAAATTACCGACGATCAAATACGAAAAGTATGGAGTTTAAACATAGTGGGGGCCATCATTCGTTCACTTACACCACATGTATAAGCTATGTCGAAAATGAATTGCGTTGGTCGATATATGTATATATGTAGGACAAACAATATTCCTTTCTTATGAGAATTATTCATCATTTGTTATACATATATTTCAAGTGACTATTTTGAAATGTAAGATCCATACATACATACATGAAAATATATATTCTGTGTCTAAAATTTCTTGTTATTATCTTCATTCTCATGATTCTGCGTAATTTATATCCTATCTGAGAAAGCAAAAATTTATAAAGATTCTTTGCTTTTAAAAGGGCAAAGGTATTAATAAGGGAAAAATTGTAAACAATATACAATTACTACCACAACAAGGATGACGATCTAAATCACAATTTTTGCTTTATAACGAGTCTTTTATGTAATTGTAAAGAGGAGGGTATGCCACTAATAATGGAAAACAATATCAGCCAAATGGCCGCCCCGGCTACGCTTGCAGGACCATATTCTTTTCATGAAATTTTCCATTACCAATTCGCTCATTTGCGGCTGTATGTTCTCGATAACGAATTCCATCTTTGAGGTCTCGGGCCATTGGCATAGACCTTATCTTTCACGTAGCCCCAAAGTAAAAAGTCTAAAAGTGCTAAATCACAAGCTCTCAGCGGCCGATTGTGATCGCCTCTTCGAGAAATCACACGGTCAGGAAGCTTTTCATGTAAAAGAGCGATGGTGTCGAAAATAAACGTTGTCCACATCTTCCAATTCCGGCCATACAAAATCTTTAATAATCGCTCGATAGCGCAATCCATTCACCGTAACAGTTGCTCCTGCTTAATTTTCGAAAAAGTAAGGTCCAATGACCCCGCCAAACCAAAAACCGCACCAAACAGTCACATGTAGGAGATGGAAAGGCTTTCAACAACAATTCTTGGATTTTCCGAGTTTCAAATGTGACGATTCTGCTTGCTAACGTAGCCTCCGAGGTGAAAATGGGCCTCATCATTCAAGATGATTTTTCGATGAAATTCCTGATCAGTTTGATGCATTTCAAGGACCCAACAAGCAAAGATACTACGTTGTTGATGGTCGGTAGGCGTGAGTTCTTGTTATTAATTGAACTTTGAAAGCCTTAAGACATATGCAAGTCTTTATGGAAAATACGATGTAATGTCGTTTGTGGAATGCCCAATTCCAAAGATCGACGAGAAATGGACAAACTTGGGTTTTCCTCAACACTATGGGCTTAAACAGCAATATTCTCAGTTGTTCTTGAGCGACGGGCACGAGTTCGATTCTTCACATCACTAACTGGTCCCAACAGCTCAAATTTTTCCACCAGTTTCACAACCGCTGGTCGAGAAGGTGCTTCACGACGGCCCAAAAATGCTTTAGTTTTGCGAACTGTGACCGCGAAATTTTCACCATTTTCGTAGTGAAATTTAATAATTTCAATGCGTTGTTGAAGTGTATATCGTTCCATTTTTATTAATGGCGCAGTTCTACGTGTCATCTGTCAAATAGTTACAGATTGAGACATGATAACTGTTAAAATGGCGAGCTATTGAAAATGAAATATCTTATTGGAACATCTTTATTTTTAAGTTGAGCCGTAATGGTACTAAACTAGAGAAAAAGCTCTTGAATGTTTTATTAAGAAAAAAAAAACGCACAAAAGTGTGCGTTGTGGGGGTAATTCAAATACACAACTAGTTTGTTTATATTTTCGACCTAATAACAAAAAGTTAACGTAATTTTAATTGGGAGACTTAATATTTTAAGTAAAAGTTTTGGCGACGTACATTTTGAATCTGTTAAGTTAATGCCAGATGAATATTAATTAATTAACGTATTACATTTACATTAGCTATAATTATTCTATTAATTTAAAAACCTAAGAAAATGTGATGACTTTGCAAAACTTTTTATGTCAATCATCATATCAATAGATCGAATGCAACATTAATATAATTATTAATATAAAATTTAGATCTAAACAATTAAATTATTACATTTATACGAAAACATATATTTATTATATACATTATTCACAAAATCGTATTATCAGACTAGTCTTATAATTTATTTCGAAATTCTATTTAATTATTAATTAATATAATTGTTATAGAATATTTTATATATACGAATATAAATAATCCTTTTATTTGAATTAAAGAATTATTTTTAAGAATTATAAGAATAATATTCACAATTAATGGACCTGGTTCAATAAACTCCATTGTTTTGCTTTTTTTGCATAGATTTTATTTTCTATCTTAAATATATTAAAAAGTAGATGGAACATTTCAGTTATAAAGTTCGTTAAGCATTAAAATATTTCTTAATCATAATAAAAAAGATCCTTGTCACAAGAAATATGTATTATTTTAGAAGTATTAGAAATTTTCAAAAAATTGAAAACTAAAATTTGGCATCCAAAAGTTTCATCGTCAAATATATTTTTATCGAATGAGCTAGATACCTATCTAAAACGTAATCAGATACATTTAGAATAGGAGTATTTTATAAAATTAAATGGATATTTAAATTATTAAAATGTTTCCGACTAATTACCAAGTTTTTACGAGTGCGAAAATGATTCTTGTCCAGAAATAGCCGCTTTTGTTATTTTAAAGAGTGTATAAACTCTTGATTAAATTCGACATTAGCATATTTAAAATTGTATGTCAAAATAGATCTTTATAGCCATAACATGCCTTCTGATTTCAAACCAGCAATTCAAAATTACCTATATATATATCCCAAAATGCATTTTTTACATAAACTAAAATTTTGTAGGGAGTTTCTAACAAATTTGATAATAGATTCATAAAATTTCATAAAATTTTGTCAATATATAAATAGTTATCTTATCCATAATATCATTAGGTAAATTTTTTAAAATGGTTAAAAGCAAATGTTAGACGAGGGTAGCCGTTTATATTTCGGGAACAAGCAATATGCAATGATTGCATCGTGAAGTTTGTCATTTTTGACAATATTATAACAGTTTTATTATCCAGTCGCTATTTCTATTGTTGACAGTAACGTGAAAATTTTATGTCAGCGAAAAAATGGAATAAACTCGTGCAAATTATTTTTCATAACTTTCGGCGTGGATTATCTCAACAAGAATGCATCGACGAGTTGAATTTTTTATATGGTGATAAAGCACCACCGAAGACTACAGCATATCGTTGGTATAGTGTATTCAAATTTGGATGGCGTTCTTTGGACGATGAATTTTGTGAAGGTCGTCCCACAAATGTTGTGTCGGAAAACATTAATGCAGTGTCTGAATTGATAATGCAAGACCGTCATGTGACATACCGTGAAATCGAGGCATCTCTAGATATTAGTAACACCAGCGTGCATAAGATCCTGCATGAACATCTAGCCGTTAAGAAGCTATGTTCACGTTAGCGACCACATAATTTGACAACCGCTCAAAAAAGGACTCTCGTCTATTGGTGGCAAGAAATGCACAAAAAATACAATGGCGGTGCTACAGAGAACATTTATGAAGTCGTCACAGGTGATGAATCTTGAATCTATACGTATGAGCCCGATAGTAAAACAGCAGTCGACTGTGTGGGTATTGCAAGAGGAGCCAAAACCAACCAAAGTTGTTCGCGCTCGAAGCACATCAAAACAAATGGCCGTCTGTTTTTTCGGAAAAACCGGTCACATTGCAATTGCATCTTTAGAGAGTTATAGAACGAATGGAACACAATTATTTGTTTGCCAAAAGTTTTTGAAGAAATAAGGAAAACAAACCAAAAACGACAGATCATTCTCCACCATGATAAAGCTCGCATTATCATGGTGGAGGTCGGTTCAAACAATTGTATATTTGACAAGGCAAAACATTGAATTGATGAGCCATCCGCCATGCAGCCCTGATCTAGCACCCTGTGATTTCTTTTTGTTCCTACACGTGAAGAATAAACTTCGTGGTCAACGATTTTCTACGCCGGAAGTGGCAGTTGAGGCATTCAAAACTCATATTGTGGAGATACCGCCTTCACAGTGGCAGCAATGCTTTTCGGATTGGTTTAAACTAATGCAAAAATGCATTGATTTTCAAGGGGAATATTTTGAAAAGCAATAAAATTATTTTCAATAATAAGAAATTTTTTTTTATTTGTTATTCTTGAAGTATAAACAACTACCCTCGTAATTACCCCTACAAAAGGCAAGTCATACAGACAAAACTGTATCAGTATAATAGCACACACACATACATTCGTATACGATATTTCACGCCCGAAAATTATTCGGGTCTTTTACACTCTATGCAATTTTCAATCTCAATTAATGAATATAAATTATATATATGTATATATATATATATATATGTATATAGAGTTGATTAATTGAGCTACTTCACGTCTAAAGCGATTGTACTCTTAATGTTGCTAATCTTTTTACTTCCAATTTAGAAATAGAAAAAAGTAAAGGCTATTTTTAAATTTAAGAAAACGAAAATAAAACAAGCGATTTTCATAACTAAATCAGCTCGTGACTTTCGGAAACTATTTATTTTGTTCCCTCTTCAGATCTACAATATCTAGTAGCTCATACCAAGAAAATTATTTAATCTATTTTTGTTGTTACTTACATTAGCTAAAAACTTAGATACAATCATATTAAATTTTTCGTAATAGCGTAAATCAGTAACAAAACAAGAAATCACTTAAAGCACATTGGTTGATATTTACCAAGGTCGAAAACATTTTAAATACCACAGTTACAAGACAAGGCAATGAACGCATTAAAATTTTTTATCCATTTTCGGTCAAAATTTAAAAATTACAAGATGTTATAGGTATACACTATTTTTAGTTGCATTTCCGTAAAGACCATGTATTATTTAAAATATCTTTAAAAATTTTTTTTCTCTATTCATTTCGCCTTATCGCTTATGTTCACTTTTTCAAAAAAAAAATCTGTCCGTTTTTGCATACACGCGTCACAAATAGAATAAATTTTATCTACTGCTTTAAAACATTTGACATCTATGTAATTATATATATATTAATTTCGTTGTGTATCTGACGTTATCTAAAGTTATAGATATTGTGCACCACATTATGACGCAGTTTAAAAATGCATAAATGCTTCTGTAAATATATCAAATTAAGATTACATACATAAATACTGCAAATTACCGCAATAAATATTATCCAATTGTTTAATATTGTTTTGTATTTTAAATGATTCATCTATAAAATACAATACAAATTTTAGGATATTCAAAAAATACAACGTAATTTATTAGCATAATAAATGTCTTCAAAAATTAAATACATACGTATGCATATATGCATGGACATATATATGTATGTATATATTATGAACACATTCATTATATCATTACAAATAGAATTATTAAGAAATGAATTAGTAATTTAATGTGTAAATGCTAGAAATAATTAACTTCACTTCCAAATGTAATTATTAAAGAAAAAAACAGATATTTAATTTTTACGTTCTATGCACATCATCAGTATTAGAAAATCACCCTTGATATCATTATATTGACAATGATACTACTTTCACAAGTGTATGGGACAATCGATGCTTGATTAGCATATGTATGTATGTACATACTATATGTAGAATAAGCGTCGTCATTCGTATTTTACCTTACGGGTGACGACGTTTATTCTACATTTGTCAATCAATTGCCCGTATATTAACCGTAATTAACAGATTGTTGAGATCAATAAAAGCATAGATGTTCATACTACTTGTTATTTTAAGCTAAAACATTATTCATTCGAGTAAATTTTAAAATTTGGGATTCGTTCATGAACAGTTTCAAAAAGTTTTCTGTACAACGTAATCACGTGTTCTAACTTCTTTCCTCTGCTACAATTTTTACAAGATGGGAAATCTCTGTTTTATTTTAAAAAATATTGAATATTCTATGAAGTAGTAGGGTTTTTAAATAATGACGCACAGTATAGATTGGCTATGAAAATGTTATTTGAATCTCAAACCTTAATGCAGAATTGTAATTTATTATTATTTACATATTCTAGTACCACAAGATTTAAATATATTTAAAACCAATATATTTATCTTTCTCTATAACATTAACTTTAAAAACAGACCAACGGACAACAAAAGTATTTTTGGAAACTTTAAAAATAATTTGGATAAAAAGTAAAAGGCATCCTTTCTGGAAACGAATATATGAAATAAAAATAAAATTTTAAAATCCCTGAATACAAATAATATTTTTAAAAGCTTCCACGTGTAGCTCTAACGCGAAAAAGTTAATTATTTAAATAAATGTTATTTCTTTTTAAAATTTAGGAACAGCGCGTTAGACTTATGCAAAGAGGTCGAATAGTTCTCAAGTATATGTGTGTATACACTCCGCGCAACATGAATAGGACCAACTGCATATATGACATTTGTAGTTGGTATAAACATGGTAGCGCGCTGGAATTGTTATCTTCGAAAATAAGAGGGTTGATAAAAAGATGTATGTAGGTACCAAATATAATTTTTGTAAAAGTCAGTGCAAATGTACGTTACTAATGACAATAAGTACAGTAATTAAACGCCACTTGAATACGACCAATCTACAAAATAAAAGATTCGTTTGCAATAACAAAATACTTTATTGTTCAATAATGAGCACTTTTGCCATTATTTCTTATAACCTCAAATAGTCGGGATGGAATGGAATTATACAGGGTTCTCAAGTAGTCAACGGGAAGTTCCGCCCAACTTCGTTTCAGCGCCTGCTCTAGTTCGTCAGCGCAACTGAATTGGGTAGCATTGGAGTACAATTTACGCGACAACCATCCCCAAACATTTTCTATGATGTTCAGGTCGGGGGAGAGCGATGGCCAATCGAGAACCTCCATGCCTTGTTCTTGAAACCAGCGTCGAACAATGCGCGCGGTGTGAATACTGGCATTATCCTGTTGGAAAATAAATGGCCCACCTGCCGTAACGTTGGAAAATTTGTCTTTCACCTGTTGCAACAGCTGGACGTACTTTTCCGAATTCTGTCTGCCCTTCACTATTACTAAATCAACAGGTCCGTTATTGGAAATAGCTCCCCATACCATGACTGAACCAACATCGGCTCGCCTTCGTGACTGAATCACTTCATCTTTACGTAAATCGTGGAAATAATAAGAAAACCCATCCGGGCCATCTAAATTAAACTTCTTCTCGTCACTGAAAATAACAGTTTGCCATTCTCTTGTCCACCCCATTTTTGCTTGAGCAAACTGAAGACGTGCAGTTCGCTGTAATTCCCTTAAAGGAGGCCGTCGTTTAATTTTCAAACGTTTTAAATGCGGACAGGTCTTCAGTAACTTCTGTACAGTTCTTACCGATGCATTCGTTCCAACGTTATTCGCGATTTGTCTTGCCGTTAATGCCGAATTCGATGCTTCGCGTAATATGGCTGGACGTTCTCTCTTAGTTGTAACGGATGTTGTTCGCCCTTTAAAACGTTTTCCATAATTCTCGGGATCCCTAATAAAATTGTTCACAACCTGGTGTGATCGACTTATTTTCTTTGCAGTAGCCCTTGAGGAATACCCTTCTTGATGGAACGCTTTAATTTTTCCAATTTCTTCCATACTTAAGCACTTCTGTCGTCCCATCGTTGCACAATACCCTTAATTACAGATGTTTGTTTATCCGGATACACGTTGTAACTCGACACTCATCCGGTAGCTTACTATTAAATACTGGTCGTATCCAACCGGCGCGGTGCATTTTATATGTATGTGGTACTTACGTCACCCAATGCATAACGTTAGGCACTATTGCGCAATAATGCGTATTATTTGCCATATCATACCATTACAAACTTGCATTGTATTTTTAGTAAATGAATTGTTTTTCAAACCACCGAAAGCTTGCAACAAGTCGGGTGGTCCTATTCATGTTGCGCGGAGTGTATATGTTCGTTACAATTTAATAAAAACTATATGCAACAATCAATAAAAATTCTATCGATATACTCAGAAAATGAATTTTTATAATTCAAAATGAATCGCTCTTACCACTAGTTTGTACGGCGTATAAAATTCATTGTTATTATTGTCAATTTAAATGCATTGAATTCGAGTTTATTCCTTATAAAATTTGTTTAGAAATAAGTCCTTTAAGATTATATTGTTTTCTTTTAGTCTGAATATCTTTTCGATAATTAACTTGCCATCATTAGCAGTAGAATAAAAACCATTTGGATCACTAGCATACACTTTACATAAGTAAAACAACATCACTATAACACCACTTGGCGATTCTAGGAATATTTGCAATTCTTTGCATTATCTTTTCGCAACAAATCCATTGCATGATCCAAGACTAAACACAGAACAAACCTATGTAAAAGCAGATACAAGTATGAATATAAAAACTATGTTTTTATTGACATTACATTAGATTTTTATGGAGTGGTCGAATATATTTTCATTGCGACTTTTCCAAGCTTATTGTAGTTCTTATGTCCTTTCATTAAAACATTTTCTCTAGTCGTATTCCTTTAACTAGAACTACCCGCTTCAAGAGTGGCTTTTCTGTATAGACTTCCACTTCAGGATGTTCATCTCCCATTTGTAGAAACGGTGTTCTTGCCAAACACTTACATCGATCCAGCACGAGGATCACGATTTTCTGTTATACTTGGCTGAAGCACTTATCTGAAAAACTGGAAATAAAAGAATATGAAACAATCATGTAGATACCATAAAACTAATTTTTAATTTTCTTAACTAACGGAGTTGCAATTTTAGGTTTGCCTGAGAGTTTCCTTTTCAAACACTTCAGTAATTAAGAAAATGTTCAACACATTGTTGGTGTTGCTTAAATATATTAAATGGCACAGAAATATATGACAGAACCGGAATGAAACTAAATTTATCTAAAACAAAGTATGTAATTCATGATTATTTGTGGCAAGTGCCCAATAGAATCGCCTGCCACAATGACAGCAGCGAGGTTGTATAGTTTAGAGGAGGTAAATTTTCCATGACATCGTTACCTAACTTCTCCTCACCGTAAAAGGAAAAACCCTATTCATTTTATTTTTTATCAATACTAAACGGCTGAGGAGGAATAAATTCGGATCGATCGTTCTTTAGTTTTTTCAATTTTAATTTTCTGTAAGCGTATTCAATCTTATCTTATCGTATCTGTCATTGTTTTGTGAGTTCTAATTGATTTCAATCTGGATATTTCATCGAGATCTCAGTCGTGCTACATGGCTATAATCTGTGCTCCCTGCTATTGAAGCGATTTCTAGATGATTTTTCGATATGACTTGGATGTGGTGCACTGGTATATGCAGATTTAAAAATATGGGAAATGAACACTGTAGTCAATAGTTATATTGCAAAATAGATTACTGATTGTACAAGATTGGCCTACTGTTAACAAAATTTCCTTAAATATTGAAAAGAGTATCTAAGTTCGGTTTTAAAAAACTACTGTCAGTGTATTTTTTGTCGACTTATTTGATTTCATTCTTCATTTCAATGTCCATATTGTTCCAGTTTGTAAAGGTACTATAAGATTGCTCAGCTTCTTGATCTCTTGGAACTAATTTAATTATCTTCTGGTCCTGAAATCAATTTATTGATCTTTTGTTTGAGTCGAATTGGAATATGGCACTATTATATGGTATTCCTTATTCAAGAAATCAAGAAAGCGTTCAACAACACCTTGTTGATGTTACTTAAATGTATTAAACGGCTTAACATTGTTTAAAAATATAACGATATATAATATTATTCGACTCAAAACTCTTTTGAATATATTTATTGTCATATGCACTATGACAAGAAAAATAAGCCAATACGATAAGTGTTCCACGTTAGATGCCATTCCCTAGCTTTAGTACTAAGAAGTAACATCGTTTATAATCCGTAGATGATAATAATAATACGAAATTACGAAACCAAAATTAATATCAAGAATAAAGTATAACGCTAATGTCAATATTTGAGAATTTTCTCTCCTTCCGAAATGCTAACATGATCAATCATTTCATCTCACTGTATTTATAATACTAAATCAAATTTGGTTTTCTGAAGAGATTTAGTTTAGCGAAATTTTGCATAATATTAAGCGAGCATTCTAATATAATGTATAATAATGTATATATATATATATATATGTACATGGTTATTTATTATTATTATAAGTTTATAAATGAAAATTTATCAGCTAAAGTGGCTGTGACTTTGTAGGCGAAGCGTGGGCGGCATACGAGAGCCGAGAGGCGGGCGTTCGATCAAACACCTATGTAGACGACCCGCTTGGTAAGCAATTTTTTTTCAAAAATTGTTGGGCGTGGTCATATATTACAATAACATGTACACAAAGAATAATTCATTTTAGGACCGATATTAATAAATTTACATGTAAATTTTCTATTTTGCCGGATTCTGGCAGTCGTATTCGATATATTGTATGTAATGTAAATACAGTAGATCGCGACATATTTAATTGCAAAGCAACATATTCAAACCAGAACCAATATACAAAGGGTAGTAGGAAAGTTTTGTAATACAGCTTTGTTTGTTTAATTTTTTCAAAGTAATTTCTTCTACACTCCATACACCCCTTCATCCTCCGAAACCAATCTTTAAACCAATTCTGCCAAGTTTCACTAGGGAGTAAAGCACACTCGTTGTCCCAAGCCCGCAGAAGGTCCTCATCACTAAAAAACCGCCTCCCATTTAGCTTCATTTTCACATGCGGGAACAGTACAAAGTCGGAGGGAGCAAGATCTGGACTGCAGGAAGGGTACTCGAGAAGTTTCAATCCTGTCGTGGTCAAATATTCGGTGCAGGCTTTGGCGCGGTGAGCTGGAGCATTATCGTGTGTGTGTGTAAGGTGTCCATTCTTGACTTTGGCCGCAGGTTCTTCATAGATCCAATGACTTTAGGCAGGCACTGGTCAGTATACCACTTAACAGTGACTGTCTTCTTCCACTCAATTTGTAAAATACACCTATCATTTTCTTCTATGCAGATCGGGATTTTCTGACAACTATAGGTGTCTCCTCATCATTGAAGACCCAAACTTTGTTTTGAGCTTTGGGCAGCACATCGTAATAGTACAACCACGTCACCTGCCACGATGTTGTTCACATACCGAGATTGTCCCTTGTTAAACTTTTTTAGTATCTCCCGGCACTAAGTCACACGTCGTGTCATCTGCTCTTCAGTTAGTCGATGCGGCACCACAGAGAGAACAAAGTTTCTACACGTACAAATGATCAAACAGAACCGTACGAATTGCTGGTGCATTTAAGTTTGAAGTACCCTCTATCTGTTAGTAAGTCACTCGCGTGTTTGCCAAGCATTTTTCTCACAGTAGTAACGTTTTCCTCCGTAACTGACCTTCGCAGCCTTCCCGGTCTCTCAGCATCCTCCGCAGTTAAATTTCCTCTTTGGAATTTTCTATACCACCTGAATATCGTTGTGCGATGTGGACACACGTCACCTACTGCAAGAGTCATTTCTTCGAAGCACTGGTGTATGTTTAAACAACGCACGAAATTGTAACGCAAAACTGCCCTTATCTCATTTCGTGACCACGATGTCATCGCAAGCGCTTTACATTCTCACTGCTAGTAAATAACTGAGCCCATCGACATGGCGCGGCGGCTACTATGCACATATGAACATGTCTCAACATGCAACAACAAGCAGTTTCCTATGATTCATTGTTGCGTCATGTTGCAAAACTTTCCTAGTACCCTTTGTATAATACTACATGACACGACAACTGTAACAGCAAAAAGCGAAAATTACCACCACCACCTTCACTTAATTGCACTAAGAGATCGTTATCACTAACAGCCCAACACCGACAGCAACGTTTAGAGTGGTATAAGTTGCGAATGCGCTATAACGAGAAGTGGCATAAGGTAGTTTTCAGTGACGAATATTGATTTCGTTTCTTTTTCTTTGAAATTATAATCAATTATTACTTTTGAACAGTTATACGTTTCTGCCAATTGTTGCCAAAAAATGAGTAAATCTTCTTGGTATTGCAATTTGCACTGAGCATACCTATTAACTTTGGATTTGCAGCGTACGCCACTAGCTTTCTTATAAAATCAGCAACTTTATTTATAACTCGTGCTCAGATCGTTTTGAGAGAAAATATTTTTAGTAAAGATTTCAAGAGTTTTTTCCATCAATATATTTTTTTCATAATAAAGTATTTTATCATTACTGCAATAAATACTTATTTCCCATTTAAATCAGCAAACTGGAGCATTATTACAATAAAGATCAAATATAGTAACAGACTGTAAAATCAAGTATTAATTGTAATAATACAATGAAGATGTAAATTAATGAAAATAATAATGATAATAGTAATGTCTCTATATACATATATTGCTTATCAGAATTAATGAAAAAGTATCGAATATTAACAAGAAATTAAAAATGTATTATTGATCAATAAGGCTGTTAGAAATGTGCTGCGCGCAATAGGCGTACGCATGGTAACAAGTGTAATAAAAATCATAATAGGTATAAAGTAACTTGTAACAAACGCACTAAACTGTTATGAGTAATTATAACACTGTATACAATACTTACCCTCTTAACCAGCGTGATGAACTAGCATCATCACGAAATTGGAGACGATCCTTAAAAACTTAGCATCAGGTATGTTTCCATATTTGTCTCAGAAAATGATGTTTACTGTGGTGAAAATATGTTATATTTGGAGAACGATTGTTTGATATCTACTGTACCTTATCTCAGAATAAGAAAGAGTGATTCAAGTATTGCGCCAAAATAGTACATATTTTTAGGAGATTTGATTGGTTCCTGAACAGGCAAGTTTAATATGGATAAATGAATGCCAGATATCCTCCATTTTTCATAACCTGTAAACGTTTAATTACATTTTTGCAATGTTTGACTATATTTTTCTGTCTCATTTAATAAAATCTGTACTTTTAAGTACAAAAATAAAATGAGTGATCACAGAGGATCTAGCATTTATTTTTATATAATGAAGAAACATATTAATATTGTTAACAAACTACTACATTCACAACTGTTTATGTTTCATTTTTATGGTTACATTTTTAAGCTATGTATGCGTTCCGGGTTTTAGCGCGATATTTGAATCACTCTTTCTCTCACTCTTATTCTGGGACAAAGTATAATGTAAAACAGGCATACATACAATACTCGTTGTACTCACTTAACCCACCTGTAGATGCACTATCACTATTTACGATATTATCTTAAACTAATCTGCTAAAATCGGTGTCTTTCTTTAATACGCTTTCGAACTTTTGTTTGACGCCCTCCTTTCTTGGATATCTATAGAGTGTACCGGTGAATATACTTCGTTCACTATTTGCAAGGACTCCGCTAATGCTAACGCACCATTTTGTATTTTCTTTATTGCGCTATATACTTGTTTGTAGTAAGATGATAGTTTTTAAATCAGTTTCAATGAAAATATCTCTAAATTGTGTTTGACTTTCCTTATTAGCTGCAGCCTCGGTAGGATTAAAGAGTTTATTTGCTGGAAATATTCAGCGTCATAAAAAACTACTTTCGACCATGTTCCTCACTGTGTAAGCATTAGCTGTTGTGGTTTGGGAATTCAACAATACTTTTCGTGAAACTCGCGAAGACGTTCAAGACATTTTTTGTACTCGCTATAAATGCATCTACTTTGGGAAAACATTTAGTAGTAGTTTCTGCTACAAGATATAAAGCACGCACTTTAGTCATAACATGTAACAATCTAACACCGTATGGGGAAAAAGAATTGCCCACTGAATGCATTGTTGCGGCACCATCTGTCACAATCGATAATATTTGACTTGTTGATACTAGAAATTTTTCTAGCGTCTATAGCACCATCTGTGTAATTATATTGCCAATACAGTTAATGAGTCTTTTGTTAGCTAGTGGCAATGAAAATGTCGATTGCCAATGATCCAGGACACGTACTATAATATTGGCAATAGATTTTTTTTACGATCAGTCCTCTCGTCGACACATAACCACAGTCGTCTATTTTATAATTACATGTAATCATCTGTATAATGCCGTCGTATATACTTAATACTTAGTACTTATCTACTGTATAAAACAGACTATTATAGGCTATCACCATTAACAATAAATTAAACCTACATTAAGTTTGCAAGCGCACACCCTGTTTTCTATGTTGATGTTACACAGAATTCAGATGATGTGTACAGTAGGATTTGCTCTAGCACATTAATGGTTTTTCGCATACATTCGTTCCATCGTAAAATAAATCACCAAATTTACCAATAAACGTCTTTACTTTGATCGCATATAAAGGTTTTTCGGGCTTTCGCATCTGCGACATACTTTTTATTATTAAATTAAAAAATGTCAACTAACACAGCAGGGAATGTGTGTCTCCGTTGATATTTTATGTGGTGACATCAGTCCGTGAGGACACATTCACTACAGCAACCAATGACAGTAGGATTGAGATACGTTTAATCAGCGCGCTCGCACACAGAAACTAGACGAGCTACCTGTACGCTTCAAATTTTACAGGAACCATCAGCGCCCTACAGGTGGAGAGGGGACCTATCTAAATCCCTCCTGACTCTGCAGGTCAGTACCCGAGCAGATACAGCTGCTAACCAGTCGAGGGATAGTACACTTCTAGCCCGCATGGTCTTTCAACCACTGCCCCCGCCAGTTCAACCTCAAACAGTCGAGCCCGGATTCTCCGGGAAGCTCTCGACTCCCGTGGTACCAGTCTTAACCGTCCCTGGTGGTACGGTTCGATATATAAACATATCTACCAATTTCGTCGCCTGTCAACAGTGGCTCGGTGAGCCAAGCTCGGGTTCGTGGGATTGCTAAGCCCAAAAGCAATAGTAGAATACACGTGGGGCACCTAACGTAAACTCCCCTGCGAACAACCAAATCATCAGTCCGGCCATCAGTTAACACATCAAATCAAAAAGATCAATGAAAAAGTAAACCGATATACCGACGAACTAATGAATCAAAGAAACGGAAAAGACAATAAACCAAGAAATAACATTCGAAGATCCAAAAAAAACCAAGAGTCAATGTACCGATTAGCAACAACTAGTTAATTAGCAATCAACCCCCCCTCTTTCGAAGGCCTTTTCCGAAAAAAGCCTACGCACTCATAACTCTTCTCAAATACCACCAATCTGCACACATCGACAATACCATTATCATTTATTCCATAATTCCAATTTTCCTTAGTCGTCAATCCTCGTATAAATTACATTCAAAAAGTATATGTCTCCAATCTTCAATTGCTCCACAAATACATTTATCAGTAGTGGATAAATTACTCTTAGACAAGAAATCGTTTAAACTTCCACGTCCAGTTATCAAATAGCCCAGCGATCCTGGCTTAGACCATATATTTTTCCTGGCAAATCTCGCATCTTTAATAAATTGAAAGGTAACTCTTCCATTAATTGACATTTCCCATCTAGATTGCCATGAAGCTGTTACCTTTTCTGATTAATATTTGGAGAATCTATACCTTCGAATTCTTCAAATCCAACTTCTAATCCTTTACGTTTCCTGTAGCTCCACGCTTCATGATTTCCAAATCCAACGGTAAACCTTCCATCACTTGCATAGCTTGTGTAGAAACCGTTCTACAAACCCGCAAACATGCACTTAAAACCACACGTTGCGCACTTTCCAACGCTTTTTTTATATACCCTAAATTAGCACTATCACGCCATACACCTGCACTATAACAAACACATGCCAAAATTAAACCATCTCAAATAATTTTAATGGTATTCTGGTTCAATCTCCAGTCACTTCGTAAAACTCTTCTTAAACATCCGACAGTACTTTTAATCTTTTCCTTCAATTTTAGTACATGTATTTTAAAGTTAACACTCATACATAGAACTCGATAAATTAATATTAACTACGGTGGTGAGAAGTACGTTGCTGATCTCCCTCTACTACGGTTCGCCGACCATCCGCTGACATCATTATGTAAAATTGAATGTTAAGAAGAGTTACCCCAGTGAATGCTGCACCCATAGCATGCAGTGCACGTTGACAGCTTTATGAACAGAGTAAAATATATTTTTTGTTCTATGTATGAGTAGAAGAAAAACTTTTATATTTCTATAGACAACAAGAAAGTATAAGTTTAACATTCAGGCATTTTAATTAGTATTAATACGAGTATATTGTGATTATAAATACCTGAAATATGTTTGAATTTAGTGCACTATAGTTTTAATAATTTACGCCAACATTAGCATCCTTACCGTAGACAAAAGCCGTGTAATTTGAACCGTGCGAATTGGAGCAAATAATTCTTTCAGTAGTTAATACACATTCTGCTATTTAAGTCAAATAAGATGAAGCACTTGTAAGTATAATAAATCAAGAAACTGAATCACCTTGTTTGCCGATAAGTGGTTTTCGCTTTCTTTGGAGGTGCAATAGCACGTTCTAACCATTGTTTCGACTGTTGTTTAGTTTCGGGTGTAATGTAGTGTATCCAAGTTTCATCGCAAGTAACAAATCGCCTACAAAAATTAACCGAATTCCGCTTGTAAAGGTCCAAACACTCATTGGAAATGCGCAAACGAGTGAACTTTTGATCAGTCGTAAGCAATCGCGGCATCCATCTTGCCGAAAGCTTGGAAAGGCCTAATTCTCTCGTTAAAATGTGGTGTACGCGTTCTATTTAAATGTTTACCATGTCTGCTATCTCTCTTACTTTGAGTCGTCGATCTTGCGTAATAATATTATGGATTTTTATAATCATTTCCTTAGAAGTCACGATTTTGGGTGCTCCTCATCAACACAGTTGTTCTACCACGTTTAAATTCATTTACCCATCTACTTATTGTGGCGGATGATGGAGCAGATTCACCTAATGTTTCCCGTAACTCATCTTTTATTTCGGTAGCTTTCATACCCTTTATTACGAAGTATTTAATCACCGCACGATACTCTGATTTTTCCATTTTAACAAAACGACGTGTTGCTTCTTTTTCAATCAGCAGTCAAAAATAAACTAATCAACCGCTTTATCTAAATATCGGAATGTAAACATATAAATAGGCAACCTAAATTACAGTGCATTTGTTTTACCAATTAGAGCGCCACCTATGTGTCATTCTCACTACTTGTCAAACTATCCTCGTATATATTGGACTGATGTAATTTCCAAAGAGATTAAAAAAAAATATTTGAGTCTTGTGTTGTTGTTGACAATTTTCAATCAATTGAATTTCTAGAAAAACTCTATTGCTCAAATGTTAACAATTTCGGTATTTTTATTTTATTTTCTGTTGCGAACAGAGATTTTAGGATTTCTTCCTTAGTGGAACTGTTCAAAATTGCCATTATTAAAAACAAAATTTGTATTTTACGATAGTATAAATACTATATTTCATGAAAACGCGAAATATTTATTTATCATTATATTAAAGAAAGCAACAATTAATTTTTTATGTTATAGAATATTATTTTAGAATAGAATATTATTATACTATTTCTGACGCTTTTCTCTCTAAAGTAAGGGAATAAATGTTTATTTTTTTTAGAAGCAAATAGAATAACGGTGTCACAAGTATACGTTCAGGATTATCCTCCAAACTATACCGAAGCACAAGGTGAGGAAAATCATGGAGTTTATCCAGCGGGCCTGGCTCCGCCACCATACTTAGGTAAATAACATTTATCTTTATTTCTCTATTATTATTTGAATTTATATCAGCGTTCGTATATATATATATATATATATATATATATATATATAAGTATATGTGTAATATTTGATCTGAACGAAGCAAGTGTAACGAAATCTTAGAATTGTGCATATTCAAGTATTCAGAAAGTGGGTACAGTGAATCTTAAATTGTCATCAAAACATGAAAGAATGTGAACATCGAGCTACATTTCGACGCTGTTTAACAAGAAGTAATCTGATTTTTGAAGTTTGTCACGTCTATTAAAACCTAACCTCACTGTGTTCCTGTATCCTAACGGCAATCTAAACAGTGGACACATCATGGTAACCCTTCCCGAAATAAATACGAAACATCTCCATCGACGGATAAAATCTATGGTTTTTTGTTATTCTTATGGCATAATTTTTATACCCTACAAAGAGTCAAACTATTAATGCATCATATTATACCCCTCTAATAAACAAATTGAAAAAGGCGGTTTCTGAAATACGATTTGGAAACATTTATAAAAAGTTCTCTTTCATGTTTCATCTATTCTGTTCAGTAGATCTAGACCCAAGCGATTATCACTACTTATTCCCCAAATCGAAGTCTTTTTTTGTTGAAAGAAAATTCTGATCGGTTGAAAAACTTAGTGCAGAAACGGAGAAATAGACTGATAATCTTAAGAACCATAGTTGTTTCAAGTGCGTTAAAATCGATGGAGAATGCATTGAAAAATAATAAAAAGCAAGTTTCACTTTCTGTTAAATTATCCTGAAAGTTCATAGAATGAAAACAAAGAAAAGAACTTCGCAGTTTCAACTTCCGTTTATTTCTAAAAATACTCCCCTGCCACAATAATACATTTGGACTAGCGATGATTCGAAATCACTATGCCTTGATAAAATTTAGAACTTTCAAGTTCGTGAAAATAAACATCTACAGTAACTTTAACATCGTTTATGGAAAAATGTGGTAATCAGACGATGCTAAGTCTGGCGAACAAGCCAACGGCAACAAATTGAAGCCTAATTCGTTGTACTATAGAAGCAATCGCTTACCTGCGCCGTGAATGGTCTTGAAAATGAATTCTTCTTGGCTTTTCATTAACTTTTTGCGCCTGTGATGGTTGATATTTTGGAAGATAGTAAGAAGAATGCATCTCAAAAAATTGAAGCCATTAGCGTTCCTGCAGATGGAACAGCGCTCACTCTCCTTGAAAGAAAAAAACAACTGTGTCGCATTATTTAGTTCATTGATTTGTTTCAGGTGATGAACCCAAGCCTAATCTGTCACTATGTGATGCATCAACATCTTTTTTACGATTACATTTAAACAGACAAACCCATTTATCAACAGTGTAAAAATGAAGGAACCGAGTTCTTCAAATCATCATTCGTCTCATTACACATATTTATTGCTGATAAGCCTTTCAAGAAGAAGTATTTAATAACAGAACGAATTTAACACTACAAAGGGTACTAGGAAAGTTTTGAAACACACCTTTATTTATTTAATTTTTTCAAAGTAATTTCCTCTACACTTAACATACCTCTCCATCCTCCGAAAGCAATCTTTAAAACAGTTCTGCCCAGTTTCACTAGGGAGTAAAGCACGCTCATTGTCCCAAGCCCGCAGAAAGTCCTCATCGCTGGAAAACCACCTCCCTTTTAGCTCCGTTTTCACATGACGGAACAGTGCAAAGTCACAGGGAGTAAGATCTGGACTTTATGGAGGGTGCTCGAGAAGTTTCAATCCTGTTGTAGTCAAATATTCGGTGCAGGCTTTGGCGCGGTGAGCTGGAACATTATCGTGATGGAGAAACCAGGTGTCCATTCTTGACTTTGGCTGTAGGTTCTTCATAGATCCAATAACTTTAGGCAGGCACTGTTTAGTATACCACTTAGCTGTGACTGTCTTCCGTGTGTCCAAAACGACGCATTCCACGATTCCACTCCATTTGAATAATACAGCTATCATTTTCTTCTTTGCAGATCAGAATTTTCTGACAACTACGGGTGTGTCCTCATTATCAAAAACCCAAACTCTGTTTTGAGCTTTGGTCGGCACATCGTAATAGTACAGCCAAGTCTCGTCACCTGTCACGACGTTGTTCACATACCAAGACTTTTTTAGCATCTCCCGACACCAAGTCACACGTCATGTCATCTGCTCGTCAGTCAGTCGCAGCGGCACCTAGAGAGAACAAAGTTTCTTCACGTGCAAATGATCATGCAGAATCGAACGAATTGCTGTTTCATTTAGGCCTGAAGTAGCCTCTATCTGCTGGTAGGTCACTCGCCTATCCTCGCCACGCATTTTCCTCACAGTAGTTACGTTTTCCTCCGTAACTGACGTTGGTGGCCTTCCCGGTCTCTCAGCATCCTCCACAGTTAAATTTCCCCTTTGGAATTCTCTATACCACCTGAATATCGTTGTGCGATGTGAATAAACATCACCTAGTGCAGGATTCAGTTCTTCGAAGCACTGGTCTATATTTAAACCGCGCACGAAATTATAACGCAGAACAGCCCTTATCTCATTTGGTGACCACTATGCCATCGCAAGCACTTTACACTCTCACTGCTAATGAATAACTGAGCCCATCGACGTGGCGCGGCGGCTACTGTGCACGTATGAACATGTCTCAATATGCAGCAACAAGCAGCTTCCTACGATTCATTGTTGCGTCATATTGCAAAACTAATAACCTGGACTTATACATGCTAAAATTGCATATTCGCCGATACTTCGCCAATTGTCTGAAATTTAACAATTGACGTTGTTAAGAGAGAACTTGCCGACACGCACCAAAATCAGTTTGAAATTGCACAATTTATTTGTCATTCCACGCACTTATACCACCTTCGTATTTAATTGCAATAATCTAACTTTTAATAGTTATTTCGCTTCATTAAGATAATTTGTGATTAGTAAAATATAGTGTTAAATTAAATTTGATTTTTTTACATTTTTCGTCATTATTATTAAATTAAATGAAACAGTTTAACGATAATATATTTGATATTAAAAAAAAAACGTTAAATACGAATTTTCGTAATAAATACTTATATTGTTAGATTGATTATGATTATGTGAAGACGAACCTTCAGTTTATTATTTGTGAAATTTTAAATTTACTTAATTTCGTAAACAAAGTGTTTTATACATTTTCAGAATGCTTTCTTGTTTCAGAACAATTTGATCCTCCGCCAAAGTATGATGACATTATAAAAGATAGCCATGTTATAGATCCAGAAGTTCTCCAGTACTATCAACAACAACAACAAGAATTACAAGAGCAACAGCAGCAGCAGCAGCAACAACAGGTACAACAACAACAACAACAACAACAACAACAACAACAACAGGGCACCAATAATCAATCTCGTATTTAATTTCAATTATCTAGACATTCTTATGTATATATATAATTTTATATGTAAATATTGAATTTTGTATATATTTTGTAATATAACATTCCCTAAATAATTTTATTGATATTTATCAGCGGAACTAGTACATAAATTAAAGGATGAATTGAAAAGAATTGTGTTATTTATAGTGAAAAAGTGTTAATATTAATTTTTTGTCGCACACATTTCACAATAAACTCTGAAATTTGAAACGCTTAAAGGTTCAATGTATAGTAATTATAGCTTAGTTAAGGTAACAAAAATTTAGCATGGAATCTTTTGAATTATTAATTTTAATTTACACTATTTATGGCTTCTTTAAAAATTATTCACATCGTTATCGAAGAGTAATGAAAAAACATTACCTCCCTCTATCGTACAATACACGAATGTATTGAACGACAGAACGAGAACGCGTCTGTCTCGCATGTCGGTAACAAAGTTGCCAGAGCGTGTGTAAACAGATCTCGTTTACTACATTCATCTATTTTGGCAAATCGCCGAGATTACAAGTGTCTATGATGATTGCAAGCGTTTGTCTGCACACGTTCTGGCAACTTATTGCCGATATGCAAGAGACGCGTTCTCGTTCTGTCGTTCAATACATTCGTGTGTTGTACGATAGAGAGGGAGGCAATGTTTTTTCATTTTTTTCTCTATCGAAAAGGTAAAATAGTCCTACAAAGGAATCGTTCGTTAATAACACAAGTTTAACTGATGATAGGTGTTATTTCTCGAAACATATGTAGTAAACAGGGTGCTCCTTTTATAATTCATCAAATTACAAGAACAAAAGTATAGGCGAGTATGCAACTTCAGCTAGTATAAGTCCAAGTAGATCAACGTGTGGATGAAATATACGAAACGGCTAGACACTTGTACATACAGAAGATAGTCACAGCTATGTCGTATACTGAACAGTGCCTGCTAAAGTCATTGGATCTATGAAGAACCTATGGCCAAAGTCAAGAATGGGCACCTGGTTTCTCCGTCAAGATAATGCTCCAGCTCACCGCACCAAAGCCTGCACTGAATATTTGACCACGACAGGATTAAAACTTCTCGAGCACCCTCCCTACAGTCCAGATCTTGCTCCCTGCGACTTTGCACTGTTCCCGCATGTAAAAATAAAGCTAAAAGGGAGACGGTTTTCCAGTGATGAGGACCTTCTACGCGCTTGGGACAACGAGCGTGCTATACTCCCTAGTGAAACTTGACAGAACTGGTTTAAAGATTGGTTTCGGAGGATGGAGAGGTGTATTGAGTGTAGAGGAAATTACCTTGAAAAAATTAAATAAACAAAGCTGTATTGCAAAACTTTCTTAGTACCCTTTGTAGTACTTGCTGTGTAATTGTGAAACAGAAAAATGTAAAATGAGCATCAAATTAGGCCTTTAATGAAATCAAAGTTACAATAATATACTTGTTCTCAAATCTACAGATGTCGAAGTTAAATATAATATATATCCTCTCTCTTTCTCTTTTAAAAGTTCTGTACTATGCTAAATACAGTAAACATTGTATTTATCTTTTAGAGATGTATATCATATTTTCTCAATATCGACAACAGAGTTACTGTAGTATAGACATCAAACTATAGTACCATATTCCAATACTTTTTTTATATATAAAATGGGTAATTCATTATAATGTACTTTTTTCAATAGCGATTTTTGATAGATGAAACGTGAGTCTTGTTAAACTTTAACGCTATTTTAGTTAGATATTTTGTGACATTTTATTATGGATAGCAGCCAGGCACAGCATCTACAAATTAGTCTATTGTATTACGAAAATCAGCGTTCCACAATAACGGTGTTTCGCGTAGAGCAACTGATGATCTATGTAATCGGCCCACCGAATGCACAATCACAATCACATCCAGCACGTAGTGAAGAAAATATGACCATGATAGCTGAAAGTGTACGCGATAATCGTGAAGAATCGATCCTACGTAAATCTCAACAGCTTGGCTTGTCAAATGCTACATGTTGGCGTATTTTACGTAAAGATCTTGGTTTAGAAGCATACAAAATTCAGCTCGTTCAAGAATTGAAAGCGGCCGACCTTTCGAATCGCCACCGTTTGAGTCTCCGAGCTGTCGAAAAGCTTGAAGAAGGTCCACTGTTTTTGACCAAAATTTTGTTCATCAATGAGGCCAATTTCTATCTTAATGGCTACGTCAATAAGCACAATTGCCGTATTTGGAATGAAGGGCAACGCGAACAGGTTCAAGAGTTGCTATTACTTCCTAAACCACAACAACCATGGTTGTTGTGGTTTATGGGCAAGTGGAATCATTGGTCCATATTTCTTTAAGTGAATGGCGCCCGTTATCGCGCCATGGTAATGAACTATTTGCTGCCTGAAATTGAAACCCGTGATCTCTACGATGTTTGGTTCCAACAAGATGGTGCTACCTGCCACACAATCCGTGAAAAAATTACTTTATTGCGAGAATAATTTGGTGAATACTTAATTTCACGTTATGGACTTGTGTAATGGCCACCTAAATCATGTGAAATCTTTTAGACTTTAGACTTTTTCCTTTGAGACTACGTAAAGTCCAAAGTCTACATGGATAAGCTAGCTACGATTGAACAATCGGAAACCAACATTGCTCGCATTATTCACCAAATACCACTTGAAACGCACGAATGCGTCATCAAAAATTGGAACAGAATGGACCACGTTAGTCGCAGTTACAGCCAAAATTTGAAGGAAATAGTTTTTAAAAAATCAATGTCAATAATGGTTCTTTTGTATGACAAAATAAAGAATGCCCGATAAAATCGAGGTTTTTATTTTTTGTTATTTTTGAAAAAGTACCTCCAAATTAATCAATCGCTATATTTGCTTGATAGTAATATACCAGTAAATCAGCTTTTTTGGACATTGTAGTGTTTCTAAAAAGAAATCTTAAAGATCGGTTTGCTTTACCACATATACTGCTAAAATGTTTAAAATTCAGCATTGCAAGTAATATCCAAGGTACCCTTTTCTTTTTTTTCTGTTCCTCTGTTATACAATATACTAGATCACTGAAAGTTGAAATGTAACCCCTTGCCACAATAATTTTCGATTTCTGTATACGTATTTCGACAACTAAGTCGTCATCATCAGCAGATTAATTAAACATTGTCGCACCTGGACAACTTCGGCAAAAATACCCGTTTGAAAAACAACTTCCGCACGCGATCTGTATCGTCGAAAGCCAAAACATACACTGTAGTGTACACAGTGTACGTTTTGGCTTTCAGCTGTACGGGTTTTTCGTACGGGTATTTTTACCGTAGTTGTCCTGGTGCGACAATGTTTAATTATCTGCTGATGATGACAACTTAGTTGTCGAAATACGTATACAGAAAACGAAAATTATTTTGGCAAGGGGTTATATATCAACCTTCAGTGATCTAGTTAATCAACCACAGGCTCCATTAAAATTATATATAATACACTATTAATCAGTGATCATCAATTTATTGTTTCAACAATTTCTATATTGCCATAGTCACAAGGGAGTTTAAACTTGCCTTGGGTAAATAAATTGTGTCTAGACGCTGTTCTGCCTCTAGAATATTTGAGAGGTAAATAAAAATTAAATAAAAAATAAAGATCCGTTATCATCATCGCAATCATAACAATTACATTGCAATGACAATTATATTATTTTTAAGTATGGAAAAATAATACACCAAATTGACATTGATATTTTAGACTAACTAAATATACGCATAAGTTGGAAAATAGATGATAATTGAACATATATACCTAGTGCTTTTTTGAAGGTATATACATATGTAAGTTGGACGCTCACTCGAATTATGATAGACAGGAGCTGTTCGTAATCATTCATTATATTTAAGATTGTTGTATTCTGCTTTAATTCGTATAATTAATTAATTTTAATCGAAAACTGACATATTTAAAATATCAAAAAATTGCATAAAATTTTCCTTTGATGTCATATCTATTATGGCCCTTTTAGTAGTTGCTATGTGGAACGACCTTTTTCTGATTTTATTAACTTAACATTAACCTTTAAGCGTTTGTGTTTCATTAAGACGAACTTAGAAAAGTCGGTAATAATTATCAACAGTGCTTCAACTATGTGTTAGTGAATGACATTAAACATAATAATAAAATGATTTATTATTTAGTATTTTCTTCGATAATCATAATAGACATTAAAATTTACTTTAACATCTCCCAAGACTATATCGTTTCTCTTATTTATTTAATTTAGATTAACATATTCATTAACAAAACAAAATTATTATATGTTTTAAGTTGTTATAAACATTTACATATTTTAACTGTCATCAAGTTTCCAATATTTCCTTTACTCCTTTTGGAAGTGTTTTTGGCTATAATGCATATTAGTACAAGGATACGGCGGATAAACACGGTTTCTATACGAATATTTATATTTATTCTAATTGCTTACTGAAATGGAAAATTAATACTTCCGTTCTCTGCTAAGAAGCGAAATTATTATTAACTGGAAATACGAAACAAATGTGTTTAAATAAAGTTGCTCCGTATATCCAGCGAAATCTCTATAGTTGCACTAATTAAATGATTTTTTTTTCATATACCAATTTAAATTAATATTTAAGTATAAGGTAATACAATTGAAAAAGACAGGAGAAACATTTATTGTGCCTTTATAGAAAGTATTTTCTGTAATGGTAATTTAAAACAATGAAATTTTATTAGGTCCATAACACAAAATGAGTAAATAAACAAGAAATTTCTTTTCCTCATACTGTCTACCAATTTCTTTAACCTTGAAAAAAGTATCTAATTCCAGCGCTACATTACAAAGGGTACAAGGAAGGTTTTGCAATATGACACAACAATGAATCGTAGGAAGCTGCTTCTTCCTGCATGTTGAGACATGTTCATACGTGCATAGTAGCCGCCGCGGCATGTTGATGGGCTCAGTTATTCATTAGCAGTGAGAGTGTAAAGTGCTTGCGATGGCATCGTGGTCACGAAATGAAATAAAGGCAGTTTTGCGTTATAATCTCCTGCGTGGTTTAAATATAGACCAATGCTTCGAAGAAATGACTCTTGCCCTAGGTGATGTTTGTCCACAACGCACAACGATATTCAGGTGGTATAGAGAATTCCAAAGGGGAAATTTAATTGTGGAGGATGCTGAAAGGCTGGGAAGGCCACGAACGTCAGTTACGGAGGAAAACGTTACTACTATAAGGAAAATGCTTGGCGAGGACAGGCTAGTAACTTACCAACAGATAGAGGGTACTTCAGGCCTAATGCACCAGCAATTCGTTCAATTCTGCATGATCATTTGCATGTGAAGAAACTTTGTTCTCTCAGGGTGCCGCATCGACTGACTGAAGAGCAGATGACACGACGTGTGACTTGGTGCCGGGAGATGGTAAAAAAGTTTAATAAGGGACAATCTCGGTATGTGAATAACATGGTGACAGGTGACGAGACTTGGCTGTGCTATTACGATGTGCTGACCAAAGCTCAAAACAAAGTTTGGGTCTTTGATGATGAGGACAAACCCGTAGTTATATACGGTTAAAGTGGGCTAGTCATTTGGTAGTGGAATTACATCCGCCCCCGCCGAGTTTTGTCAGGATACTCCAGGTTGGGAAACTCTGGCAGATACAAATCTGAAGTTTAAAATAATTGTTGTAAATAAATTATAATAAACACTGTCTTATAGATTTTAAGATTCGTTGTATGATTATGAAACAAAATTATTAATTTTATTATTTTAAAGGTGGGTAAATATATCATCTGTACAGTACAGTAGTGGCACTACTGTATTATTATTTCATGATTTCGCCTGTACTACCTCTGCAGTTAGAGGAACAATAGATTATTCCATATTATAGTGTTTTTAAGAATACTTCAAGAAATTTTACAGACTGTCCAAATTAATATGAATGGTAGTGTATACAATTTCGACGGAAGACACCGAAAGATATTTTCTACAGTGTTTAACGTTAATTGTATTTTAAAACCAGGAAATATTTAGTTCTTAATATAATGAAACAAAATTCTCAACAATTTAATTAATCGTCCGATTTCTTTAGATTGCATGTAGGTATAAATAGCTACAGACGGCAATATAAAACGTATGCGAAGGAACACCTGCTAACTAAAATATTCAAATATTGTAATTCCTTGACATTTTAAGATTATTGGTATTGTTAAGTGCTTTTTATTCAATACATGTGTTCTATCGCAAAATTTAGTGGTAAATTGATTATGATACTGTAAATTAAGAAAAATTTATGTTATAAACTACTTTATACAAAACACCAGGTGTAGCAATCGATTGTAAAGAAATTGATTGTATTTGCAAATATTTATTTTTATACTCGTAAAAGTAAAATATGTAAAATTAAAGGTTTTTATAAATGTGACTTTTACTTTTAATCTTCATAATAATATTTAGGGAGCCTTTTATATTTTCAAATGTCGATCGGCGATTCTACTAACTTTAGTCAATTTACAGAAATCATTATGTGCTGCAAAAATTTCAACAGCAAAAAGGAACTCTTTAAAAGGAAGTAATTATTTCTGCGTTTTATAGATTAATACTAAAGGTAATTTTAATGGAGCCTGTGGTTGATTAACTTATTTACTGAAGGTTGATATATAACCCCTTTCCACATTAATTTTCGTATTCTGTATACGCATTTCGATAACTAAGTTATCATCATCACAGATAATTAAACAGTATCGCACCTGGAAAACTAGGGCAAAGTACCTTTACGAAAATAAATTCCGCACACGAACGGTACCGCTGAAAGCCAAAACGCACAGTGTCATAGACATGGTCAATGGAAAACTGTTCTAATATCTGCAATGCGTACCAAGTTGAAGTATCAACTCATTAATATGCTTTTAACTATACCCCATAACACCTAAGAAACCTTTTCTATTGCACAGTGTTTATTACTAATAATACTGGTAATTTTGTGTGTGCGTTTTGGCTTTCAGGTGTACGGTTCCTGTGCAGAATTTGTTTTCGTACAGGTATTTTGCCGTAGTTTTCCGGGCACGACACTGTTTAATTATCTGCTGACGACGACAACTTAGTTGTCGAAATACATTTACAGAATACGAAAATTAATGTGGGAATGGGTTATATATCAACCTTCAGTGATTAAGATTAATACTATTCAATAATATTTTTAATAATATTGTACTAAAATGTGAAAGTAATATATGTATGTATAAGATTAAAATACAAAACATCAAAAAGTGTTGGACAAAAAAATAATTAAATAGCAAATTTCGAAAAGTAAGCTATTATTTTATTTTATAAAACATTCAAATTATTTTGACAAGCGCCAAACTACTAATATAACACTAGACAATAAATTTTTTCACTGCTTTGAAAACACCACTGCACGATGCCCTGTAACTTATTTTCATGATAATTCTTATCACTTCTATTTGAATCACATAAATATTTTGGATGTTGTGCTTAATCCACAGAATACCATTGTTTCACGATTAATACATTTCTTGGTTATTGTAAAGCAGATTCTATTTAATTTTAATAAGTTTTGTTTCTGCTCTATTCAAGATTAGCCCCCTTGCAGGGAACCTGTTAAAAATGTCGCTCATAGCAACTAAATTTCATCTTGTCACCAGAATATTAATCCGCGTAAAAAACGAGTGATTCACACCTAACGCATCTATAGATAACAGAAACATATACACAAACAGGATAGGACCCAATATACTCATCGGAGTAACACATGTGGCGTAAGGGGCTATTTCAGAATCAGGTACAGATATTGCCACTTTACTTAATCATTACCTTTTTCCGCCTGTTCACTAAGTGATTTCTGCATTATACATACATATATACGATGTATAGAGCGATAAACATTATATTTTTCAGTTTCACATTGCAAAAGTATACCAGGTCATTACCGGTTTTTTCGTAAAAACACTACATAATTTTCAAGAAAATAGAAAAATTTATTTATACAAAGCATTGGGCATTTGATTCTACACATCTTGCTCATCTTTCAAGCAGTTTATGGATGCTATCCGAAAAAACTGTTTATCCTTTGAGTAAAACCATTCATCGAGCCATTTTATAAGTTCTTCGGAATTGGCGAAGTGCTGCTATGTAAGCGCGTGTCCCATTGATGCGGCGGGTGCGATATTATATCCGATCCAAGTGCTTTTAACGCTTCCTTGATCGGTTTTGCTGCATGAAAGGGCACGTTATCACTTTACCGTGTCTTCGGGTCCGCTCTAGACGTTTTTCTATCAATGCATGGTTCAAATTGATAATTTTTCGGTAGCGATCAGTATTAGATGTTTCACCAAGTTTCAACAGTTCACAATACACCACGCTGCTCTGGTCGCACTAAACACAGAGCATTGTCTTGCGATCATAACGATTTGGCTTTGGAGTCGATGGGCCGGTTTCGCTAGGTGAAAACCATGATTTTTGCGTCTAGAGTTTTCCAAATAAATTCATTTTTCATCACCCGATTCGATGCAGAAATGACTTCCGAAAATACATTTGAAGCAGCATTTTACAGACAATTTTTCGATTTTCCATTTGCCTATCACCAATTTTCCCATTTTCTGGATTTTCTCATTGTTCGTAATCGGTCACTAATCGCTTCTTGGGCCACATTTAACGTTTCCGCCAATTGTTTTTGAGTTTGGGTTGGATCTTTATCCAATAACTCCTGCAGTTTCGCATCTTCAAACTGTTTCGGTCTACTAGAACGTTGTCTTACTCATCGAAATCACAACTTCTGAATTGTCGAAATATTGATTAAATAAGAAAAGTAATGCATGCCGCAAATGCCCTTTTTCAGTGGTATAAATTTAAGGCATCGTTATTTTCGCAAAATATAACATGTATGGCATTGAAGTTTGATGTCAGTAGAATAAAATGACATATGTGTCAAAGCATAACATTGCATACTTGAGCCTAGCGACATCTGTTAGAAAAATCGGTAATGACTTTTCCGGTACACCTGGTATAATTATGTGCAATTGAAACCCACCGCAGCTTTCATTTAATATTTGTTTCCATAATTCAATTTATGGTATGTTATTAGACTCGAACATCACCGTTCACGAATAACAATACTTTTCGAGTTTAGTATATAGTATCGAGAGGTCTAAAAAATTATAAGCTTTTGAAAAATGTTATGAGAATTTTCTAAATTTGTTATGATGGTCCGGATAAATTCATACGAGGCAGTTATAGTTCCCTCCATATACACTGCAGGCCATAAGTTTGGAATCAGTTCCAGTAATTTCATAAAAATTAAAATTTATCTATGTTACGTTCGTATTACTTTGATATAAGTACAAAGGATTATTCTTAAGTACATTATAAAGCTTTACATAAAAGATGTAGTTTTAAATGCATTAATAGTTGGAAAATAACCAGAGATTAAGGAAACTCTGCGTGCGGTATTATTTATTCGAGCAGGTAATATTTCTGCATAATGAACGATTACCTGGAATGGACAAATTTTATTGCAGACCCTTCCGCATAAACATTTTGTAATTACATTTAGTTTTTATATTTATAAGTATTTATACATTTTGAAGTAATCAGAATATTTTAGTTGCTTCGTATCATTTAAAGTGTGTAGACACATAAAAGTGTGTAGAATCAGTAAATATCGTTTGATTATGGCGATAAGAAAGCAGATATCGCTAGAAAAACGTGTAGAAATTATTAGTCATCATAATCGGGGAGATTCTATACGGGATATCGCGAAAAGAATGAAGATATCGTACAAAAGTGTACAAAATACAATTAAAAGACACCAGTCTACTGGAGGGTATACGGACAGAAAACGATCAGGAAGACCAAAAATTACAACTCCTGCAGAAGATCAGACAATTATATTGACGTCGAAAAGAGATAGAATATTAACGGCCTCGCAAATTCGCGGTGAGTTTAACAGGGAGCGTGAAACTCGGATCTTTTTAACCACAGTAAAAAGGCGGCTCAGAGCGGCTGGACTGATGGGACGTGTAGCAGTTCGCAAACCGCTTCTACGTCCGCAAAATAAAATAAAAAGGCTACAATGGGCTAAGTTACACAAAGATTGGACAATAGAACAGTGGGATAAAGTACTATGGACCGACGAATCAAAGTACGAGGTCTTCGGTTCCAGACGTCGGATATTTGTAAGAAGAACTGCTACGGAAAAAATGTTACCGCAATGTGTGGTGCCCACGGTAAAACATGGTGGCGGTTCTGTTCGACGGAGTTTTGAAAAAGGAGGGTTACAGACAGATTCTCGAACATAACGCTGTGCCCTCCGGTCTGAGATTACTTGGAGAAAACTTTATATTCATGCAAGACAGCGACCCAAAACATTCTTCTCATTTATGTAGAGGATATCTCCAACAACAGGAAGCTGACGGTGTTTTGCAAAACATGGTTTGGCCGGCACAATCGCCAGACCTCAATCCAATAGAGCTGTTGTGGGAAGAATTGGATAGAAAAGTGCGTGAAAAGTGTCCGACGTCCCAGACTCACATGTGGCAAGTTATACAAGATTCTTGGGCAAATATACCCAATGAAACCCTTACAAAATTAGTGTCTCGTTCACCGCGATTGTGTGCTGCCGTCATTAAAGCAAAAGGAGTGTATTTCGATGAAAAGTCCGTTTAGTTGATAATAAAAATAAGTGGATGTAAATAAATAAAATTTGCTTTTTTTCCTGCTTATTTTATAATAAAACGTTTTGGTATATTAATATTGTTTTATTTTTACAATGTTTTTTAAAGCCACTACAATATTTTCATTATATTCAGAAGTGATTCCTAACTTATGCAAGTGATTCCAAACTTATGGCCTGCAGTGTACATGTTGAGAGCTACTTAAAATATTAGACATTTCCATGTATTACATTAACCTGTTACTCATTATTATCACAAACATCTTGGAGTAAATCGGAAGAAAGCTAATGAGTAATTTCGTTGGATTCTCTTTTTTGTATAAGAATCTAATAAATGATAGTTTTAATCATTGGGAGATATACGGTATTCAAACATGCTGTTTATTGTGTAACACAAGATCACAGACAGCTATTCAATACAAAATTTAATCAAATTAGTTGGAATTTCATCACTTGTATACTTACGCTTTTTATTTTACAGAATCCTTGAGTTCTCCGCATGTCACAGGGAATAGGAACATCGAGATATCATTTACAATTATATTGCTATCAAAATTAGCATAATCCACGTATAATATTGTTTTTTTAAGTTTTGAAATTGTATTAATTAAGTAATTATTATAATCGCTAACATCATTTTCCAAGATCAATTACCAGACCACTTTTATTAATTTGTTTAATAAGTTTTCAATTATCTTCTACAGATATGCCATACGCATTTTGTTTTATTGCCAGATGTTTTGTTTTAACCTTACTGTCTTAATATTTACATATTGTTTGCGTTTTGTGTTTATAAGGTCATCGTGTTCTCTTTTTGTAATTCCATGCGTTTCTTTGAAATTGTAATAAAAAGTAGAGAGCGAATCTGTATTTTGTCAAGGGAAAAGCATTATTAAATAATTTAGAAAATATAGTTACAAAAGTATTCCTTTGTAGATTTACATCTTCTGTTCCGTTGTGTATTGCATTGCAATCTTTCTCATTCAGATTTATTTTAAATTCTTGCATGTACTCTTGCACGAAAAACTAGTGATTAGAATTCTACTCTAATAGTTTACAGCTTAAGAATGTTATCAACACAGCTTTTGGTCTGCAATGTTACCCTAATGTTTTCAAAAATTGTTTGAAAGGGACTAGCGATTAACACTTAGGTGTTAATATCGCCCGCGATAAATATAATATTTCCTTTCTTGTAAAATGTTTATTAAAAATATTTCCGCCGAATATGGCGACATATAGAACACCTTATTATTCTGTAGACTATCTCTCCAATAAGATAATAAGAAAACATTTCCCACAGACTTTAAGGTACTACATACGATAGATTCCTGTTCCTTCTACTTTCAATTCTTTAATCAATAATAATTGCAGTATACCTGCAGTACATCAATTCCATTACATATTTAAAAGCATGTCCAAAGGAAA
The DNA here is from genome assembly GCA_031893035.1 of Dermolepida albohirtum. NCBI lineage: Eukaryota > Metazoa > Arthropoda > Insecta > Coleoptera > Scarabaeidae > Dermolepida > Dermolepida albohirtum. The sequence continues at coordinate 360,829 of JAVIWB010004152.1, read as the reverse complement.
AGTAGCGAACGTTTCGCATTCTCTAGAAATATCTGCAAAAATTATGACAATGCATGTCAAATGTTAGATAAGTACAGCAATAAAAGAGTAATACGAAGTGGGGCAATTAAATAATGAGACAGATGTGAGAAATGTTACTTATTGCAAATAAATTTATATTTAACTTTTATCCCCTTCAACATACTCTCCTCCCTTATCTATACTCCGCTGTATACGTCTTTTCCATTATTCAAAATAATGCTGTAGTTCATCAGTTGTCACCTTCTTTAACAATTCTGCCGTTTTTGCTTTTTACATGTTCAACAGACTGAAAATGTGTTCCCTTTAATGCACTTTTCACTTTTGGGAACAGGTAGAAGTCACATGGTGGTCTGGCGAATACGGAGGATATCAAGCACATCAATGCGCTTGTCCGCAGATAGAGTATTGTGAGCTGGTACGTTGTCCTGATGCAGAACCTACGAGTCGTTCTTCCACAAATCCGGTCTTTTCTTCTTTATTCTTTCCTTCAGCTTGATTAGGACTTCTTTGTAGCATTTCTGATTAACGATTTGATCCTCAGGCACCCAATCAGTCATGATAATATCCCTGATATTGAAAAAAACCTTTAGCATTATCTTCAAATTAGGTTTGCTCATTTATACTTTTTTCTGTTTTGTCTTTCGCACACTTGACATAACATTATCACCAAACACATCTTTTAACATTTGTAGACATTAATTTGACAAGGAATTTCTGATTAATTCACTGCTCGATTTTTATGTCAACCATTATCACGGCACTACTAAGTAACAGTCTTCTACAATTAAAGCTCGAAAGTAAACTACGGGCTTTTGCTTGGGAAGTATCAAGGTTAATGACATTTCAAATACGGTCTCAATCAGGAGCACAGTTTCGTTATTTATTTGCCATACCTCGTAGTCTAAAAACATATAAACACAAACTGCCCTCTTAAATGGCCAACAGAACATGGACATACTTTATTAATTGTAATTATCACAAATTAACTGGACTTTCAAACAATTAAAGAGTGGGAATCGAAAATAGATTAGACGATTACTTTTCTTACCATAAAATGTCAAATATTGGAAGGCGTAACAAAATCGTTTATAAAGGCTGTTTTAAATTTCGCGTTTTTTTTAAAGATTAAGTAAAACACATAATTTGCATTCACTTTCAAAAACTTTTTATTGGTAATTGAAGTATCAGTTATGACATTTATATGCAAAAAGTAATATCTGCTGCCAGCTCCACTTACGTCCACTCTTTTGTTAAAATTTTCAATGACATTTTGACATAATTGAAGTTCTATCTCACCAATAACACGAATAATTTCATCTTTCAAAGCAGGAATTAATTGTGGATTGTTTTTATAAACCTGATTTTTCAAATAGAAAATAGTTTAGCGGTGTCAAATCGCATGATCTTGGTGGCCAATTAACATCACCGTTTCTTGAGATTACACGTCTAGGAAATTTTTCTCTCAATAAATCAATCGATTCGTGTGCAAAGTGAGGTGTAGCGCCGTCCTGTTGAAACCACATATCCTCTAGATCAATATTCATTAATTCAGGCCACAAAAATTCGGTTATCATCCCACGATATCGATCACCATTGACAGTTATAGCTTCACCAGCAGCATTTTCAAAGAACTAAGATCCAATTACATCACCTGACCATAATGCACACCAAACAGTAACTCGTTTAGGATGCATAGGTTTCTCATGAATAACTCGTGGACTTTCTTCACCCCAGATACAGCAATTTTGTTTATTAACATAGCCATCAAGCTCGAAATGTGCCTCATCGGAAAACATTATTTTTTGAGAAAAATCAGCAGGTTGTTCATTGATGAAATTGACAAATTAACGCGTTTTAAATGATCTAATGGTTCAGTTCCTGTGTTATTTGAACCTTATATGCCTTCAAGTCCAAGTTATTGTGAACATCGTCTAATTGACATTTCAGGATCTTCAACAACACTTTCACGAACTAAACCAACATTTTCTTGTGAATGACTACTACGACTGTATTTTTCACTTTTTGGGTCTTCAACGGAACCGGTCTCTTGAATTTTTTTAATAATTCGATCAATAGTGCTTTTAGATGGACCATGAAATTTACGTAATTTTCTAAAAACTTCACATCACACCGATTTTCATAAAATAATTCAACAATTTGAACGCGTTTTACCGTGTACGAAGCCATTTTTATAAATGTCATACATCACACTTTTTAAATGCCCACACACCCAGCCAAAATTCCGTGCGCCATTTGTATTTTATTGATTCTTTAAAAAAACCGCGCAATTTGAAACACTCTTTACAATACATGAGATTGCGGAGAAGCTGTATGTATCAATGTGTCGAATTATAACATTGCATACTTAAGCCTGGCGACATCTGTTATTATAGAAAAGTTGGTAATGACTTTACGGTATACCTGGTACATGAATTGAAAAGTGTTTCTACGACTGACTTGTCAAATATTAGGAAATAGTCAATTTTTGAAACTATCAATAACAGTCGATGAAACATTAAGTAATTACAACCATATCAATCAAAAATGTTCGTGAAGCATGTAAGAGAAATCAGCACAAACAACACCCACAGCTGATATTTATCAAAACAAGATTACATTATCAGTTTGGTAAGATTACAAAGGAATCGTCTACTTTGAAATTTTATTACGTAACTAAAATATCAATTCAGCTGTGTTCATTCAACAACTAAGCAAACTAAGTAATGCGAATCAAAACAGACGACCACAATTGACTTTTCGAAGAAATATCATACAAGCCCATGAATATATCTGTGACATGTTCTTTGAACTTTTACTTAATCTCGTGCTTATTGAGGAAGTATAAACAAATTTTAAAAATAAAGTCTACGAGATAAGTTCTCTCATACAGCACAATATTTTTAAATTTAAGACTCTTTTGTAAATCCTTTTATAAACTTTTAAAGATTGAGCTAGGGTTTACTATATGAAATAACATAGTAAAAAAAATAAACAAGACAATAACAGTAAGTGTAAATATTTTAAGGGTCAAATAATGCAATTTTCTTGCATGTTTGATGTAAATAGTAGTATTGGAATACAAGTGAAATTATTGTAATCATAAATATAGAAACCTTAAAAAGGAAAATATAACATTAGTATTATTCAAAATTATCAATAGAGATCTATAGTAGAAAATAGAAAATAGAGATCAATAACAGAAAAGTTGAGATTTAGTGTTAAACTATTATGAAAGGACAAGGAGTCGGACTGATAAAAGCATGTATGATAGATATGTGGTATAATTTGTGAAGAAAGGTTCAATTGTAAGTTTAGGTAACTAATAAATAAGTATAAATGATTCAAATACGTATAAAAATAGTGTTTGAAATTAAAAATTTGACAAGGGTTAGAAGGTATGCAAATAAATTAGGAAAAGTAGAGATAACATTTGTATATAATGGGTGTTTTTTAAGCTGCATGAGAACTATAGATATCGATAACTATGGTTTGACAGCTGATAATATCAAACTGTGTTGACGTTTCTATTCAGTAAGGTTTGGCAAGTCATCATGAATCGTTTAACGCCAGAACAATGCTTCCAAATTGTGGAAATTTACTTTGAAAAAAATAAATCTGATCGCGAAGTTCATAGAGCACTTCGTCCATTTTACGGTCAACATAATCGGCCTAGTGAGCAAGAAATTCGTGCAGTTATTGATCGTTTTCGCACTAATTTTACTCTTCTCGATTCAAAACCATCAATAAGACAAAGAAATGTGCGTACCGAAGAGAATATTGCTGCTGTAGCGCGAAGTATTGAAGAAGACACTGAAATGTCGATTCATCGTCGTTCTCAACTTGTTGGCCTTTGTCCTTCAACTACGTGGAAAATTTTACGTAAGGATCTTGGCTTACAGCTCGTGCAAGAATTGAAGCCAAACGACCATCGTTTGCGTCGCATTTTTGCTGATTGGGCTCATTTGAAACTGGCAGAAGATGAGCATTTTTATCAAAGAATTGTGTTTAGTGATGAAGCTCACTTCTGGTTAAATGGCTACGTCAATAAGCAAAATTTCCGTATTTGCAGCAAAGACAATTCTCAAGCCGTTCACGAATCACCATTACATCCATTAAAATTGACTATTTGCTGCGGTTTACACGCTGGCGGCTTCATCGGTCCTAATTTCTTTCGAAATAAAGAAGGAGCTGCCGTTACTGTGAACGGCGAGCGCTGTCGAGCCATGCTGACTGAATTTTAGTTTCCAAAAACTGATCAGCTGAACATCGACGACATTTGGTTCCAACAAGATGGCGCAACTTGCCATACAGCGCGCTTAATAATCGATTTATTGCAAAATCAAAAAATCAATTTGGTAACAACTTTATTTCCAGAAGAGGTCCTGTTCACCTGTTCACTGCCCCCCCCCCCTCGTTCGTGCAATTTAACGCCTCTGGATTACTTTTTATGGGGCTATGTTAAGTTATTGCCGACAAACCAGCAACTCCTGAAGCATTGGAAGCCAATATTCAAGCCACCATTGGCGCCATACGGCCGGATTTATTGGAAAAAGTAGTCAAAACTTAGACTGATCGAATGGACCACGTAACTCGTAGCCGCGGCGGACGTATGCCGGAAATCATATTTAAAAAACAAATGCCATGAAATTATCTACCAGATTATAATAAAAAAAATTTCATTCCAACAATATTTCTGTCTTGTATTATCATTTAAAGTTCTCAATCTCTTAAAAAACACCCGTTATAAGAAATATTTAAAATAAGAAATTAATTTTAACGAATATCCAAAATTCAAAGTTAAAATGTGAAAATTTGAGAAAAAGCAAATATTTTTGATCACTAATGACATTTCAGTTGTCAAAAATGTTTACTTTTTCTCAAATGGGAAAATGAAAGAAGAAAGAAATTTAAAGTAGAAACAAAGAATAATGTTTAGGTCTAATTATGATCGGAATTTTGAAATAAATCTAAATAACTAATAGAAATAAATTAAAAGTAAATAATGAAATAAGAATAAGAATAACCAAAATTATCTCTCTTTTGTTATTTTATGAGGACTCTTGATAAGCTAGTGAAAAAATCGAGGGGAGAGAGAATCTTGCTGTCAGTATTAAAAATAATACGTACGAATTATTCAAATTAAATTAAGATATATCAAAAGAAATTGTAATAGTACCCAGATAAATTGAAAAATTGCTAAAACGTGAAAATTTTTAATGTTAAATATTATGTATAAGTATTTAAAACTAAAATTATTAATAATCAAACAAACAAGTGGGTGCAACGATAACAACTGACCTTATTTGGGCGAAAAAGAAATACATCGCAGGAAAATTCAAATTCAAAGAACTAAAAACGAATTATTGAGAGAAAAAAAAATTATTATTTACAAACTGAATTTGAAGATAAGGATAGTGTTTGTTATAATTATATACATACACATATAAATATATATATATATATATATATATATATATATATATATATATATATATATAGCCTAATAAAAATTAAAAAAGCTTAGTCTGTTTTTAAAATTTTCTTATTGATTTTTCTGACATTGTCAAATTTAATTTAACTTTGTAGATTGTACAGTTGTAATTTTGTTTTGGTAAATATACACTTTTATTATGGTTATTTATTTATTTAAGAAAAATAATAATTTGCTAAGCAATTTACTTTAGTCTTATTTTAAGAAAGTAGTTTGTTTTATTGATTAATATCATTAAAGTGAAATTCCTTATTTACAAATTTTTGTTTATTAAGTTTTCAAAATTAAATAATACATTAATAAGAATAAAAGATATATCTGCTTACTACTTATTATATATATTGTGATATGGGTTTATTCTTCATCAAAACATTTTAGTCTACATCAATTATCAGTATTACAAATTTAGTTTATTGGCAGAAGCTGTTTGTGTGTTTAATTTAAAATTTCTATCAGTTTATGATGTACTTAGGACTAATTTGTAAAATTTCCTGGTGCGCTATAAATCACAAGGCCATAGATCAAAGACGCACATTTCTTTACTATATCCATTGAGACATAAACATAGTAAAACTTTAGAATTTGAATATACGTTGCTCTCTTTGATCGCGTTCGACTGAAAGCTTTTTTGTACCTTTATTTTATCTTTCTCTTATTAGGTCTCAAAATATTAGGATTTATTACTCTCATTATTCTTGATGAATCTTTTTAGGTTTAAGATTGCTCACTTACATTATCGTTTAATATTTCTAAACTTTAGTAGTTATTTTATTGTACCCCCGTTTTATTACATTCAAGAACTTCTAAACATTTTTATTTGTTGAATTTAATACAGTTGTATTACACGCAACTCTTTAGTCATTATCAAGAAACCTCTCGCCTTCTTCAGTTTAATGAACGGATTCATTTCGTAAATGGCGAAATATAAAATTGTAACAAAAACAAATTGTACCATCAATCAATTTCGGTTTACGATCGCAATTAGGCATCGGGTATTACGTGCATTTTATGGTGCTCATGATCGTCTATAAGAACGATTAATTCCAGAAACTATGGATTGTTTTCGCAATACGTTTACTATAAACGATAATAACACATGGATCAATAAGTCCCGAGACCAGCAATGAAAACAAGATTTTTTTTGCAAAATTTTTTTTTATTCATCAACATAATCACCTTTTAGGGTGATACAATGGTTCCAACGCTTTTCCAATTTTTCAATACCATGTTTATAAAAAAATTTATCTTTCGCTTCAAAATAAGCTTCAGTTTCAGCGATGACCTCCTCATTTGGGCCAAATCTTTTTCCCTGGGGCATTTTTTTAAGATCAGCAAAGAGCCAGTAGTCACTGGGGGCTAAATCTGGCGAATATGGGGGGTGGGGAAGCAGATCAAAACCCAATTCGTTCAATTTTGCCATTGTTTTCATCGACTTGTGGCAGGGTGCATTGTCTTGGTGAAAAAGGATTTTTTTTCTCTGCACGTGCGGTCGTTTTTTTGCGATTTCCTCCTTCAAAAGCACCAGTAAGTCAATATAATAATCACTGTTGATCGATTTACCTTTTTCGAGGAAGTCAATGAAAATCACGCCATGTGTATCCCAAAAAACTGACGCCAGGACTTTGCCAGCTGACTGCTGCGTTTTCGGACGTTTCGGACGGCTTTCGCCAGCTGTGCGCCACTCAGATGACTGCCGCTTCAACTCTGGAGTGTAGTGATGTATCCATGTTTCGTCCATGGTCACGTAACGATGCAAGAAATCTTTTTTGTTGCGAGTAAATAGCGATAAACAGCTTTCTGAATCATCGACTCGTTGCTGTTTTTGTTCCATCGAAAGCAATCGCGGCACCCACTTGGAAAAAACCTTTTTCATGCTCAATTTTTCATGAAGGATAGTAAATACACTTCCATATGATATCTGTGTCATCTCAGCAATCTCACGGAGCTTCACTTTACGATCTTTCATTATAATTTTTGTCACTTCACTCACATTTTCCGGTGTAACGGCTTCCACAGGTCTACCCGAGCGTTCCGCGTCATTTGTGTCGGTACGACCACGTTTAAACTCGGCAAACCACCGACAAATCGTTGCTTTTGATGGACAAGAGTCCGGGTAACATTTTTCAATCCATTGTTTTGCTTGCGTGGTGTTTTTACCCATTAAAAAACAATGTTTTATCAGAACACGAAACTCGGTTTTTTCCATTGTTTAAACAAACTACAAAACGACTTTACTCCAACCTCGATAACTCAGCTGTTTCTGGTCCGATCGACTTAAAATTTTGACACGTTTCAAGCAAAGGTTAGTACTCTAGAAAGACGTGGTTACTGGTTTACTACGAGCGCCATCTATGGGTTAGTCTCGGGACTTATTGATCCATGTGTTACACATCCCGTAACATGGGCCGATGGAATTGTTGGTCCATATGTCCTCAAAAATGATGATAGTCAAAACGTTACAGTCAACGGTGAGCGGTACACAGACATGATTACTAACGCTTTCGTGCCTCAATTGCAAGGTATTAATGTTGCAGACATATGATTTCAGCAGAACGGCGCCACATGCCACACAACACGCGATACAATTTCTTTATTGAAAGAAACATTTGACGAACGATTAATTTCACGAACTGGACCTGCTAACTGCCACCTAGTTCCTGCGATTTGACGCCATTGGATTATTTTCTCTGGGGATATGCAAAGTCGTATGTCTACACCGATAAAATTGAAACAATTGAGCACTTGGAAGCCAATATTTACTGCGAAGAGTGTGTGAAAATTGGACCTCCAGATTACGCCATGTACGCGCCAGCTGCGGCGGTAACATGTCTGAAATTATATTCAAACATTAATGCCAAAAAATTATCTTTTAAATAAAGGCAATTTCATGGATATTAAAAACATTTTTCTGTGTTTTATTTCAATTTAAAACTCTCAGCCTCCAAAAAAAACACCCATTGTATACATACTTCTATTTGATAATATTTTGGTGTAGCAATGTAAGGCGTTTCATTCATTTAATGCTGTTCATACATTTTATCACAATATATATATATATATATATATATATATATATATATATATATATATATATAATTGTTGTTGCATTCACTTGTTTGTTTGGTTATTAATAATTATAGTTTTAAATACTTTATACATAATATTAAACATTAAAAATTTTCACGTTTTAGCAATTTTTCAATTATTCTGGGTAAGTACTATTATAATTTCTTTTGATATATCTTAATTTAATTTGAATAATTCGTACGTATTATTTTTAATACTGACAGCAAGATTCTCTCTCCCCCCGATTTTTCACTAGCTTATCAAGAGTCCTCATAAAATAACAAAAGAGAGATAATTTTGGTTATTCTTATTCTTATTTCATTATTTACTTTTAATTTACTTCTATTAGTTATTTCGATTTATTTCAAAATTCCGATCATAATTAGACCTAAACATTATTCTTTGTTTCTACTTCAAATTTCTTTCTTCTTTCATTTTCTCATTTGAGAAAAAGTAAACATTTTTGACAACTGAAATGTCATTAGTCATCAAAAATATTTGCTTTTTCTCAAATTTTCACATTTTAACTTTGAATTTTGGATATTCGTTCAAATTAATTTCTTGTTTTAAATATTTCTTATAACGGGTGTTTTTTAAGAGATTGAGAACTTTAAATGATAATACAAGACAGAAATATTGTTGGAATGAAATTTTTTTTATTATAATCTGGTAGATAATTTCATGGAATTTGTTTTTTAAATATGATTTCCGGCATATGTCCGACGCGGCTACGAGTTACATGGTCCATTCGATCAGTCTAAGTTTTGACTACTTTTTCCAATAAATCCGGCCGTATGGCGCCAATGGTGGCTTGAATATTGGCTTCCAATGTTTCAAGAGTTGCTGGTTTGTCGGCAATAACTTTACATAGCCCCATAAAAAGTAATCCAGAGGCGTTAAATTGCACGAACGAGAGGGGGAGCAGTGAACAGGACCACTTCTGGAAATAAAGTTGTTACCAAATTGATTTTGCAATAAATCGATCATTAAGCGCGCTGTATGGCAAGTTGCGCCATCATACTTTTATTTGATAATATTTTGGTGTAGCAATGTAAGGCGTTTCATTCATTTAATGCTGTTCATACATTTTATCACAATATATATATATATATATATATATATATATATATATGTTATCTTGCACTTGGTGTTTTCGCGGATGTATGATGAATGAAGATGCATTTTCTTGGGTTCTAAGCCGCATGCGAGTTGTGTAACGAGACCAACCGTGCTCTCGCCGTTTCGACGAGTTCGCATTTTACATCTTCGGGAACTGATCTGTTGTATACTGACGTCTTATATGTGTCTAGTAGTACACGTATATAATATGTTGCTACCTTGGGAGGATGGCGTTGTTGTACAGAGGTAACGCGCGTGATTGGTCCCGATATCTGTGTATTCTGCAGTCGGTCCATAGGATTTTGTGGGGATTAGCTTTGTCGCGGTTTTTTCAGTGTTATTTTGTAGGTCAGTTAGAAGCGGTTTCCATGTGTGCAGTAGGCGTTGGTCGTCGTCACGTTTATTCAGGCTCTTAGGTCTCTTCTCTATCTCGATCACTTCTCTTATAATCCTCGCATTGGCGTTCTCGAAATTGGCAGAATGTCCTGTTAACAGCCAATGTTGCGTTAACGATTATGATGGTTCTTTTTTGACAACTGCGTTTCTATGTCCCTCTCTTCTAACCTTGATTCGCCTATTTGTCTGACCCGGGTAGGATTGATCACACTCTAGGCAACGAATCTTGTACACACCCTGATCTGCTTGTCGAATTATGTCTTTCGTGTTGCCTGTTCTGTGGGTTATGTTTCTATGTGTAGTAAAAATTGTGTCGATGTTGTGTCTTCCCAATATGCAGCCAATTTTATTTGTTTTATATATAGGATGCGATCTCCTCTTTTTCTGTTTTTGATTTATTGCAACTACTTTTAGCTTAATTTATGACTTTGTCTGAATAGCCGTTTGCTAGGAGAACGTCTTTGATATTAATTCTTTCTTCATGTTTGTATTCTTCATCTGCTAATGGATCAGGTCGTAGAAGGTCGTAGAACTAGCGTTTTTACCAGAGAGTTCAGTTGTGCAGGATGATGGTGTACTTTTAAGTATCTATTCGTGTGCCTAGGTTTCCGATATATGGTGCGTTCTAATTTCCGTTTTCTTTCTCACTAGCAAGAAAACGTAGTTTTCCTTGATCTTCTATCTCCACTGTGAATTTAATTCTCGGATATTAGGCATTCAGGAATGCCAAATGCTGAAAATGAGCGGGTAATTACCCCCCCATTACCATTACGTTTGTTTTCGCTCGGAGAAAGGTGGATAAAGTTTATAAAAATATATCAGCTCCTCTATTTTATAATTTTATATAGTTAAATACCATACTCTCAAAATATGGGTATACAAGAATAATCGTGCTTGCTATAATATCTATATTATAAGTATATATATATATATATATATATATATATATATATATATATAATATTTCACTAATAAGTATAACTATTAATATAATCAAACAAATTTTCATAAGAACAGATATTTACAATTTCAATACGTGTAATTGCTTTGAAGTCCAGACATATTCTTTATCGGATTTCTGTTTCCCTGCCGCACCTATCCCGCGCCGAATCTATCAGCCGCTACCTGGGCACAAAAACAAAGCCATTAGGACTAAGCCTATACTTTGTTCGCAACCGGTACCTTCATTACGTCATTGATCCAATAATTTTATTTTCCTTTTTAAAAGCTTCTCAAATTAATCTTCGTAATACTTTCAATTTAATTTAGAATTGAATACATTCAATTTTAAGTTTTTCATATTTAAATTAAGTTTCTAATTTGTCATTCATCGGATATTTTCCTTCTGCACGATATTTCTAAAGGAATATCTTTAATTATTCCTGTAATATGATATATGTCGATCCTTTAACTTTCATTGTTGACACAAACAAATTAACTACAAACAAATTACATTATTAAATATATGGTAGATTAAATGTATTATTGAATCTTTATCTCCAATTATCATAGTACACAATTGTTTATGGTACTGTTTCCTCAAGTTTGTAAAGTGTGTTTCAAATTGCGTGTTTTTTTTTAAGAATAAATAAAATATAGATGGCTTCGTACACGGTACAATAATGCGTTCAAATTGTTGAATTATTTTATGAAAATTAGCGTTCTGTGAAAACAGTTCTTAGAAAATTACTTGAATTTTATGGTTTAAATAATCGTCCATCTGAAAGCACTACTGGTTGAATTATAAAAAATTTCAAGAGACTGATTTTGTGGAAGATCAAAAAGTGAAAAATACAGTCGTAGTAGTCATTCACAAGAAAATATTGGTTTAGTTCGTGAAAGTGTTGCTAAAGATCCTGAAATGTCCATTAGACGACGTTCACAACAACTTGTACTTAGTGGATCAACAACATGGCGTATTTTACACATGGATTTACCTCTGAAGGCATATAAGGCTCAAATAACACAGGAACTGAAGCCATTAGATCATTTAAAACGTCGTTCTTTTGTCAATTTCATCAATGAACGACCAGCTGATTTTTCTCAAAACATAATGTTTTCTGATGACGCATATTTTGAACTTGTGGCTATGTTAATAAACATGGATTTCCCTCACCCCCGTATCTGGGGTGAGGGAAATCCAGGAATTATTCATGAGAAACCTATGTATCCTAAACGAGTTACTGTTTGTGTGCTTTATGGTCAGGTGGTATAATGGGACCTTACTTCTTTGAAAATGCTGCTGGTGAAGCTGTAACTGTTAGTGGTGATCGATATCGTCGGATGATAACCGAATTTGTGTGACCTGAATTAATGAATATTGATCTAGAGGATATGTGATTTCAACAGGATGGCGCTACACCTCACTTTGCTCACGAATCAATTGATTTATTGAGAGAAAAATTTCCTGGACGTGTAATCTTAAGAAACGGTGATGTTAATTGGCCACCAAGATCATGTGACACCGTTACACTATTTTCTTTGGGGTTATGTGAAGTCAGGTTTATAAAAACAATCCACAATCAATTCCTGCTTTGAAAGATGAAATTATTCGTGTCATTGATGGGATAGAGCCTCGATTATGTCAAAATGTCATTGAAAATGTTAACAAAAGGGTGGACGTCTGCGGAGCTGCAAGAGGAGGCTATTTGGCAGATATTATTTCTTGCATATAAATGTCATAACTGATACTTCAATTACCAATAAAAAGTTTTTGAAAGTGAATGCAAATTATGTGTTTTATTTATTCTTTAAAAAACCGCGAAATTTGAAACGCCCTCCATTTATGTATATTTCATAATGTTATGTTTTAGGTATACAATTATTTGTGACAAAGTACTATAATAATAAAAGTGACTCAAGTTATTGTGTTTTGGAATGTAATATATGTACATCTCTATACACCATACACAGATGCAATGTTTTTGCTATGATTCTAAATATTTTACATAGCGAAATAATGTACGTAAGTGTTTTACGTATGACTTCAATTGCTCGCCACATTTTCTGCACATCTGAATGTTGTTGCATATTGCATGATCATTTCTAATAAAAGCATACTCTAAAATACGCACACATGTAAAATACATATGTATCTTCGTTTACTCGGCAAAAGTTATTGGAGCTTGGTTATACACAGTCTGTCGCAGAGAAAATGGAACTTTTTTAAAATAGTAAATCTTAGTGGTGCCATCTATAAAAAAAATATGCCTCAGCAAGGTAGATTTCATGACATTTGCGTCATTAGAAGCAGAGAAATTACTCATAAAGTAACAGTGTGTATTTGGCATTGATCGAAAAATTAATTTTGAACAAGGAGCAAATATCAAGTTCTGTTTTAAACTCTAAACTTTAATTTGATGCAACAAGTGCATGGTGGCGTATTTATCACGACGAATATCGTGGTGCAAAAAAATTTGTGGTTACGAAAGTAACATAGAACTTGTGCGTGAATTTATTAGAAATGAACCGAAATCCTCATTGCGATACATGGGAATGGAATTAAATACTTTCAAAGATTTAATTCATCGCATTTTGACACAGCATTTGGGACTGAGAAAGATTTGTGCAAGGTTTGTACCACACAAGCTAATTGAACTCAATATTGTATAGACTTGATTAAAGATTCGGAAAAGGACGAGAACTTCAGATATTCTATTGTAACTGGCGATGAGACATGGCGTTTTCAATATGAACCAGAGACCAACCGTCAAAGATCTGAGTGGGAGCATACAAGCGAAGAAAGACCGAAAAATGTCGTTTGGAGAAGTCAAAAGTGAAGACAATGTTGACATTTGTACCAACTAGTCAAACAGTCAATGGTGTGTATTATCTTAGTGCTATGAAACGTCTTTTGGCGGGTATTCTTTGTGCGCTCCCTCAACATCGTGAAAATAGTAGCTGGCGTTCGTTACATGATAATACCAACTCATCGCTCGACGCTTATCACTGATTTTTAAAGGCGTCGACAGCGATCTTGAAGAACATCCCTAAAAATGAATTTAAAAATTCATTCGATATGTTAATTGATGTGCAAAACGTTCTATTGAACTAGACTACTTTGAATAAAATAAATAAATTTTACCAAAATAGTAAGCTTTGTTTTTATTTTGAAAAAGTTCGGTTTTCTTTGCGACAGACTGTGTATGTGTTGTTATAATATGTATTGCGACATTCATGATATAGTCCTGACCACGCACCATTAGATTATCATTTGCATAAGTTTTTAAATAAAAAAATTTAAGTCGTACTTGTTTCAACTTTTTCTCAATAATAACCAAAACCGATAAAAACTGACAATACTTTGTTGAGTAAAAATACTTCATTCCATTCAAGAATTGTCTTTCATTTTCTTTAAAAAAATCCGCAATAACTTATTCGCCAAACATCAAGTAAAGATTCCAAAGTAGGATGATAATATTGTGAAATTTTTAGTTTATTTGACATAATTTTTCTCGTGCGTCTTGGTCTCAAATCAACAGAAAGCGAAAAAAAGCATCGCACGTATATCATAAATCATAAATGTTTTATAGGTATATAAACAATAATAAGAAATGTTTATCACAGTACAAGTTATGCATATGATTTATTAAATTTATATTTACAGTTAGATAACGAAAATGGGCAAGTACACTGCAATTATATAAGAAATTTAGTATTTCTTAATCAGTAACTAGTTTTCTTGAATTTAATAAAGGCAAGTAAGGTAATCATTAACTTCAAATTTACCAGTCATGCTTGAATAATAGCAGTATTACAATTTTGTTAATTTTCTTTTCTTTTCTGTCGTCATTTAATTGTCGTTTCAAAAGCATTTTTCACTATAATGGTAACACATAATGAAAGCCTTTTTGAAGGTTACAAAAAATGTATTTACATTATTCATAGGGTAGGTAAATATGAAATATTCCTTAAAGACCTTACTGAAGTGTAGGTTTTATGTGGAGAATATAGATTTGATCTGGAATTTATTGCATAACAATAAAAATAACAAGACATACAACAAAAACAGACTTTATTTTTCAAAAAATGTTCCTGCTTTATTATACATCTATTCTATATCGCTAGAAAAAAGTCTTTTGGTTACGTGCGTAGCCAAATTTACATTACTTCCTCGCTCAACTTGAAGTTCTTGCCTCCAAAGACATATTTAAGGGGTCCAAAAAGATCATAGGCGAATCGTCCAATCATTAATCGCAGTAACGGATCTTGCAACATGAAACCAATTTGACACATGTTTGTTACTCCAATAAATGAGTTGCACTGATCAAATACGGAGTTTCTTCGAAGACATTCCTTAACAAAGTTTTTGCCACTTTCTCATCTTCAGTAAATAAAAATTTAATAATAATGTGCAACAGTAACAGATACAACATCTGTTGATATGTTCGATACCACCGCCACTATTTTTATGAATAAAACAAATATCTGCTGCTCATAGGCTACATAAGTACCATGATTATTCTGAAGTAAATTTAGATATCAAAAATTTAGAACTCAAATTTTTTCTTTCCTGCAGTGTCGCGGAATATGTGCGAATAATGGTAAGTATTTTATAATGTCTTATACATACCATATTGTAACATTAAGGCGGCGAGTATATATGAATATATAAGCGTATATGTACACACAACGAATCGTTTGTCTATTGTATTTTCGTCGTGTCACAATTAATGTATTTAATAGGATTGTTTAGGTGATAATGCACCAGTCTATTTACAAATTATAACTTTTAAGTACGAGGGTAGTTTGACAAGTAGTGAGAATGGAAAAGAAAAACGAATTTTTTAAATACAAAATAATTTTTATTTTTCAATATATTCTCCTAAAAGAGCAATACATTTATTCCAACGGTACTCCAGTACCCTTATGCCATCTCTAAAATGCGATTCCGGAAGGCTTGCAAAATACTCATTTACGAAGATGATAAGCTCGTCATTAGACGAAAATTTCTTTCCACCTACTGCCGTTTTCAAATTTGGAAAAAGGTGGAAGTCGGAATGGGCTAGATCCGGCAAATAGGGCGCATGCGGTACTAATTGGAAATGCAACTCGTGAATTTTGGACATCGCAACTATGCTAGTATGCGAGGGAGCGTTGTCTTGGTGAAACAGAATCTTTTTCTTTGCCATTCCTGGCCGTTTAGCACGAATCTCAACACTTAATTTTTGTAGAAGTTCTGCATAATATTGTCCGTTTATTGTGGCACCTTTCTGAAGGTAATCAATGAGCAAAATGCCCTTTGAATCCCAAAAAATTGATGCCATCACCTTGTTTGCCGATAAAGTGGTTTTCGCTTTCTTTGGAAGTGCAAAACCACGTTCTAACCATTGTTTCGACTGTTGTTTAGTTGTTGGAATAAATGTATTGCTCTTTTAGGAGAATATATTGAAAAATAAAAATTATTTTGTATTTAAAAAATTCGTTTTTCTTTTCCATTCTCACTACTTGTCAAACTACCCCCGTACCCACCTCTTAAATTACGATTATAATGCCTTGTACTGTAAAGCACGATATATTAATTTTGGAATTGCATTTTCGAAATGGACATCAAAATAGAGAAGGAACATTTATAAAATTGTTAATCGCTACCATGAAACAGTAAATGTAAAAATGAAACACCTGGTCATAGAACACTTACAGAAAAAGGTGTAGAGGGGCTCTTTCCAAATGAGAACACATACATCTGTGTGAGAAAGTGCTATAGGTAGTTAATTTCTTTACCTTAGTACTTGCCTTCAAAAAAACAATTTTTAATGGAATTAATCAATATATAAAAATATTAAAATAAACAGTATCGAAGCAAATCAATGATATGAACATATCCGTAGTATACGAACTGAAAATTTCGCGACTATGTACGTTTATACAAAGGGTACTAGGAAAGTTTTGCAATATGACGCAACAATGAATCGTAGGAAGCTGCTTGTTGCTGCTTGTTGAGACATATTCACACGTGCATAGTAGCCGCCGCGCCATGTCGATGGGCTCAGTTATTCATTAGCAGTGAGTGTGCTTGCGATAGCATCGTGGTCAGGAAATGATATAAGGGCAGTTTTGCGTTATAAATTCGTGCGTTGTTTAAACATACACCAGTGCTTCGAAGAAATGACTCTTGCACTAGGTGACGTGTGTTCACATCGCACAACGATATTCAGGTGGTATAGAAAATTATAAAGGGGAAATTTAACTGTGAAGGATGCTGAGAAGCCGGGGAGACCACGAACGTCAGTTACGGAGGAAAACGTAACTACTGTGAGTAAAATGCTTGGCGAGGACAGGCGAGTGACCTACCAACAGATAGAGGGTACTTCATGCCAAAATGCACCAGCAATTCGTTCGATTCTGCATGATCATTTACACGTGAAGAAACTTTGTTCTCTCTGGCTGCCGCATCGACTGACTGAAGAGTAGATAACACGATGTGTGACTTGGTGCCGGGGATGCTAAAAAAGTTTAATAAGGGACAATCTCGGTATGTGAACAACATCGCGACAGGTGACGAGACTTGGTTGTACTATTACGATGTGCCGAACAAAGGTCAAAACAAAGTTTGGGTCTTTGATGATGAGGACACACCTGTAGTTGTCAGAAAATCGCGATCTGTAAAGAAGAAAATGATAGCTGTATTTTTTAAATCGAGTGGAATTGTGGAACGCGAGCACACAGAAGACAGTTACGGTTAAGTGGTATACTGAACAGTGCCTGCCTAAAGTCATTGAATCTATGAAGAACATGCGGCCAAAGTCAAGAACGACAGAATCGAAACTTCTCGAGCACCCTCCATACAGTCCAGATCTTGCTCCCTGCGACATTGCACTGTTCCCGCATGTGAAAATGAAGCTAAAAGAGAGGCGGTTTTCCAGATGAGTACCTTCTCCGGGTTTGGGACGAGTGTGCTTTACTCCCTAGTGGAACTTGTCAGAACTGGTTTAAAGATTGGTTTCGGAAGATGGAGAGGTGTATTGAGTGTAGAGGAAATTACTTTGAAAAAATTAAATAAACAAAGCTGTATTACAAAAGTTTCCTAGTACCCTTTGTATATAGTGCGCATCCGAAAATTTGGATGGTAGTCTTGTCTGAACGCAAATTTCGTCTTCGCATATAATGATGTATGTATGTATGCGTCCTTCTCATAGTGAAGAGCTCTACACATTCATTTTGAGCAGTCCCAGCAAGCACTACATCAATTACTACGACAAATAGACAAATATAAATAGAAATTTATTACATAATGTTAAAAATGATCATGGATAAATTGCACAGTAGTCAAAAAGCTTTAAAGGTAAAATTAATTTCACCAGTCAATTGCGCGCAAGGCTTTTGTTACAGGATGATTGTAGGCAAACTATTAATTGTAACCAACTATGAATTGTTTGTTCTTAACCATAAATGTATTGTCTAAAATAAAACGACCTGCAATAAACATATATTATTTTCTTTCATATTGATCAAATCCAATTCTTCTAATACTTTTACATTTATACAAACTGACTAAATTATTTATATATTGCTGGCGTTTTTTATAATTTTGCAAACCATAGGTAAATTAATACTGTTCATTTTAATTTATATATTTAACTATATTCACAATAACATCCACAAATTTATTATTATCTGGCTGTGATATATAAAAACCAGCATTAAATTGTCTGTATGTATTAGGTATGTTCAGTACAACTAGATATCTTTGGTTGAAAAACAGAGTAGTCAGACATACATACGTAGTTCTCAACTAATAAATCAATTATATGTAATTATTGTTTTTACAAATCACATTAGAAATTCGTAGATACCGTTAATACATGTAACCGTTTTGAGTATGAGAAGTATTAACAGATACTCAACCGACATATTTGACGTTTTATCATTTTATAAGTTTATCATACAATTCTGTTCAATGAGTTGTTAACAAAACATTTTCATTCTCATCAAACTTTATGAGTAGAACTGGTACTGTGAGCGTTCAGTCAACGGCACATGTTTCGAAGAAGTGTAATGAATTTAGTAAATAATAGATGTAAATAAACAGCTGCACTTTTAAATTGCATTTTCAGTATACACTAAAAATTTCTTTTTATCTGGTTAAATCTTAATCTTCTGTCAACACTATTAACGAAGACGAAATAAAAGAATGAAAGGAGCAACAACCATAGTGAAACAAATTGTATTGAAAATTTAAGGAAATAAGGAAATTGTTCGAAAAATCACGCTAATGTGGCCAGATGACAAAAATATTTCGAACGTAGCTAAACTAACACTTTGGTCTTTGAGTATAGAAACAAAGCTAATATATTGGGTCTGGGAAAAAGTTCGTGGCGTTTTTTCAGTAAAATTCAACTGGTCCCCGCATGGCGCGTGGACGAATTCATTTAAACCGAATATGCTCCATTATTATCGACAATGTTTCGCCATTTTTTTGGTAGATCCATGATCCCATCGGTGAAAAACTTCTGTGGTTTCTGGTCGAAAAACTGAATCAAGTAGTTTTCACAGGCTTCTTTTGAAACCAACTTAATTCCATTGAGAGAGTTCTGCAGAGATCGAAACAGATGATAGTCAGAGGGTGCTATATCCGGACTGTAAGGTGGGTGCATCGAAAACTTCCCAACCAAACTCTCTCAATTTTTGACGGGTCATCAAAGAAGTGTGTGGTCGGGTGTTGTCATGATGGAAGACAACACCTTTCCTATTAATCAATTCGGGCCGTTTTCTTTCAATCGCCTGGCGTAATCTCTCTAGTTGTGCACAATAGAGTTGAGAATCAATCGTCTGACCAGTTGGAAGTAGCTCGTAGTGGACGATTCCCCTCCAGTCCCACCATACACACAGCATCACTTTTTTTGGCGTCAATGTTGGCTTAGCGAACGCTTGTGACGGCTCACCATCCTTTATCCACGATCTTTTACGCTTCCGATTATCGTACGTAATCCATTTTTCATCTCCGGTTATTAAACGTTTCAGAAACGGCTCGATTTCATTCCGTTTCAGCAGCGCATCGCAGATGTTAATTCGGTCCATCAGGTTTTTCACGCTCAACTCATGAGGAATCCATACGTCAAGCTTTTTTTGTAACCAGCTTTGTGTAAATGGTTCAAAACAGTTTTGTGGTCAATGCCTAGTTCCATGCCAATATCGACACTGCTGATATGCTTATCTTGTTGGACTTTTTCAAGAATTTCATCAGATTTTTCAGTGATTGGACGACCGGAGCGTGACTCATCTTTCACATTGAAATTTCCAGAACGAAAGCGAGCGAACCATTTCCGCGCAACAGATTTCGATAAAGTACCTTCACCGTACACAGCACAAATTTTATCACAAGCCTGCGCAGCGTTCTTCCCCTTATCATAATAATATTGCAGAATATAGCGAAATTTCTCATTATTCTTCTCCATTTTCAAGTGCGAATAACTTTCCAACCACTGCACCGATTACAATGTTTCTACGCTCAAACTAACGTTCGGAAGGTCATCTAAAAAACGAGCCGTCGGTAGTGTCGCTGTGACTTGTTGTTCTTTAGTTATCGGCAACCAATGCCATCTATCGGGAAAAACGCCACGAACTTTTTCCCAGACCCAATATTAAAGAGATTAAAAGAAGATATCAAAGTAACATGTTCAACGAAAGATTCAGATTTTACCAAATTAAAACATATTTTGGTGACAGCGGCTAATTATGCAAATATTTCATCATTAGATGTCGAACGGTCATTCTCTGCATATAAGAACATTTACTTCCCACGGTAAACAAAGTTACATCAAGAAATTTTTGAAACATACTTGATGCTGCAAATATCTAGCTGACCCTATCCACTTTGTGCATGTGCATATTAAAAAATGTTGCTTAGAAGAGTAAGTATTTATTTACATTTATTACCAGCAAAACTTTTTGAACTTCTTCGATTTTCGAAGCAATAACAACTCTACTTTGAAATCTTGTAAGAATAAAATGTACGCAACAACTATTATACAAAAGGTACTAGGAAAGTTTTGCAATGCAGCTTTGTTTATTTAATTTTTTCAAAGTAAATTTCTCTACACTCAATACACCTCTCCATCCTCCGAAACCAATCTTTAAACCAGTTCTACCAAGTTTCATTATTTCGTTGTCCTAAGCCCGCAGAAGGTCCTCATCACTGGAAAACCACCTCCCTTTTGGGTTCATTTTCACATGCGGCCACAGTGCAAAGTCGCAGGGAGCAAGATCTGGACTGTAGAGAGGGTGTTCGAAAAGTTTCAATCTTAAGACTTAGATGTGACTGCCTTCTGTGTGACCAAAACGACGCGTTCCACAATTCCATTCGATTTGAAAAATACAGCTATCATTTTCTTCTTTACACACCGGGATTTTCTGACAACTACGGGTGTCCTCATCATCAAATACCCAAACTTTGTTTTGAGCTTTGGTCGGCACATCGTAATAGTACAGCCAAGTATCGTCACCTGTCACGATGTTGTTCACATATCGAGATTGTCCCTTATTAAACTTTTTTAGCATCTCCCAGCACCAAGTCACACGTCGTGTCATTTGCTCTTCAGTCAGTCGATGCGGCACCCAGAGAGAACAAAGTTTCTTCACCTGCTAAAGATCGTGCGAAATCGATCGAATTTCTGTTGCATTTAGACCTGAAGTACCCTCTATCTGTTGATAGGTCACTCGCCTGTCCTCGCCAAGCAATTTCCTCACAGTAGTAACGTTTTCCTCCGTAACCGACGTTCGTGGCCTTCCCGGCCTCTCAGCATGCTTCACAGTTAAATTTCCCCTTTGGTATTCTCTATACCACCTGAATATCGTTGTGCAATATGGACGAACATCTCATTTCGTGACTACGATGGCATCGCAAGCACTTTACACCCTTACTGCTAATGAATAGCAAAGCCTAGTGCAAGAGTCATTTCTTCGAAGCACTGGTGTATGTTTAAACAACGCACGAAATTATAACGCAAAACTGCCCTTATATCATTTCGTGACCACGATGCTATCGCAAGCACACTCACTGCTAATGAATAACTGAGCCCATCGACATGGCGCGGCGGCTACTATGGACGTGTGAACATGTCTCAACATGCAGCAACAAGCAGCTTCCTACGATTCATTGTTGCGTCATATTACAAAACTTTCCTAGCGCCCTTTGTATTGCCCACTGGCTATGAAAATATAGGAAAAATCAACGCCGAGTGTCGTGGTTAGACATTTTGAGCACAATTCATAACAACTTATTACTTATTAATATAATAATCGCGATTTGCAATATCAAATTCTTTATTGTATTCTGTATAGCAAACTCGTATTGCAATTTCAATAAAAGATGTAAAATTTATTATTTACTTTTAAATTTTAACAATTGTACTGTACTGTAAAATAACTATAAATAGTATCAAAAATCGCTACTGAATAAATTGTAAGCGAGCTGCAATAACAATTTTTTGAATTTCTGCGTATATATACAGAGAATCATTACATTTATATGAAACAAACAAGAATATATAAGAATATTATTGCGTAACCCTATATATTATTTGCTCTAGAAAGCGCAATATACATACATACTGACATTTATGTTAAGTAGTTAGTATTTGGCCTGAAGTTTATTTATAGGAAAAATGTTTTTACGAGCATTTACATGAAACAACCAAGAATATACGAGAATACTATTTCAAAATCAGAATTTTGTTTTTTCTTAGAAAGCGCAATATACTTTTAAGCTAAACCGTTACCCAATTTCATTCAGACACTTAGTAAGTGGTACGACTGCACGTAATCCATAATTTTAGTAATAAAATAGTGTTATTCGTATATCAAGCAAAAGAGAAAAAGCCTTGTAAAAACGAGATAGGTTTTTCCACTGAACTTGACGTTTATGTATATAATTGAATACGCACGTTCGCCGCTGTTGTAGTCGTGATAATATTGTGGTAGTGCACCAGGTAGAAGCGCTTTCTTAATTAATTACTAAAAACTCGTGTTCAGAACATGATGTATTATAATGACGTAGTACATAACAAGCAACAAGTGCATTAAACTGTGACTGACGTTTAACAACAAGGTAAATCTTACTTCATATTTTAATTCTTAATAGTAGTAACATGCAATGTAAATTGCATTATTACCGCAAATGTAAAAAATATATAGTCGATATAGAGTCGATTTTAATCGCTTTAAAAACATTTAAGTTTTAAATATTTTTTTTAAAATATATTTTGCAATTATTATTGCATTTCATTAGGCAATTATTTTCTAATCTAGATTATCTGTCTAAACCTTGATAAATAAATGCTTTGTTGAACTTGTGCAATTATTAACATTGAAAATAATCGAAGCTTAACAAAAACAAATTTAAATGTTAATTTTTTGAAACACCTTGTTTTCTGTTCTCTGTTTCGTTTTTAATTAAATTTATGTAAAACTACGTAACATTGTGAATCAACGTTATTCTGTAAGTTGACATAAATTGGTAAATATTTTATACAAGGACAATAAGAACGTAAATAATTTGAGTTCATTATAATGATATAATTACTACTTACAGGAACACGCTAGTCTACATACATATGTATGTAAGTAAGTACATAGTTTATTTACTCAACATCATCAGGTGCTAGCATAAAATTTCTCGAATAGATGTTTAAACTTGTTTTTGTAAGTTAAGTAATAGTTAATTTTGTTTACAAAATTACTTTTATATATGATCTATTTACAAGTTGTACATATATGTATATATAAGTATATATATATATATATATATATATATATATATGTGTGTGTGGTATATTGAGCAAGTGCTTTAAGTAGATTTAGTAACTTTACAAGGAGAGAACATGTTTCAAAATTTTGTTAATAACGCAACCTATTTCAATATGTAAATAAACCTAAATTTTTAGTAAATATCTCTTCTATTAAAATTTGATACAAAACTACTTCTAATAAATTATTTTTATATGTAAAGTATTTCATTTAAATTATTTTTATGTGTAAGGCATTTCAAGAAATACATATTTAATCAAGAAAATTGTAAAAAAGGAATTACGCCATCTTGTAAAATTATTAACTGAAAATCTATTCAAATACTGCACTGGTAATTTCAAAATTATTTTCATGATAGCATTTGTTTATGAACGGTAAACATAACAAATAATAATTTTAAAGACCAAAAAATTTTCGAATGTATATTTATTATAATTTTTTTCAACAAATATTATCCAAATTAATAATACTGGTTCTGAAATTCATAATAGAAGAAAATGTCTACGTTAATATGTGGTATATTCTCATGTGTTTATGTTGGACTAACAAGAAGATATTTTGATAAACATGTATTAAAACATAAAACAAATAACGTGTTTCCCATTTAATGTAATGTGTGTGTCTTCGATAAATATAATAATTATCAATTGTATGACGAAGCATTCGATACTTGCTGCAATATAGATGGGAACAGCACTAATGGAATAAAATTATTTTTAAGGTTATTTTAGAAGATTGTGAAAAATAATCCGGCAGGTTAACTTTTAAACTGAATTTAACGTCTTTCAAGTAAACGTTTGAATATACAGGGTGATTTATGTATTTGATGTAATTGATTGGTGGATTTAGTTAAATGGATCACCTTGTATATTTTTATATATTTTAATTCTAATTGTTCATTTGACTTTAATAACTTATAATACTTATGGTTTAAATAATAAATACAATGACTTTTAAATGATTTAATGAAAACGCAAATGTAGGTAAAGTGCACAGTCTTAAAACATGTTTTTCTACAGAGCTCTTTATTGCTTGCCTTTGTATTATTACCTCTTTCTCTGCTAAAATGCTGTATCTTATGTGCCTCTTGATTAATACAACTAAATAATAATAGAGGTATTATTTAATAGAGAATATATTTATTTGCACGTGAGTGATGGTTAGTAAACTTATTACGAACGTGTGTCCGGCTAGCTGAATCGCTGTAATAAATGCAAATAAAAAAGAATGTAAAGTAATATAAGGAGTTAATAAATAACACATGGATCAATAAGTCCCGAGACTAACCCATAGATGGCGCTCGTAGTAAACCAGTAACCACGTCTTTCTAGAGT
Source organism: Dermolepida albohirtum (assembly GCA_031893035.1). Classification (NCBI taxonomy): domain Eukaryota; kingdom Metazoa; phylum Arthropoda; class Insecta; order Coleoptera; family Scarabaeidae; genus Dermolepida; species Dermolepida albohirtum. Next base: position 335,656 of record JAVIWB010004152.1, on the reverse strand, counting down.
ACTAACCTTTGCTTGAAACGTGTCAAAATTTTAAGTCGATCGGACCAGAAACAGCTGAGTTATCGAGGTTGGAGTAAAGTCGTTTTGTAGTTTGTTTAAACAATGGAAAAAACCGAGTTTCGTGTTCTGATAAAACATTGTTTTTTAATGGGTAAAAACACCACGCAAGCAAAACAATGGATTGAAAAATGTTACCCGGACTCTTGTCCATCAAAAGCAACGATTTGTCGGTGGTTTGCCGAGTTTAAACGTGGTCGTACCGACACAAATGACGCGGAACGCTCGGGTAGACCTGTGGAAGCCGTTACACCGGAAAATGTGAGTGAAGTGACAAAAATTATAATGAAAGATCGTAAAGTGAAGCTCCGTGAGATTGCTGAGATGACACAGATATCATATGGAAGTGTATATACTATCCTTCATGAAAAATTGAGCATGAAAAAGGTTTTTTCCAAGTGGGTGCCGCGATTGCTATCGATGGAACAAAAACAGCAACGAGTCGATGATTCAGAAAGCTGTTTATCGCTATTTACTCGCAACAAAAAAGATTTCTTGCGTCGTTACGTGACCATGGACGAAACATGGATACATCACTACACTCCAGAGTCGAAGCGGCAGTCATCTGAGTGGCGCACAGCTGGCGAAAGCCGTCCGAAACGTCCGAAAACGCAGCAGTCAGCTGGCAAAGTCCTGGCGTCAGTTTTTTGGGATACACATGGCGTGATTTTCATTGACTACCTCGAAAAAGGTAAATCGATCAACAGTGATTATTATATTGACTTACTGGTGCTTTTGAAGGAGGAAATCGCAAAAAAAACGACCGCACATGCAGAGAAAAAAAATCCTTTTTCACCAAGACAATGCACCCTGCCACAAGTCGATGAAAACAATGGCAAAATTGAACGAATTGGGTTTTGATCTGCTTCCCCACCCCCCATATTCGCCAGATTTAGCCCCCAGTGACTACTGGCTCTTTGCTGATCTTAAAAAAATCCTCCAGGGAAAAAGATTTGGCTCAAATGAGGAGGTCATCGCTGAAACTGAAGCTTATTTTGAAGCGAAAGATAAATTTTTTTATAAACATGGTATTGAAAAATTGGAAAAGCGTTGGAACCATTGTATCACCCTAAAAGGTGATTATGTTGATGAATAAAAAAAAATTTTGCAAAAAAAATGTTGTTTTCATTTTTAGTCTCGGGACTTATTGATCTATGTGTTAGTAATTGTGTACAATGAGCATTGAAAGTCCAGGACGTGTGCCATGGTGAAAGAATGATTATTAGTGGAAATAAAACAACAGGATTGCCCTTAAAATTGTATTCACTAAGTTAAATTCATTCTTAAAGCTCGAGTAAATTAAATAAAGGTAATTAATAAGATCGAGAGCAACAAATAAAACAAGATAAACGTAATGGCAAAACTGTAATAAAAGTAAATCTAGAGATATGAGGCAGTTTAATAAAAATATAGAAAGAGATAGATATAATATGTATCGGACGATACGTAAAATACTTGCGGTTTGTGTGTGTATATCCTGGATCAGGATGTTAGGTATATTTTGCGGTCGCAAAATAAACACGTGGACACTGGGTTAGAAACCTAACGGTACCAACTTCACGGAAGTGATGCTGGTGTACTTGGTCTCCGTGTCTTACAGGCGGCGGCTTTTTAAGAAACCATCCATTGACTAAGGGGTAAGGTGTATTGGTCATGTTTAAATCAACCAATAGCAAAAGAAAATAGGCACGCTTGAAATTGGCGCCCTAAAGATATTGGTATAAATTAAAATTGTGATATTAATTTCAATATAAGCACCTAGCAGATATATATCTAGACAGAATAATAGACGACCATTCTGTGTGAGAAACAGAAGGATTAATATTTGAATCTCTATTGCATTTATATATCACAAAACGGTCAAAATAAATAATAATTTATTTCTTGAAAATCGAAATATTTTTAAATTAAAATAAACTTTAAAATTTAAAAAAATGATATGAAGAATTATTATTTGTATAAATGCGGAGCGTAACAGTATATTTTCTTGACAAAAGCCTAGTATGTAGTAAAAATGCCTGCCAAACTTTCTCTGAAAGTTGTGGTGAAATAATTTGTATTTTTGTGCGTATTCTGTCTTTGAGATCATCTCTATTACATTCACTTTACTCTTAAGATAATCCCATAAAAAAAAATCGAAAATTTTAAAATTTAGTGATCTAGCCGGCCATTCAAAGGTTTCTCTTCCATCTATTCGTAAATCAAACATATCCATTCGATATGATCGATTCTATGGCATGTGGACATAAATTTGTTAGCTCAAGAACAATTTCATTTTTCACATTTTTCAGGTGTCAATCGTCCAATAAGAAATGGTTCAATTATGGTATATGGTTGCCGATGATACTTGCTCAAGCGTTTACATTTTGAGGATATTGAACGCATCCAATTAGGATTCTTTTCTAGCCAATACCTACAGTTCTGCCGACTTAATTCCTCATACAAGGTGAAAGTTTATTAGGCAGAAGAAAAACTATCAAGAGCTATCTCATTTCCAGCTAGTTCGCACATATTTTTTAGAAGAACTGCTACCTACGATCCGCATAGTTTACTGTTAGTTCTTGGGCAAACGTTATTTTGCAGAGATACATTTTTTTATCGTACAGATACTTTAACACAGTTCTATGACAGTCATTATTTTCTCAGGCAGTTTGACGTAACATAGGATTATTTTGCGCATGTAATAAAGTGTTTATCTTTACATTATCCTTCACGAATTGAAATTTTCTTTGCAATGATTTAAGGTATCCATCACTGAATTGTGCATGAATTTTGGACAGGGTTCCTTGAAGTAGATTTGGTAACTCCGGATAATTTTGGTTAAAAACGTTGATAACATCCTGGTGTAAAAAAAATCTGTGGTTACAGAAAGTAGCATAGAACTTGTGCGTGGATTTATCAGAAATGGGCCGAAATACTCATTGCGACACGTGGGAATGGAATTAAGTATTTCCAAAAATTCAGTTTATCGAATTTTGGTACAGCATTTGGGAATGAGAAAGATTTGTGCAAGGTTTATACTACACAAGCTAACTGATGATCAAAAATTGCTTCGAATTCAACATTGTACAGACTTGACTAAAGTCTCAAAAAAGGTATTCTATTGTAACTGGTGATGAGACGTGGTCTTTTAAATATGATCTTAGCGTCAAAGCTCTAAATGAAAGCATTCAAGCGAAAAAAGAGTTTATACTAACTAGTCAATGCTGTATATTATCTTGGTATTATGAAGCGTCTTTTGGCGCGTATTCGTCATTTGCGCCCTCAATATCATGAAAATGGTAGCTGGCGTTCGTAATATGATAATGCACCATCTCGTTGCTCGACGCTTATCACTGATTTTGTAATTACAAATAGCATTTTAACCATAAACCATTCACCGTATTCACCGGATTTGGCCCCCTGTGATATCTATCTGTTCTCCAAACTACATTTGCCGATGAAAGGACAGCGTTTGCCGACGTCGAAACCATTAAAAAGGCGTCGACAGCGATCTTCAAGGACATCTCTAAAGATGAACTTAAAAATTCATTCGACATCTTAATTGACTGTGTGAAACGTTTTATTGACGCCAAGGCGACTACTTTGAATAAAATAAATGAATCTTACCAAAACAGTAAGCTTTTGTTTTTATTTTAAAAAAGTTCGGTTTTCTCTGCGACAGACTGTGTATACATATATATATATATATATATGTGTGTGTGTGTGTGTGTGTGTGTGTGCGCGCAATCACACTTGTGAAGCATTTAATGGTAAAAGTAGAGAATCATGTTTTGGCTTTTCTTTGAAATAGCAAATCAAAAAAGCGACTAAAAAGCTTTTGATAAAAGCTATTCAGAATACACCATACAATACAAATTGTAAATAAAATTATTATAACAAGGATAGCCAGAAAAATGCAAATAAAGAATCATTGATAGAAATGACTGTTATACTATTGTTCATCATAATTATCGACAACGCTGTCCTTTAGAAATTTAGTGGTCCGACCAAAATTTTATTTTATTATAAAGAATAGATCGAATAATTTGTTCCTGCGTGATATATGTATGTAGGTTTCTAAAGTACAATTAGGCAAGTGAAATTGTGAAATACAAATAATGTAAATAGACTTTTTAACGTTTAAATTCTAATCTTTTGGCAATAAAACATTATAAAGACGGCAATAATGACGTAAATCAATTACTTACTAAATTGAATTATATTTAAATTTTAATGCATTGAAATAGAAATAGCCTTCTAATACTATCAAAATATGTTAATGGCCATTCATCGTAACGATATTTTTGAAAAACCTAAACCTAAAGTTGGTTTACAATTTACAACTACAATTTTAAAATGTGCATTTGTAAGAGGGCTATGGTGGGCAAGCTACAGAAGAAAATGGAAACAAGCAGTATTTTCAAAACAAGCCAAATTTGGATTTATAGATCGAATTTTAAATCTCATGTATAATGTTCATTACATCGCGACAAAATGCTAATTTATAGCATTTATTATATCAGTATTCAATATTTGAAGTTACACAAAATTATTATTTACTGATAAGTTGAAGTTAATTATGTGAAAGGTACTGTTCAAGTACGATATTGTTGGTAACGTGCATTGCATTAACTACAGGTATCGTTCGTACGAAAATTTAAAAATAAAGCAAATAAAGTATATTTTGTGAATATTAAGTCTTAATTGTTTCAATATTACACTACGATGAAACCAGAGATGTTGTTTCATAATTACTGCTAAAATATTGCATTGAAATCCAATGATTGAGAAGAAAATAGTTGCCATATTTTCTTCTCTTTTCAGATTGTATTTGTATTTGAAGTTGTCTCCTTACAATAGAAATGTTAAGAGACCCATTTCATATGAAAATAACTTTTAATTGAGGTGGTCGGTTTTACTGGTGCATAGTAGCTCGCAAGGTGGGAGTTCAGCTATCATTGGGCGGGATGATTTTATTTGCAGCTATATCACGAAATTGTGTTCTAGTTCACACGAGTCCCTTTTGACTATGTATCGTTGGTTCAACCTATCATGCACAGGTAAATAAAAATATTACGTAAGCGAAAACACAAATTACAAGAGATATATCGAATTATTTAATATATACATCGGTATTCTGATATGCTGTGACAATTCCGTAAACTATGACGCTTGCAATTTAAGAAGAACAGGATTGCAAGTGGCACGTGAAATTAGTGAAACATATAAAAAATTTTATAAGTATCATTTTTAGTATGTCTTCGTTACGTAGCATTTTCGCTCACTTGCGTACTGTTAGTTAAACTAGCGATAAACACTTTAGAGGCGATTCGAGTGAACTGAAAGACAATATCGAGATATAACAACGAAGGCGTCTATCGATACAAACCCACGGAACACGACACAAGAGATTGTAGAAACGTTAAACATCCATTATTCAAAGATTCACAATCACATGCAAAAGTTAAGATTCATCGCCAACCCCAATATTTAAATTACTTAGGAACTCAAAAAAATCATTTGGTGCGCATATAAACATATGCGATAAACTCCTTAAACGTGAAGAAAACGATCTTTTTCTTTGAAGAGACTAAATAGACTTAAAACGGTAATCAGAAAGGATTATTTACAACGATGTGGTGTGAAAACGATTTTAGTTCCGACTTAGAAATACGCCTGAAATATTATCAAAAGCAAACATTCGTCAAGGGAAGCTATGATCTCATCGTGTTTTTCAAGCTCCTGTCAAGATATTCAATTTATATGTATCATCAGCAATTGGGCAGTTTGAACGAATCTGTCATCTAGAAGCGTAGAGAGCTCGTTAATCGTAAAGAAGTGGTATTTCATCACAACAACGCGAGACCACAGAAGTTTTATTGGTTGTTAAAAATTATTGTATTTTAGCTGGCTTGTACTGCCATACCAGCCATACTCGCTAGATCTTGCGCTTTCAGATTTACAAAACACCCACTTGTTTCAAAACTCCTTGTATAGCATAATTCTCGACTCAGATGAGGCTGTGAATTAGGGCCATCTATGAACAGGGAATTATGAAACTCATCAAAGCTACGGAAAACAGAAAAAATACGTCATAACTTTTCAGACGCTCTAATAATATATTCTGATGCACTTCAGTGGGTTATTTTACAGCGCGTTTAACAACACAGTACTTCTGTAAAGACCAAGCTTCCTTTCTAGTTATCCAAGCACGGAAAGAGTTTTTATCATTGAGTACAACGCTTTATCAATCGTGACTAATATTTTTGTGTGCCTACTCCGTATGTTTGCCTGTGTTCTTACGGAATAGTAACGCTTTGCCAGTTATGATGCGATTAACTTCTGCTTTCATCAATCAAGTATATACAGGATGTTTCAAAAAGAATATACGGATTTCGAATGCATATATTTATTAAACTTTAAGACATACGAATATGAAACTTTACCGCAAGCCACAAGCAACACATATTTACGAATCTCTCAAGTTCAGATTACAGATGTTCAATATGTCCTCCATCAGCGACACGAACAATATCACATCGACACTCAAAGTCCTCTTATACTCGGGCAAGTATGTCCTTCGTCACTGATGTTGTGGTAGTACGGATGCGGTTCTTCAACTTTTCCAGGTTCTATGCGAGTGGTGGTACATAAACGTTGTCTTTAACGAAACACCACAGGAAGAAGTCACAGGGTGTCAAATCCGGTGACTGTGGAATCCAGCTGAGACACGCTCCTTGACGACCAATCCAACGGTTCGGTAGAGTTTCATTCAGATATTCACGTACTTGGCGACTAAAAAGAGGAGATGCCCCGTCTTATTGAAAAATGAAGTTGTCTTCGTGCAGCCTCGGAAACAACCAGTTTTGTAACATAGCGAGATACTGCTGACCGTTAACCGTGTTTCCTGCAAAGAAGAATGGGCTGTAAACAGATGATTGGGATATCGCACAAAACACATTGATTGTAGGCGAATCTCGTACATGTTCAACGGCTGCATGTGGGTTCTCTAGACTCCAAATTCGAACATTGTGTTTGTTTACCAAACTACTAACATGGAAAGTCGCTTCATCACTGAACACGATGCGTTGTGCGAAAGTATTATCATTGTCAATAGCATCATGACTCTCGTTACAAAATGCCACACGTTTAGCCTTGTCATCAGTACGCTAAGCTTGTAACAACTGTAACTTGTACGGCTTCATGACCAACCGACGTCTCAAAACACGCCAAATTGTTGTTGTAGGCAGTTTGAATTCGTGTAACATTTTCTTCAGAAACACGAGGGCGGCCAGGACTCTTTTTTTTACATACACATCCTGTATCTACAAACTATCGATACCATCTGCGAATGTTCCACCCATTCAGAGGATCAATTTGGTAGCTCAACCTGAAACGTCTTTGCACTGTAATCACGGATTTGCACTTCGCAAACTCGAGAACACAAAATGGTTTCTGCTGTGGAGTAGCCATTTTAAACACATGACGGTTATCAAAAAAAACAGAAGACAACTGACATCTAGCGGCTATTAAATAAACTAGACTATGTATTCGTTTCTCCAATAGCCGAGCCGAGGCGCAGCGGTCGATAGTTTGGACAAAATAATACTTTGTAATATGTATATTCTTTTTGAAACACGCTGTATAATGCTTGTTCTAATGTTAGTTCATACATTGTAAGTTTTTAAATGCACTTTACTTTTATTCGTATTAGATGCTAGCTTTTCTGTAAACAAAAGAATACTAATCCAAAATTTACTAGGCGTATTAAAATTAAGACTTTCTACCGGTTAAAAACATTTTCACCTTTCCAAGAAATTGGCCGCTTTTAGTTTATGTACAATTTCTGTATTTCATCTTGATTCTTAAACAATAATAACAGAAACGGACTTTCTTTTATGTACGTATATACAAATTTGTTACTTAAATAGTTTGCTTTAATTAGTGTTTGGCACGCAACAACTCGTTTATTAAAGTTGGTGGTGTTTATTTTTTTGTAAATATGTATTACTTTCCAAATTATCATTTCACTCGAGACGTGTAAATAAAGCATTATAAAATTTGTATGCATTACGAGATTACTATCGTCATCTCAACAAATTCTATCACGATTCTATATTTTACTGAAATTAAATTTAAATTAATAGTAATCGACAGAAAAAAAGCAAGGACGTTTATTATAAATCATAATTATGTAAATATCGATATCGTGGTACGTGGAAATTTCATAAATAAAATCTTGAAATAATAAAATATATTGCGATTAAAATCGGAATGAGAGTGCAAAATATGAAGATGTTACAAAAATTTATATTTAGTATAAATTAAATTAATTAGAGATATGTAAGTAAAATTTAAATTTTCTATACGTACGTATCATTCAATTTCACATATAACTTTTTAGTTTATTAATTTACTTGTACCACGAAAGGTATATAAAGACATGGGTCGATACCAATCGAAAAAAGATTAATAAAATACAGCACCAATTAAGCAAAGTTATAGGCGGTGCAGAAAAAAAGCACCTACCAATACCAGGTTATACAATAAGTTTTGTCGTTCGATAAAATAACACGATTTTACGGTTTGAAACACATTTTATTACTCATTATAACCTTCCTGAACTTCAATACACTTGTTCCAGTGATTTTCTAATTTATGGATTACATCCCTGAAGTGAGAATTCGGAAGACTGTCGAAATATGCTTCCACGCATGCTATTACCTCTTTGTTCGATAAAAATCGTTTTCCTTGCATGAATTTTTTGAGATACGTGAACAGTCGGAATTTAAAGGGAGATAAAACTGGGGAATAAGGTGCATGTTGCAACAATTCGTACTTTATTCACTAATTTTGATATTTTTTTTTGAGCTGTGTGAGAGGATGTGTTTTCTTTGTGAAAAATGATTTTTTTCTTCGGTAAACTAGGTCTTTTCCCATGAATTTTTACTTTCTGCTGGTCCAAAAGGTTACAATAATAATTTAAGTTTATTGTTTTACCAGTTTGAAGGTAATCCACGAACAAAATTCCTTTTGCATCCCAAAAACTGATGCTAACACCTCCTTGGCCAATTTCTGGACTCTAACTCGCTTCGGAGCCGAAGTGCCGTGTTCATACTACTACTTATTCCTTGTTTTGATTGAGGATCATGATGCTAGACCCACGTCTCACCCATAGTGATGAAACGATGCACAAAATCGTTTTTGTTCTTTCTAAAGCGCTTCAAATGTTGCTAAGAAAGTCGCATTCGGATGCGTTTTTGTTCTAATGTTAACGAATGCGGCGCATATTTTGAACGCAGCTTTCTGGAATCCAAAACTTCAACCAAAATATTGGTCACACTGACTAATGAAATCCATAGGGTTTCTAATAAACCTCTCTCGAAGAATCGATGATATTCCCAAACCATCTCCTGCATTTGTGCTACTCCACCATCCTTAGTCATAAAAAATTATATAACGGAATTTAAACGTGTTTGCATACTAACTAAATGGAATAGGTGTCCTGTAAGGACTGAAAACGATTATAATTGTTGCTGAATGATGACCATTTAGCAATATTGCGAAATGCGAAAGAAAATGGATATTGCAAAGATTTTAAATGGATAGATAAATTTTACATGAGATTTTACGTATGAAAAAGTTCTCATCCAGATGGATAACTCAATTTTGAACAGTCAAATATCAAAGATTGGATGTTTCAAAGAATTTTTGGAACAATCTAAACAATTTAGACAATAGATAGAAACTGGATTTAAAAGTTTCGAGTAAAAGCAAAAGCAATTCCTTCGCAATGGCTATTGGTTTGGCGTAATATCCGTCGACTATTTTAAAAAAGGAGAACCATAGCAGAAATCTGTTATGCAGTATTACTCAACAGATTGGCAATTCCAATCAAAAGCAAATCGTCACATTTGGCAAAGAAAAAATTCTGTTTTAACATTATAATGTACCAGCTAATTCATCAATAATTCACAAATAATTTGAGAAAATGACTAATGGAAATAAATTTGGCTGAAACGATAATATAACGAATATATAGTATGTATATGCATGTGTGTTTGTCAGTAGTGACTCGTAGTTATTTATTATCTTTGAGACGCTTTCAATGTTTGGCAAAAAGCAAATACTGTAAAAAAATTAGAAAAGGTAAGAAAAGAAAAAGGAAAGTGAATATGTTTAAACGCAAAACAATAAACCTATAATAAAATTAAAAAGTAAATCAGAATAAAATTTCAATAATTATAAAAATTAATATACATAAACTCAAGCCTTCTGTCCTTTCTCGGAATAAAAAAATTTTTCGTCAAAGCAACCTATGTTGTGGATTAAGCTTTTATTTATTGAAACTTTTATTTATAACTAAACAATAAGTCGTCCTTAAGCCATGGTGTTTCTTAAAAATCTCATCCATGGGGTTTCCTACAAACATTGTTCTAGTTCAGAGTTAAACATTGGAGTTGTGACAAAAATTTCTAATAATTTTACGGTTTCGTTGAATGCATCATATGAATCGCTAGACTAGCAAGTAACGGGTGGCGCAAAAGTAATGGCATAATTTGAACTGGCTACCAGTTTGTTATAAACGAAAAAAATAGCTCCGTTTTCATAAAAAGATTATTTGAAAATGTAAAATTGATGACATTAATTGGAAAAAATTATATCGCTCAAATGGCCACCTCCCGAGTTGATTCGCTCGTTTCACGGCATTTTGAATTGTTGCTCGCAAAACATCTGGCTACAAATTGGTGATTTCGACTTCAATGTTAGCTTTCAAGACTTGCAAGGTTCGTGGTTTGTTGTGGTAAACGCGAGATTTTAAAAAGCCCCAAAGCAAGAAGGCTGGTGCTGTGAGATCTTGCGATCTAGTCGGCCAGTTCAGATCTCCAAAACGGGAGATTACTCGATCTGGAAATTGGTGTCTCAAAATCTCCATCGTTGCCCGAGTTGTGTGAGCATTTGCTCCTGTTGAAAGCAACAATGATCGAGACCCTATGCAGCAACTTGCGGCAAAAGGAACTCGTTTAGCATCTGCCTGTAACGCTCACCATTTACAGTTACAGTGGTGCCATTGGCGTCTTCAAAAAAGTAAGGGCCAATCACTTTTTCGCGGCAAACGCCGCACCAAACAGTCACTTTGAGGGGATGCAATGTCTCTTCATGTATTTCATGTGGATTCTATGTGCCTCAGAAATGAAAATTTTGTTTGTTAAGATAACCACTTAAGTGGAAATGAGCTTCGTCGCTCATTATGATTTTTGATACGAAATCATCCTCGTCGGCAACAGCAGCGATGTTCTCGGTCGAACGAGCAATACGAGGCCAGCCACTTCTTGCGACATCTGTAGTGGACCCAGTTTGCACGAGGCGCTCAGCCAAACGCTTAATTGATTGAGCACATGGAACACGACGGCGAGGAAAACGACGACGAAATTCACGCTGCCCTAAAACAACAGACTGAAAATTTGTCAAATAAGCGGTAACAATAATTCCACGTTCTTGAGGTGTGTATCGCTTCATGGCTTGTTGGCAACTAATTCTCTATGTACCTACATCATAAATATCAATGCACAGTGACATTTGGCGCCAGCCGCTAATTTAAATTATGACATTACTTTCACGCTATCTGTTATGTTTACGCTGGCCGATTTTCCGTACAAATTCTCATTACGTCTCATTTAATAATTGAATTTGAAAAAAGAAATTAAAAATAGTATATAAATTTGAAAAAATATATTTTCAGTTTAGAATTTTTGCTTGCTGCTTTTTACATACAAAGCCTTAATTTAGACGAAGAAATTGAAAGTTTTAAGTTATAACTTTAATTTAGTTCATTTTCTATGCACTGTAAGAAACTATTTGATTAACAAACTGCTATATGTCTAGATTTCCTTCTAGTGGAAAAATTTTAAAAATAATTTTAAGTATATTTTTAGTATTCTTCGTCGTTTTTCCCAAATAAATAGGCAAATTTTGGTGATATAAATTTGCTTATTTGTCTATTAATATAAATGATAATACACACAAAAAAAGTTTTTGTGTTTTAGTTTCTTAAAAAACTTCAATAAATAGAACGCTTTTAAATAAACGTGAATATATAACACTAATACGTTAATCCAGTTATACAAATACATATATGTAGGAGTAAAAAAATCATAATTTAAAAAAATATATACAATTTTGTAGTCACCCATCTAAACATTTTTATAATTTTGCATAATATATACAAAGGGTACTAGAAAAGTTTTGCAATACAGCTTTGTTTATTTAATTTTTCCAAAGTAATTTCCTCTACAGTCAATACACCTCTCCATCCTCTGAAACCAATCTTTAAACCAATTCTGCGAAGTTTCACTAGGGAGTAAAGCACATTCGTTGTCGCGAGCCCGTAGAAGGTCTTCAAGATCTGGACTGTAGTGAGGGTGCTCGAGAAGTTTCAATCCTGTCGTGGCCAAATATTCGGTGCAAGCTTTGGCGCGGTGGGCTGGAGCATTATCGTGATGGAGGAACCAGTTGTCCATTCTTGGCTTTGGCCGCAGGTTCTTCATAGATCCAATAACTTTTAGGCAGGCACTGTTCAGTATACAACTTAGCTGCTACTGTCTTCTGTGTGACCAAGATGACGCGTTCCACAATTCCACTCGATTTGAAAAATGCAGCTATCATTTTCTTCTTTACAGATCGGGATTTTCTGACAAGTACGGGTGTGTCCTCCCTCATCAAAAACACAAACTTTGTTTTGAGCTTTGGTCGGCACATCGTAATAGCACAACCAAGTCTCGTCACCAGTCACGATGTTGTTCACATACCAAGATTGTCTCATATTAAACTTTTTTAGCATCTCCCGGCACCAAGACACACGTCTTGTCATCTGCTCTTCGGTCAGTCGATGCGGCACCCAGGGAGAAGAAAATTTCTTCACGTGAAAATGATCATGCAGAATCGAACGAATTGCCGGTATATTTAGGCCTGAAGTACCCTCTATCTGTTGGTAGGCCACTCGTCTGTCCTCGCCAAGCATTTTGCACACTGTAGTAACGTTTTCCTCCGTAACTGACGTCCGTGGCCTTCCCGGGCTCTCAGCATCCTCCACAGTTAAATTTCCCCTTTGAAATTCTCTATACCACCTGAATATCGTTATGCGATATGGACAAATATCAGTGCAAGAGTCATTTCTTCGAAGCACTGGTCTTACAGGATAGGAAAAAATTCTGCTCGCGAGCACAATTTTATTTAATTCGTTCGTTTTAAAATTTGTGTTCACGAGTTTTATCATTAAACTCGCGAGCACATACTCAACTCGTGAGCAGAGTAGGAAAAAATTCTACTCGCGAGCGCAATTTTATTTAATTCGTTCGTTTTAAAATTTGTATTCGCGAGTTTTATTATTTAACTCGCGAGCACAAACTTAACTCGTAGGAATAGTTCTTTTTAATATAGAAAATATAGCTCGCTCGAATTGAATACGTTCGCGAGCAAGTTTAATTCGAGCACTCTCCGTACTCTGCTGGTCTATGTTTAAACCACGCACGAAAGTATAACGCAAAATTGTCCTTATCTCATTTCGTGACAACGACGCCGTCACAAGCACTTTACACTCTCACTGCTAATGAATAATTGAGCCCAACGACATGGCGCGGCGGCTACTATGCACTTATGAACATGTCTCAACATGCAACAACAAGCAGCTTCCTATGATTCATTGTTACGTCATATTGCAAAACTTTCCTAGTACCCTTTGTACAACACAATGATATATAAATGTATAATATATAAACATACAATTTTACGAAAATTAACTTTCCTACATAATAATGCAGTGAAAATTACGTTAAAGTTTATAGATAGTCGTATGCTAGTAATCAACACCATCAAGATGTTAATAAAAAAATGTAAAGAGAGAAGTTCGATTGTGGTTAAACCATCGTGCACGCAATAGTCGCTTCGAGAATAATACCGCTGCTGTGAGCGAAAACATGACTGAAAATTAAATTCGACGTCATTCTCAGCAACTCAACATCTCGAAGTCTTATTTAACGATGTAGGAACTGGAAAAGTCTAGAGATCACGTACAGCGCCGCACCTTTGCTAAAGTAGCAAGCTTATTCTCACGTCTGTAGTTTCGTTAGTACGTAAAATAGCCAGATTTGGGAAGCTAAAAATTCTCATATGATTCAGAAAAAGGAAATTCATCCGGAATAGGTTACAGTTTGATGCAGGTTGTGTTGTCGGACCATACCTTTTCGAAAATACAGATGGAATTGTATTAAATGTGTATGATATTTCTTATTAAAACATGCTAATAAATTTTTTCAGGCCTGAAATGAGCATTAGTCTACGTGATTTCAGCAGGATAGCATCATTTACCATATGTTCACTCACCTTCAAGACCGTGTACTATTTTTTTGTAATTATATTAAGAACAAAATCCGCGGTAATAAGCCTGCAACAATTCCTGATCCTAAACGTAATATACAGCAAAATCCAGCCAACTTCATGTGCGAAAGTCATGGAAGATATATCTAAACGAAAGACCTCTTGCATGAATCATCGAGGTAGATAATTAAATAATGCTATTTTCCACATATAATCCTCATCTGTCAATAAATAAAAGAAATACAAAATATTTATACTTTCATTTTATTGAAATAAAACAATAATTTTCTATCTGTGTACTATAGTATTGTAAATACTATATAATATTGTGTGTACTAAGAATATTAAGCAAACTTTAATATAAATTTATGGTTCTAAAGTATGATATCAGTGGATAGAATTTAAACGGGCATGCTTTCCAAGTACTATTTGCTGTTAGACAAATGCAAAATTTACGTCTAGTTGAATACCGCTTAAATCATTCTCCGTACGCCCTTTGCTCCGCGTCTTAATTAAGACGATCTTATGATATACATACAACTGCCTAGTATGCAGTTTTAATAACTACATATGTGTACATATGCCCATATAAAGGGTGTTTCAAATTGCGCGGTTCTTTGTAAGAATAAATAAAATATAGATGGCGCACTGAATTTGTCTGGGTATGTGGGCATTTAAAAAGTGTGATGTATGACACTTAAAAATGGCTTCATACACGGTACAACAACGCGTTCAAATTGTTGAATTATTTTATGAAAATCAGCGTTCTGTGTAAAGGGTTTTTAGAAAATTACGTGAATTTTATGGTTTACATAATCGTCCATCTGAAAGCACTATTGGTCGAATTATTAAAAAGTTTCAAGAGACCGGTTCCGTGGAAGATCGAAAAAGTGAAAAATACAGTCGTAGTGGTCGTTCACAAGAAAATATTGGTTTGGTTCGTGAAAGTGTTGCTGAAGAGCCTGAAATGTCCATTATTCACAACAACTTGGACTTAGTGGATCAATAAAATGACGTATTTTACACAAGAATTTAGCTCTGAAGGCATATAGGGTACAAATAACACAGGAACTGAAGCCATTAGATCATTTAAAACGTAGTTCATTTATCAATATCATCAATGAACAACCAGCTGATTTTTCTCAAAACAATAATGTTTTCCGATGAGGCACAATTTGAACTTGGTGGCTATGTTAATAAACAAAATTGCCGTATCTGGGGTGAGAAAAATCCACGAGTTATACATGAGAAAACTATGCATCCTAAACGAGTTACTGATTGGTGTGCATTATAGTCAGGTGGTGTAATTGGAACTTACTTCTTTGAAAATGCTGCTGGTGAAGCTGTAACTGTCAGTTGTGATCGATATCGTCGGATGATAACCGAATTTTTGTGGCCTGAATTAATGAATATTGATCTAGAGGATATGTGGTTTCAACAGGACGGCGCTACACCTCACTTTGCACACGAATCAATTGATTTATTGAGAGAAAAATTTCCTATTTGTGTAATCTCAAGAGACGATGATGTTAATTGGCCACCAAAATCATGTGATTTGACACCGTTAGACTATTTTCTTTGGGGTTATGTGAAAAGTCGGGTTTATAAATACAATCCACAATCAATTCCTGCTTTGAAAGTTGAAATTATTCGTGTCATTGGTGAGATAGAGCCTCAATTATGTCAAAATGTCAAATAAAAATTTTAACAAAAGAGTGGACGTCTGTGGAGCTGCAAGAGGAGTCCATTTGGCAGATATTAGTTTTCGCCTATAAATGTCATAACTGATACTTCAATTACCAATAAAATGTTTTTGAAAGTGAATGCAAATTATGTGTTTTATTTATTCTTTAAAAAAAACCGCGAAATTCGAAACAGCGTTTACATTGCGAGCAGATTAAATAGAACATTGATACTGAAATTTTTAGAATAAGTCTGATTACAAAATACATTTTGGACAAACGAAAGTTTAATTATTTATCTTAATTTGTTAATACTTATTTTTTCTAATGTCACGAACATAGTGCATGACAAACACTGGTGTTAAGATTGTATAAACTTATTACTTTCTTTTATAAATTTGTAAAGTATGGCTGCATAAAGAAAATAATTAAATATTATAAATTCAATAATATTCAAAAACTACTTTATTAAGTGAATAAAACAAAATAACAGGTTTTGTATAATATAACCTGACAAAGTGCAACTCGATGCTAAAAACTGTATTATATTCCGAATCATAGATGGTAACATTTCTTCAAAACATTTTCAAATTCGAATTTTCATTTTTTCATCTTTCGACGTTTGTTTCGGTAAACAATACTTTGAGACGGTCCCATAAGAAAAATGCTCCGATACATCTTTTTCCACTTATCCATCTACCCATTTTCGGAAATTTCGCTGAAATAATATTGAATTCGAAAGTCAAGTGTGGAAACAAATAATTTTGTTCGTAAACAAGGATCAACAATTCTACTGTGTTTCATGCGTCAGTGGACATACAAATATTATAGTAGTAAAGCTAGGTTTCGTCACCTATTCAAATGGTTAATATAATGAGTTCTTTTACTTTTTAAACTTTCCAAATATCTTGTGACAAGATTAAACGTACCGTCTTCTCACTGGTTAAGGTATGAGGTACCCAAAAGGATCAAACCTTAATCACCCGAAGATGTTTGTACGAAATTATACGAAGTGCTGATGTATGAATGCCCAGACTTTACCGGCTTAAGAATTTTCCTAACAATATCAATGTCCTCAATAACAGACGGACTGTTCTGACTTCGGTGAATCGTAAAAAGTTTCTTCCCGGAACGTTTTATACTACATGTTTGTAGTCATACATCTTCCAGCAAAAGAACCATTTTCTCCAAAATGTAATCAATATTCAGGCAATGAGCAAAGTAGTAACGCATAATTGCTCAGCGATTTTAACCACGATGACAGCGAGAGGTTTATGCAGTCACATACATTTTGGGAGCAACTAACACAGAAAGATCGCAATGTAGGTTTTCACAGTTCCAAAACTATAAAAGATTATCAAACAACCTGCATTGAAAATATTACAGCGTACAACCCCCGGTTGCACCATATTGTAAAACTTAGTGTTCTTTGTACTTTTAATCTTTTTATTTTTTTATGAATTTTAGTGGATCACAACCAACCACTAAATTTTTGATGCATTGACGTTAGGAAAATATTTGAAAAGTGCTTAATTGTTTGTATCAATAAAAGTTATAATTAAATAACATATTTTATTTAAATTGGCGTTTAAAATTTTTTTTTTACTTTATGCCTATACGCCGGTGTGCAATTACTTAATTACATTGCCGAAATAGAGCGTACTAGGAACGCACGATGATACAAATTCCACATTTCAAGGCCTATTCAGATGACATTACTGTAATACAAAAAAAAGGATTCGCTCACCGGTACGTTTCATTCGACATTTTAATATATTGTTTTTAACAACAAAAGAGAATTATACAGCACAAAAACATTAGACTAAAAATAAGCAATATTAATAAGGCTCTGTTTACCTTTAACGTCTGTTAAAAAGTTCAAATCGTGTGAAACATTTTTGTTAGAAACATGTTCTTAAATTCAGGAAAGAAATGAGTGTTATCATTACCACAATCTTTTTTGTGTTTTCTTATTACCTCGTGTTTAATAAATATTGATTTCGATGTACATTTTTCAATAAAAATTTTTCTTATTATAATCTGATAGATAATTTCAAGGCATTTATTTTTTAAATATGATTTCCGGCATATGTCCGTCGTGGCTACGAGTTACATGGTCCATTCGATCAGTCCAATTTTTGACTACTTTTTCCAATAAATCTGGCTTCCAATGCTTCAAGAGTTGCTGGTTTGTCCACATAAACCAATGACTTAACATAGCTCCATAAAAAATAATCCAGAGGCGTTAAATGGGACGAACGAGAGGAGTGAACAGGACCACTTCTGGAAATAAAGTTGTCACCAAATTGGTTTTGCAATAAATCGATTGTTAAGCGCGCTGTATGGCAAGTTGAACCGTTTAGTTGGAACCAAATGTCGTCGATGTTTAGCTGATTAATTTTTGGAAACTAAAATTCAGTCAGCATGGCTCGAAAGCGCTCGCCATTCACCGTAACAGCAGCTCCTTCCTGATTTCGAAAGAAATAAGAACCGATGATGCCGCCAGCACATAAACCGCACCAAACAGTCAATTTTAATGGAAGTAATGGTGATTCTTTAACGGCTTGGGGATTGTCTTCCCTCTAAGTACGGCAATTTTGCTTATTAACGTAGCCATTTCACCAGCAATGAGTTTCATCACTAAACACAATTCTTTGATAAAAATGCTTATCTTCGGCCAGTTTCAAATCAGCCCAATCAGCAAGAGTGTGATGCAAACGATGGTCGCTTGGCTTCAATTCTTGCACGAGCTGTATTTTATAGGCACGCAAACCAAGATTCTTAAGTAAAATTTTCCACGTAGTCGAAGGACAAAGGCTAACAAGTTGAAAACGACGTATAGATATTTCGGAGTTTTCTTCAATACTTCGCGCTACAGCAGCAATATTCTCTTCGGTACGCACATTTCTTGGTCTTGTTGATGGTTTTGAATCGAGAAGAGTAAAATTAGTGTGAAAACGAACAATAACTGCATGAATTGCACGCTCAGTAGGCCGATTATGTTGACCGTAAAATGGACGAAGTGCTCTATGAACTTCGCGAACAGATTTATTTTTTTAAAAGTAAATTTCCACAATTTGGAAGCGTTGTTCTAGCGTTAAACGATTCATGATAACTTGCCAAACCTTACTGAACAGAAATGTCAACACAGTTTGACATTATCAGCTGTCAAACCATAGTTATTGGTATCGATAGCGATATCATGTAGCGTAAAAAACACCCATTAGTTCAGAAGTAGAAGTCACATTATCTCTGTTATTTTTATTTGATGTTATATTGCCTTTATTTACGTTCTCGTTGTTATTTTAATTGATTTAACATACCATTGTGACTGCTTGATACAGTTTATTTCCTTGAGAACACGTGCTTGCAATATAGTCCACCCTTTTATATGAAAACACACTTAATTTCGTCTTTGGCTAAAATTTTAAACGTATTTTCTTTATGTCTAATAGTTAATGATTCCAATAGAATAATTCTTATTTCAAAATTTACATAAACATCTCTTTGGAAACTTAAAATGTGACTATATTTCTATCGATTCATGCCGGTTTGAATAAATGTAATAGGCCAAACAATTTATATACCCATTCGTTTCAATTCTTCCTTTTTTCAATACATTATCGGGAATACTTGATAAGACATTGGAAAGTGTCGTTAAGTGTTGCACCATGTTTTGTTATGAACTTTTCCACAACTTCTTTACATGAAAAAATAATACAAATACTGTACTTGGCAATTTTTGGAGCAAATATAATATTACGAGGTCCAATTAATTCGCCTACTTTATATACCGTGCATTCATTTTACCTCGCTACGAAAACTGTACCACATTATATTCGGGTCTAGCTGCCGAATACCGATCAGAATGTAAAGTGGTGGGGCGCGAGTCATTTGAATCACGACTATAATTGACTACTGATCGTACTAGCTGCAGCCCCACCGCTAATTTGACTGTAGGCGTATTGATATCGTATTAACGGTCATTCGTGGTTTGTATTTGGGAGAGTGTGTTACGGTAAGACCTTTAAATTTAAATATTTTTTTAATTATATTACTTTGATAATGTATACATTGGAAGAAAAAATTCAAATGATAACATGGACTTTGAAAGGTAATTCTTTACGGCGTATCCAGCGCCTTTTCTCTGAAAAGTATGTAGATCGTCCCTTTCCTGCATTAACAACAATATCATTAGCAGTTAAAAAGTTTAAATCAGAAGGTTGCATTTTGGGATGTAAATGTCATAAAATACGGAGAATAAATAACGATAAAGAAATGCAGGAAGTCTTGGTGTGCGCAATGGTCGAAGAAAATTCCAGTATTACTATATCTAAAATATCAGGAGAGATAGGTATTAGCGTGGGTAAAGTTCATAAGATATTAAAGAAAAATAAACACACATCCCATAAATACCAAACTCATCAGTCATTCATGCTGATCAACACCGCAGAATGGAATTTTGTGAAACTGTAATAGAACGTGTAAATGTGAATGAACACTTCATTGAGAGACTATCGTGTTTACCGATGAATCCACGTTTCCGTTGCACGGTAAACACAATCCGTCGAATCTTCGATATTAGTCTATTGAAAACCAGTATCGACAATTGAATACGGGGACATAGTATTCTGAAAAATTGAATGTTTGGGCTGGTATTTATGGGAATAACATTATTGGTCCATTCTTTATCGAAGGAAATTTAAATGGGGAAATATATTTGAATTTTCTTCGAAACGACATTGTCCCTGCTTTGAGAACTATTAATCCCAATTTAGAGAACGTATGGTTCCAGCATGATGGTTGTCCGGCCCATGGAACTAGAATTGTGAATGAATATTTAAATAATATATTCCCCCAAAGAGTTATATCTAATAGTGGTACAATTCGCTGGCCACCAATGTCACCAAACTTAGCCCCTAATGACTTTTTTTATGGGGTTACATAAAATCAAAGTTATATGGGCATCAAGACGAAAGGGCTAATAATTTAGAAGAATTACGGGTTAATATCGAACACCAATTCCAAATTATTAATCCTCTTGTACTGGCCAATGTTCGAAATGAATTTTATAATAGATTGGGGTACTGTTTAGCGCAAGCAGGAGGGACATTTGAGAATTTAATTAATTGAATTTATTTTCTGTATTTAAAAAGTATTTTATAAGTTTTGGCGAGTTATATTTATTTTCTGTTTAAAGAGTATTTTTTAAGTTCCGACAAGTTATTTTATTTTTTAGCTTCTTTAAGAGTTTCTTTTATTTTTAAACGTTTTATTAGAAAACGTCTTTTAGTTCAATGCGAAACTTATTGTAAAAATACCTAATTGTACAGTTAAAAGTAATTATAATTTATTAATTTTTGGACGTAAACAATTTGGACAGTCAGTGATAAACCTTCCGCCAAGTACCACGAACAACTACTTAATCTGTAATCTGTAGTCAGTCGTTGTTGTGATTCGACTGACTCGCGCCCCACAACTTTACATTCTGATCGGCATTCGGTATCTAGACCTGAATATAATATGATGGGGTGTTTGTAGCATTTTAATATGAAAGCACGGTATAATTATTTATCGTTAATGACAAATCACAAATAATAGCTTACTCGCGTGAAGAGATGTGAGATCATTTACATTGACCATCACTCGTATATTATTAACATTACTAATTTCTATCACAGTACCTCCGTTAACTGAAGTAATGCGACTACGAGCATTAAAAGCTATAGTTCAACAAAATTTTTTTAAACACAGACTCTTACAAATTCTCGTCGATCTTGAATTGTCATTTTCAAAAAAGTACAACATCAATATTTTACTTTACTTTTACTAAAAACTAATGTTATTTACATAGTCATAAAAAGAAAAGCTACAATAAATACACGTTATTGTTTTAAAAAAATTGCATCATTTCTTCTGTTGATGTCAGGAAAAAGCATCTTAATTCAATCAAAGCAAATTATTAAATTTTTAATAATTGCTCAACATTTATTCAGCAAAACTAATTGTAATATCTCTAGTAACAATATTTCTTATTTTATAGTCGCCGTGTATATACAGTCAGAAGTCAAATATACATACAAGCCTACTTTGCTTAAGCGAAACATAAACACACTTATTCTATAAATATAATTTGTAGAAGATTGAATACTAAAATTAACTCAATTTTAATTATTGTTCTTAGATGTAATCAGAAATATGCAAATACCCAAGTATCCGTTCAAAGAAATAATGAAGTAATTATTCATTATAATGATGAGTGATGACTATTGACGAATATGCGGGTGAGTAATAAAAATTCAATAGAACTGGAAATAATTGCGAAGTAAATATATACCGGATGTAAAACTCTCTTTTCTTTATCTTAAAGTACACTCTCGTACAAGTTTATTTTTTACGATGTTTACTTGCAATTAGCAATTACCAAATAAATGAAATTTTAAGATTAGAGATGGACGAATAACACTTTTCGCTGAATGAGAATATCGATTTCATGTACTCTGATATCAAAATGTTTCTTTTGCCTACTTTTGATTTTTCTCCTTATCAAATCTATAGAAAAAAATAGAACAAAACCAAATATTTATTATTTAACATTGTATTTTTAAAAATACAATAATGGAGAAAAAACAGTGAGAAATTTGTTATTTAACTATACTTTTTGTATTTATTTTATATTTATTTAATATACTTATACTTGTTTTAATTTTGCAGTGTAATTGATTTATAAAACTTCTTGTTCAAATTCTTTGAAAAAAGTTTCTTTTTCATTATGTTTCTCCGGAGTTTTTGTTAAAAGCAATACATAAAAGAAATTATTTCAATTACAATTCTATAATACCTACATATATATATTGTATATATATAGTATTTTAATTTAAACAGAGTTTAAAATGAAAGTTAAAGGAACCGCTATATGGTGAAATAATTGTAAAGATTTAAAAAATTCCAAATCAAAGTTATTTCATTCTTAATAGTTTTATTTTTTAATCTAATTTTCGAAATTTATTAAACTATTTGAGTGCGTTGTTTTATATGTATTGCCGGCTTTCACATCAAATTGATTGTTTTACAAGTTCAAAAAAGCTAGATTTTTCAGCGAATATAAATTGTTAGTCCCTATGCGGATTAATTTTACACTAGCATGTAGACATCATTTTAATCACTTTAAAGATTTGGGTTGCTTACATGATAATAAAGTATTGTTATGTTTTTATGAAGAAAATTATTGTCAATTGGAAAAATTGCACTTTTAATAGATGTCTTTTAACAAACAAATAGGCTCTTTTCTATTAAACACATGAAAAAATATTTTAAGTAAGAAAGCCTTAATATTAATTTATTCAGCATAATTAACTGTTGGATTGTAGATTTTCATATTTTATATTCATGCTATCTCATACATTCTTATTTGTAAGCTTTACTACCATGTGCCAATTTTCCAACCTTAGTCCAAAGAATTCCTCTTTCTGGTTAACTATTTAATTTTACATTATTCACGGACAATTTACTTTATTTTTTAGTTTGATGAAATTTCTTCATTATTGTTTCTTCTTCCATGTCATATTATTTTTCTTCTACTAGTTTCATCTTTAATTTGTACTAGGAAAGTTTTGCAATATAACGCAATAACGAATCTTAGAAAGCTGCTTGCTGCTACATGTTGAGACATGTTCATACGTGCATAGTAGCCGCCGCGCCATGTCGATGGGCTCAGTTATTCATTAGGTGATGTTTGTCCACATCGCACAACGATATTCAGGTGGTGTAGAGAATTCCAAAGGGGAAGTTTAACTGTGGAGGATGCTGAGAGGCCGGGAAAGCCACGAACGTCAGTTACGGAGGAAAATGCTTGGCGAGGATAGGCAAGTGATCAGCCGACAGATAGAGGGTACTTCAGACCTAAATGAAACAGCAATATTCGTTCGATTCTGCATGATCATTGGCAAGTGAAGAAACTTTGTTCTGTCTGGGTGCCGCATCGACTGACTGAAGAGCAGATGACATGACGTGTGACTTGGTGCCGGGAGATGCTAAAAAAGTTTAGTAAGGGACAATCTCGGTATGTGAACAACATCGTGCCAGGTGACGAGACTTGGCTGTACTATTACGATGTGCCGACCAAAGCTCACCCGTAGTTGTCAGAAAATCCCGATCTGTAAAGAAGAAAATGTTAGATGTATTTTTCAAATCGTCACAGCTAAGTGGTATACTGAACAGTGCCTGTCTAAAGTCATTGGATCTATGAAGAACCTGCAGCCAAAGTCAAGAATGGATACCTCTTACTTCCATTGCACCTTTCTACTTTCACTTTTTCTTGGACTTGCTGTCATATATCAGCAAGAGTCTTACACTTTTACATCAAGTTTTAGTGGATCTAGTATCTACTCTTCTACTTCAGTTGTATGTTATTTATTAGCATGATTAACTACAGCCTGGCTTGATCGAAGTGGCTGCTTTCTGAGATTATATCCAAGAAACTTATATATGTTTATTACTCAATGTAGTAACTCAGACTTGAGATTTTGGAAGAAGCAAAACCAGTTCCGCAAGAAATAATACTAGTCACAGATGTAATGCTTGTTGATCATTACAATAGAGTTATTTTCTATGTACTGGTCAAAACTTATTATGTAGACGATCTTATATCTTGTTTCAAATAAAATACGCCCGGATTATGGACGTGGTAAAAGCGCTGGACATTTAGAGAAGTCAACGGTTCGCATTTCTTTTTAAGCAAGTATGATTTCGTCTCAGTATTTGGTCTCGATCGGTACCTCTCCCGATACCCTTCAATATTAAGGAAGAATAATCAATACTGTTTCCCCTCTTATCGTGAAGAGTGTTAGTAACAAAGTCATGGAAGGCCGTATATATAACCACGTGTATACTGAGATTCCCGTGGTTGTGACAAGTCAAACAGACTCGACATAGCAAGCAATAAATGAATATATGCCTAAATATAAACATCAACTATGAAGAATATGTGCCACTCAAAACGATAAAGTTCAAAATCAAGTTATGAATAAGGTGTGTGTTAAGGAGCGTGTATAATTACAATGTAAATGTATACTGAGGTAATGGTTCAGAATTTTGAAGCTCTAGGAGAGTGCATTGTTTTCAACTTGACTTAAACTATTTTCCGTATAGATATGCGCATGTAGTTCTTTGTTTCGATCGACTTTTTACGTTTGTAGATCTTATTGATAAAATTGGTTATGCTTTTATTGCACAATTAATTGTTTTTATTGTGGTAAGTATGTAGATTTTATTTCTAATTCCCTTCGTATAATTAACTGGGTGCTTGTATTTTTAATAATGGTAATAAGAAAAAATGAGTTCTGTGAATGCACATTTCAGAATACTAGCGTAACAATGAAGAAAATCTTATTACTGTTTCTTGTGTATGGAGAGATCTTCTCTTCGTTCCGATGCTTCGACTTGGATACACATGGATTACTCATAAAATTTGAGTTCACGTCTATGAATTGTACCTCATTGAATTCTCGTCACTTAATAGATTGACGCTCTCTAGAACTGAAAAATTATCATTTTTGAATTATGTATGTATATGAATGGTAATTTTTTAATTTTTATAGTGCTTCATAACCTAAACCCGAGATTAGGCATAGCTTCTTTTATGTCATATTGTTCTTCTTCTACTAGTTTCATCTTTAATTTGTACAAAGAGTACTAAGAAAGTTTTGCAATATGACGCAACAATGAATTGTAGAAAGCTGCTTGTTGCTGCATGTTGAGACATGTTCATACGTGCATAGTAGCCGCCGCGCCATGTCGATGGTCTCAGTTATTCATTAGCAGGGAGAGTGTAAAGTGGTTGCGATGGCATCGTGGTCACGAAATGAGATAAGGGCAATTTTGCGTTATAATTTTGTGCGCGGTTTAAACATAGACCAGTGCTTCGAAGAAATGACGAAGAGGAAGTTTAACTGGGGAGGATGCTGAGAGGCCGAGATGGCTACGAACGTCAGTTACGGAGGAAAACGTAACTACTGTGAGTAAAATGCTTGGCGAGGATAGGCGAGTGACCTACCAACAGATAGAGGGTACTTCAGGCCTAAATGAGACAGCAATTCGTTCGATTCTGCATGATCATTCTCTCTGGGTGCCGCATCGGCTGACTGAAGAGCATGTGACACGACGTGTGACTTGGTGCCGGGAGATACTAAACAAATTTAATAAGGGACAATCTCGGTATGTGAACAACATCGTGACAGGTGACGAGACTTGGCTGTACTATTACGATGTGCCGACCAAAGCTCAAAACAAAGTTTGGGTCTTCCACGATGAGGACACACCCGTAGTTGTCAGAAAATCCCGATCTGTAAAGAAGAAAATGATAGCCGTATTTTTTAAATTGAGTGAAATTGTGGAACGCGTCGTTTTGGACACACAGAAGACAGTTACAGCTAAGTGGTATACTGAACAGTGCCTGCGTAAAGTCATTGGATCTAAGAAGAACCTACGGCCAAGGTCAAGAATGGATACCTGGTTCCTCCATCACAATAATGCTCCGGCTCACCGATGCTTCGACTTGGATACACATGATTACTCATAAAATTTGAGTTCACGTCTATGAATTGTTTTGAATTATGTATTTATACGAATGGTAATTTTTTAATTTTTTATAGTGCTTCATAACCTAAACCCGAAACTAGGCATGGCACCCTAAATTATACTTATATACTTATATACGGATGTATAATTTTTTAATGACTTAATACATGTAATAATTTGAGAAGCAATTTACTTATATATTCACCGACACAAAAATTGCGAATCATCCTTTCTATAATTGAAGAATGGTGTTCTCATAATAAAATTTTATTGAATGTCTCTAAATGCTGTGTTGTTTCTTACATACGATGTACTGTCCCCACAATATTTGATTATTCTCCCAAACCTGAGTTGCTAATTAGATGATCTGAGTTGAATTTTGGTATACCTTTTGATTCTCAGCTAATTTTCTGTCATCATGTTTCATCAATCTGTGCATCGGCTTCAAAATCTTTGGGTTTTCTGACCAGATCATGGAGAGACTTTAATAATATTGTTGTAATTAAGACGTTATAGTATTGCTGGCACAGAACCCATTTTCTCAGTATGCTTTAGTGCGGTCCTAAGACGCGTACTTAGTGTGGTTTCCTTATTACACATGCCAACAATTATCCCTTGAGAGAATCTAGAACAAGTTCTTGAAATACGTTTCCTCAGTGTGACTGACACGTCTTCTGAACGAGGAGCGGCATACAATGGTCTTTTGAATTGGCATAATCTCTATTACTCTCTATCTTGTTATCTGCTGTTATGTGAAGTCGGCTGTCCAATGATACTGGCCTGTATTGACTTTAATGTACCCGTTTATAATACACGATACGATGCTATTTTTAAATTACCCAGGGCGAAAATAAATAGTTTATTAAAGTCATCTGTGCACGTTATGTGTAGGAAGTTTAACAGGTTTTTAATTAATTATTTTAATTAATCTTTGCCTTATACATACATAATGATTGCATTGGTAAATGTTTTTTTATAAATAATTTACATCTTTATTTATTATTGCGTAATGTAATAATTTTATAGCATTCTATTTAATTTGTTGATTATAATTATTCGTTTAGTTTTTTTCTTTTTTGGGGGATACTATATATGAGGGTAGTTTGACAAGTAGTGAGAATGGAAAAGAAAAACGAATTTCTTAAACACAAAATAATTTTTATTTTTCAATATATTCTCCTAAAAGAGCAATACATTTATTCCAACGGTGCTCCAATGCCCTTATGCCATCTCTAAAATACGACTCCGGAAGGCTTGCAAAATACTCATTTACGAAGATGATAAGCTCGTCGTTAGACGAAAATTTCTTTCCACCTAGTGCCGTTTTCAATTTTGGAAAAAGGTGGAAGTCGGAAGGGGCTAGATTCGGCGAATAAGACGCATGCGGTACTAATTGGAAATGCAACTCGTGGATTTTGGACATCGCAACTGTGCTGGTATGCGAGAGAGCGTTGTCTTGGTGAAACAGAATCTTTTTCTTTGCCATTCCTGGCCGTTTAGCACGAATGTCAACATTTAATTTTTGTATTACAGAAGTTCTGCATAATATTGTCCGTTTATTGTGGCACCTTTATGAAGGTAATCAATGAGAAAAAAGCCCTTTGAATCCCAAAAAATTGATGCCATCACCTTGTTTGCCGATAAAGTGGTTTTCGTTTTCTATGGAGGTGCAGAACCACGTTCTAACCATTCTTTCGACTGTTGTTTAGTTTCGGGTGTTCTGTAGTGTATCCAAGTTTCATCGGAAGTAACAAATCGCCTACAAAAATCAACCGGATTCCGCTTATAAAGGTCCAAACACTAATTGGAAATGCGCAAACGAGTGAACCTTTGATCAGTCGTAAGCAATCGCGGCACCCATCTTGCCGAAAGCTGGGAAAGGCCCAATTCTTTCGTTAAAATGTGGTGTGCGCGTTCTGTTGAAATGTTTACCATGTCTGCTATCTCTCTCACTTTGAGTCGTCGATCTTGCGTAATAATATTATGGATTTTTATAATCATTTCCTTAGAAGTCACGATTTTGTGTGCTCCAGAGCGCGCTTCATCAACACAGCTTGTTCTACCACGTTTAAATTCATTTACCCATCTACTTATTGTGGCGGATGATGGAGCAGATTCGCCTAATGTTTCCCGTAACTCATCTTTTACTTCGGTAGCTTTCGTACCCTTAATTACGAAGTATTTAATCACTGCACGATACTCTGTTTTTTCCATTTTAACAAAACGACGTGTTGCTTCTTTTTCAATCAGCTGTCAAAAATAAACTAATCAACCGATTTATCTAAATATCGGAATGTAAACATATAAATAGGCAAGCTAAATTGCTGTGTATTTGTTTTAGCAATTAGAACGCCACCTATGTGTCATTCCCACTACTTGTCAAACTATCCTCGTAGTTAATCAATTAAGGTTAATATAATCCCTTTCCACAATATTTTTTTTATTCCGTATACGCATTTCAATAACTAAGTTGTCATCATCAGTAGATAATTAATCACAATATTGCACCTGAAACCACGCCAAAACTCGCACAGAGTCAAATTCCGTGCTAGACTTACACCGTCGAAAGCCAGATACACCGTGTGTTAGATTTTTTGTGGAGAGGGGTTACATTAACCTTAATTGACTAATTTAATCAACCAGTTTCCATTAAAATTTTCCGATACTATGTAGTATGTTTTTGTATGTAAAATTTACACCAAAATTTTATCTTATTACTGTTCTGTAAGTGACAATTGCTATTGGATTAATACAGATTATTATTATAATCAATTTATTTATATCAGGTTAACGTCAATTATTTCCTTGTAACATATTACTCTAGCTAGCACATATTGTGTATTAAAACTTTATGACTTAGTATTTCACTTTATTCGTCGAATGTTCTAGATTTATTTAAAGTGGCATTGAATTCTATTAATGCTCATACTGTCTGAATTTTTTTTATTGTTCTTGGATTTATTATAACCTTTGTTACACTACTAAAAAGCATATGTTGCTCATACATTCGCGTGTTTGTACGACAGAGGGAGGCAATATTTTTTCTTTATTTTTCTGTATCGAAAAGGTACGATAGCCAATAAGGAATCGTTCATTAATAAAACAAGTTAACCTGATGAAAGGTGAATTCCTTGAAATGCGTAGTAAACAGGGTGTTATTAATATTTGAATGATTCTTTTAACATTCATCCAAAGATCTTATTAAAAATTTACAGATAATACTCCTGTTTTATATGAACTTTGTAATACGTATGTATTTTTAACAGTTTCCATGCTTAAGTGCTGCATGCGGTGTAAATTATTTTATTTTGTGAAGGTAAGATATTTACATAATTTATCGGTTTGTAATTATCTACCTTAAGTATTTTACAAATTCAGGTTGCACGATAGCCGCATTTATTTGTTTCATAAAAGATGAAATAAAAATGTATATCTCAAGTACAAATGTACATATATACAATGCTAACCATAAGTATGGGAATAACTTAATAACAAATATAGACCATGTTCGAAAAATAACCGAAATGGTTTATATAATATAATAGTTCAGAAATCTTGACAAAAATCGTTTTATTTATTCGAAGTACTCTCTAACCCAAAATATCATTTCGCAATTGCCCAAAAATGACCGAAATAAAAATAACATGACAAAAGAATAAATCATTGTTCAAGTGCTAAAGTATCATTATGAAAACATTAATTTAAATTAAATTCAATTAGTCCAAGTTGCAAAATTCCACAAAATTTATTAAAAACTATTTAAAAACCTGTGACTCCATCTATTATCTATATTGATAATTATGAATTAAGTCAATCTATATGTTCCTACCATTTTTTAGTATTACTCAGACAAAAAGTAGTACCTACATACTAGGAGGGGTAGAAACTTCTTCTACCTCACTATGAAAAAAAATGTTATTTTTGTTAATTTTATTTTTCAACCTAATCTCCCATAACTTCAAGCACTTGTGCCCCCTGCCTTGAAAACGGTTTTATTCAATCAGAGAAAAATATTTCTATTGACTTTCAAAATAGGCATCAATCTTTTGTTTCAATTGGTTATCGTCTCGAAAATGATGTCATTTGGAGATGCTTTTTTAAATTTCTAAATAAAAAATCCGGATGCCATGGTGTGTGATACAAGCATGGACTTGTTCCTTGATTCTAAAAGTGTACCTAACTCTCGTCGCCTATCACTGTCCTACAGAAAAAGTCAGCATCTACATTAAAAATGCCAAATTATTTTGAGAAATTTGTTGCCCAGCAGTTTTTGTTCGAGAGCCAACAATCGTGGAACCTATCTTGTTAAAACTTTGTCGTGTCTAGTTTATCGTATAAAATTGTTAAAACGCTTGTTCAGATATATTTAACGCATTAACAAAGGTAAAAACTTATTTCAACTTTCATGCAAACATTGGGATTGGCTGCGTCCAAAGACTTATTCATGCAAAATTCATATTTGACATGCAATTCGTTACATGTTATTATGAAGCAACTTCTGTTCATATCTTTTCAGTAACTACGTTTGTATTTCTAACAAATTCCTCGTTATTTTTTCGGTATAGAAAAGAAAAAGGTGACAAGATACCACTGAACTAAACAGTTGACTGTAGCAAATGTAGTTCAGTATTAATCTCTATCAACACTATTAGTGTTGCCTCCGATCTGATGATTGCATCGTAAAGTTTGTCATTTTTGACAATATAATTACCTTGACAGTTTTATTATTCGCTCGCTGTTTCTATTGTTGACAGTAACTTGAAAATTTTATGTCAGCGAAAAAATAGAATTAACTCGCGAACACTTTCGTGCAATTATTTTTTATAACTTTCGGCGTGGATTATCTCAACAAGAATGCATCGACGAGCTGAATTCTTTATATGTTAATGAAGCACCATCAAAAACTGCAGTATATCGTTGGTATAGTGAATTCAAACATGGACGGCGTTCTTTGGACGATGAATTTCGTAAAGGTTATTCCACAAATGTTGATGCATCGGAACACATTAATGCAGTGTCTGAATTGATAATGCGAGACCGTCATGTGACATGCCGTGAGATCAAGGCATCTCTAGGTATTACTAACACCAGCGTGTATAAGATCCTGCACGAACATTTAGCCGTTAAGAAACTATGTTCAAATTGGGTACCACATAATTCAACAATCGCTCAAAAAAGGGAAATGCACAAAAAATACAATGGTGGTGCTTCAAAGAACATTTATAAAATCGTCACAGGTGATGAATCTCGGATCTATATGTATGAGCCCGATAGTAAACAGCAGTCGACTGTATGGGTATTCCAAGATGAGCCAAAACCAACAAAAGTTGTTCACGCTCGTAGCACATCAAAACAAATGGTCGCTTGTTTTTTCGGAAAAACCGGTCACTTTGCCACCGTGTCTTTAGAGAGTTGTAGAATGGTCAATTCCGAATGGTACGCAAGAATCTGTTTGCCAAAACTTTTTGAAGTAATAAGGAAAACAAACCGAAAACGACAGATCATTCTGCACCAGGTCAATGCGAGTTCTCACAGGTCGGTTCAAACAATTGAATATTTGATCGGGCAAAACATTAAATTGATGAGTCATCCGCCGTACGGCCCTGATCTAGCCCCTGTAATAATAAACTTCATGGTCAACGGTTTTCTACGTCGGAAGAGGCAGTCGAAGCATTCAAAGCTCATATTTTGGAGATTCCGCCTTCACACTGGCAGCAATGCTCTTCGGGTTGGTTTAAACGAATGCAAAAGTGCATTGATTTTCAAGACGAATATTTTAAAAAGCAAACAAAAAACTATTTTCGGTAATAAAAATTTTTTTTTATTTGTTATTCCCGAAATACAAACGGCTACTTTCATAGTATATTATTTTAATAGCGTGCACAATGTCGTTTTATTCATTGTATTTTCATGTATGTATGCGGTTGTATAACTGTCGTTTAATACTTTGATCTCAGTCTATAATAATAACCTAAATCGTAAGAACTAATAACTAAATCAATAAGGTTGATATATAACCCCTTTCCACATTAACTTTTGTAAATTCTGTATACGCATTTCGACAACCAAGTTGTCATCATCAGCAGATAATTTCAAAGTGTCGCACCTGGTAAAACACGGCGAAAAAACAATTGTACGAAAACCAAGATGTACACTGTACACTGTACACAGTGTACATCTTGGTTTTGAGCGGTGTGGATCGCGTACGGAGTTTGATTTTCGTACAATTGTTTTTTCGCCGTGTTTTACCAGGTGCGACACTTTGAAATTATCTGCTGATGATGACAACTTGGTTGTCGAAATGCGTATACAGAATTTACAAAAGTTAATGTGGAAAGGGGTTATATATCAACCTTATTGATCAAGTCAATCAACCACAGGCTCCATCAAATTCAACTAATAACTAAAAAAAATAAAATGTAAATGAAATAAAACACAAACTACAAACCGACCAGTCCAACTCAAATGCCACTCCCCTCCCTCTCTTGTGCATTAAATACGATATCATATTAAAAAGGGACATTTCAAATGAAAGTATATTTGAATACCTTTTAAGGACTCTCGAATAATTTCTCTTCAGCAATGTTTAATGATAAATTAGTTTATCGAAGAGCTTCACTTGAAAACTTCAAAAGAGTACATGTGACAAATGATAATCCTTGTTCTCGCAAAAAATTGACACTAATCACTCCTCCCCTTTACCAGTTTGTAAATGAATAGAATCTTGAACCAGACATTGCCCTACTTTTCTGAAAACATAAGCATCTTCAACAAAAGAAGTCGAAATATTTATTAATTACTTCAAAAAGGCTTCAGACATAATTCAACTTTTAGATGTGTGCTGCTCATCAACTTCCTATTTATCAGAAAAACTGTTATTTATGAGCAACTCATGTAATAAGTTATCATGTACACTTAAAAACTCAAATGGTCTTAAAGCTTTAAATTCAAATGTCAAGGAATAAATAGTGCCTTTAAACTGTTATGTATCAGCGACTTATTGTTCTCCATGTAATCTATCTGTTTCTGGGCTTCCAGGCTGGAACCGCGTGACTGGTATAACTGCGCTAGTGTAACTGTT
This sequence comes from Dermolepida albohirtum, assembly GCA_031893035.1. NCBI lineage: Eukaryota > Metazoa > Arthropoda > Insecta > Coleoptera > Scarabaeidae > Dermolepida > Dermolepida albohirtum. The sequence continues at coordinate 301,900 of JAVIWB010004152.1, read as the reverse complement.
GGCAGTTATACCAGTGACGCGGTTCCAGCCCGGAAGCCCAGAAGCAGATAGTATAGACCACGACCGCGGAAGTCTACGTACCAGATTATCCATGTAATCTACTTTACATATTATGTTATTTATGTACTGACATATTTCTAACATGTACATATTATTTTACTATGTTTTCTAGAAACAGATATTATTAACTCTTAGTCGGGATTTTCTGACAACTACGGGTGTGTCCTCATCATCAAAGACCCAAACTTTGTTTCGAGGTTTGGTCGGCACATCGTAATAGTTCAGCCAAGTCTCGTCACCTGTCACGATGTTGTTCACATACCGAGATTGTCCCTTATTAAACTTTTTTAGCATCTCCCGGCACCAAGTCACACGTCGTATCATCTGCTCTTCAGTCAGTCGATGCTGCACCCAGAGAGAATGATCATGCAGAATCGAACGAATTACTGGTGCATTTAGACCTGAAGTACCCTCTATCTGTTGGTAGGTCACTCGCCTGTCTTCGCCAAGCATTTTCCTCACAGTAGTTACGTTTTGCTCCGTTAATGGCTTTCCCGGCCTCTCAGCATCCTCCACAGTTAAATTTCCCCTTTGGAATTCTCTATACCACCTGAATATCGTTGTGCGATGTGGACAAACATCACCTAGTGCAAGAGTCATTTCTTCGAAGCACTGGTCTATGTTTAAACAACGCACGAAATTATAACGCAAAACTGCCCTTATCTCATTTCGTGCACTGACTGCTAATAAAAAACTGAGCCCATCGACATGGCGCAGCGGTTACAATGCACGTATGAACATGTCTCAACATGCAGCAACAAACAGCTTCCTACGATTCATTGTTGCGTCATATTGCAAAACTTTCCTAATACCCTGTACATATTTGAAAATTAATAATAATAGCAAAATAAGTACTACTTATCTAAAATACACGGTCAAGTAGTCGGTTTTTATCTTGCTTTAATGTATCTTAAGTTAAACACAAATAATATAATACCAATAATTTCTCTATTTTTCTGTATAAATCTGTTGAAATTATGTTTGTTCAGGGAAACAGTATTTTTAATATTTCATAATTTTCTTATCAGATAATAGAGTATTGATTTTTCACCTCAGATTAATTGTTGTTGTTTAATGTATGTTTTATTTACCTTCAATATAATCTTAAAAATAATATAACGTACCTATTTATTACACTTTGTATATTAACTGCAAAATATGAACAAGTAAATACTGCCAAATAGGTAGTTTTAGAAATTTCTGAATTTTTCTGTATTCATTCCACAACTTTGAAAATTTTTACACATTTTCTCTCTAAATGTTCCAAAATTATCATTTGGTTACAATTGTAAATTTAATGGTATTCCATTGAAATTTCTATAGGTACCGATCTACTTCCTTTTTTATAGCCTTGCCTTCGTAATATTAATCTACCTCCGCTGACCTCTTAAAATGTATTTTTGACCTCGCTTATATGACATTGATTCTTTCTTTAACAGAACCTTGTTATAAGCGCTGCCAAAATGCCTGCGATCGCGTTATTAATGTATTAATGTCGTATATGGGAAGAGTAAATATCAGGAAACCATTTAAATGTCACGTTTTGTCTGAGCCATAATAAAAATAAATTATTTATCTTATTTGAAAGTTAATGTCTTCAAAATGTTTAACATTGTAGTTATAATTTTACTATTTCTAATTCAAAAAACTTTTTTTCGAAAACATGTTTTGTTTTTTATATAGTCTTGTTCCCATGATTGTAACAAAAATGTGAATTTTTAGTAGTCGCAATTTATGCATTAAACGTCTTAGATACTTGCGTAGATGGCTGACTCTACTGCATTATTCTCCAAATATATTGGGTCTGGGAAAAAGTTCGTGGCGTTTTTCCCGATAGATGGCATTGGTTGCCGATAACTAAAGAACAACAAGTCACAGCGACACCACCGACGGCTCGTTTTTTAGATGACCTTCCGAACGTTAGTTTGAGCGTAGAAACATTGTAATTGCAGTGGTTGGAAAGTTATTCGCACTTGAAAATGGAGAAGAATAATTTTCGCTATATTCTGCAATATTATTATGATAAGGGGAAGAACGCTGCGCAGGCTTGTGATAAAATTTGTGCTGTGTACGGTGAATCGAAATCTGTTGCGCGGAAATGGTTCGCTCGCTTTCGTTCTGGAAATTTCAATGTGAAAGATGAGTCACGCTCCGGTCGTCCAATCACTGAAAAATCTGATGAAATTCTTGAAAAAGTCCAACAAGATAAGCATATCAGCAGTGTCGATATTGGCATGGAGCTAGGCATTGACCACAAAACTGTTTTGAACCATTTACACAAAGCTGGTTACAAAAAAAAGCTTGACGTATGGGTTCCTCATGAGTTGAGCGTGAAAAACATGATGGACCGAATTAACATCTGCGATGCGCTGCTGAAACGGAATGAAATCGAGCCGTTTCTGAAACGTTTAATAACCGGAGATGAAAAATGGATTACGTACGATAATCGGAAGCGTAAAAGATCGTGGATAAAGGATGGTGAGCCGTCACAAGCGTTCGCTAAGCCAACATTGACGCCAAAAAAAGTGATGCTGTGTGTATGGTGGGACTGGAGGGGAATCGTCCACTACGAGCTACTTCCAACTGGTCAGACGATTGATTCTCAACTCTACTGTGCACAACTAGAGAGATTACGCCAGGCGATTGAAAGAAAACGGCCCGAATTGATTAATAGGAAAGGTGTCGTCTTCCATCATGACAACGCCCGACCACACACTTCTTTGATGACCCGTCAAAAATTGAGAGAGTTTGGTTGGGAAGTTTTGATGCACCTTTACAGTCCGGATATAGCATCCTCTGACTATCATCTGTTTCGATCTCTGCAGAACTCTCTCAATGGAATTAAGTTGGTTTCAAAAGAAGCCTGTGAAAACTACTTGATTCGGTTTTTCGACCAGAAACCACAGAAGTTTTTCACCGATGGGATCATGGATCTACCAAAAAAATGGCGAAACATTGTCGATAATAATGGAGCATATTCGGTTTAAATGAATTCGTCCACGCGCCATGCGGGGACCAGTTGAATTTTACTGAAAAAACGCCACGAACTTTTTCCCAGACCCAATAATTTAGAGTAATTATTTATTCATAAAGTTTATAAAATAATTAAAAATTTAAAAAAATAAATGTTGTGTGCTTAAAACATCATCTTTTTTACACTCTTAGTTCGTTGTTTTCTATAATATTGTCGAATTCCTATGATTATCGATGGAATGCTACTTGTGTTATAATTTATTTCTGACACCAGATCAGTTTTAAGTTACACTTTTTATTTATTTTAATTGGTACATACTTCTTTTACAAATCCCTATTTAATGTTTAAACACTTTATAATTCTCATTTATATATATATATCACTTTTATTGGGAAGAGTCGTTATCCAGTTTATATATTTTAATATTATTTATTGAAAAGACTAGAATAACGAACACGCAAGCGTACGTAGCGTTTCTAGATCTAGAGAAAGCGTTTGATCGTGTATCGCAAAGAGAAGTATGGAGAAGTATGGAACACAGAAAGATACAACCATTATTAACAAGAGCTATACAAAGTCTTTATAAACACAATAAATGCTATATACGGAAAGAAAGTTTACAGTCGAATACGTTTAAAATCAATGATGGATTAAAGCAAGGAGGAGTCTTGAGCCCTACTCTGTTTATATTGATAATGGATGATGTTATAAGCTACAGAGATGAAAATACGTCAAATGGAGATAGGATACAATAAGCTAAAACCAATAAGAATATCGGAGTGTGTATTTGCGGACGATTTGGTTATTATAGCGGACAAAGAAGATGAATTACAACGGTATCTAAAAATGTGGGAGGAAGAACTAAGGAAGCGAAGAATGAAAATAAACCCAAGTAAAACAAAAATGATGACCATTGATGACAGCAACAAGGAATTGAATATGGAATTAAATAAACAAAGGCTCGAACAAGTGGATGTATTTAAATACTTAGGAGTGAATATCCAAAGGGAAGGGCGTATTGATGAAGAAATAAACGAAAGAATAAGTAATGCGTAACGAATGTATCACTGCCTGAATAAAGAGTTCATCAGCAAAAAGGAAATCACCATGAAGACTAAAATGGCAGTGTATCTTTAGGCCAATCTTAACATACTGCAGTGAAAGCTGGGTGCTAACACAAATAACGGAAAGTAAAATAAACCCAATGGATATGAAATATTTAAGAAGAGTCAAAGGCATCACAAAATGGGACAGAGTAAGGAATGACAGGGTCAGAGAAGAACTGCAGGTCGATCCAATAAACACCGTAATAAAAAGAAACCAATTGAAATGGTTCGGACATTTGTGCAGAATGGGCGATGGTAGGCAAGTGAAGCAGGTATGGGAGGCAAAAGTACAAAATGGAAGAGGAAAAGAACGGCCAAAGAAAACGTGAAATGATGAGGTAGCGGCGACTCTCAAGGAAAGAAATGTGACATGGGGCGAAGCAAAGAAAACTGCCAAAGACAAAAAAGAATGGAGAAAATTTGTACATGTTTAAACTGAAGTGTAATACACCTTACATCTGCGGGTAGAAAGGTTTTGATAATATATATATATTATTTATTAAATTAGCTTAGATTTAACACTACACTTTGTAGAAAAAGGATAATCAACTAATTTAAATGAAAAAGACAAATTGTATATACGTACCGACAGCAACCTCGCCTAGGAAATTTTACTTTCTGACCGCCGCCTGGGGTGGAGTGTTCCAGTATTTATACATATAATTAATGGCGACTAGAATAATTGTATTAGAACAAGAAGTTTATTGTTTACAGGGGGTCTGAACAACCTACAACCTAATAAAAAAAACCCAATCACCAAGTATAATATATATATATATATATATATATATATATATATATATATATATATATATATTTTGAAGCAAAATCTGTTTGCGTTTTCAACTAATTTTAGCATGGTGATTTCAAATTCCAAATACATTAAACTCCTTAGCATAATGTGCATATAATTAGTAACTCTAACCCAATAACACCTACCACGAATATAACTTTTTATCGTATCAGGGAAAGTAATTTTGTACATTATTTTAAACGCGAGTGTGGATATGTTTATTGTAACAATGTGTCAAGTTTACTAACTAAAATGGGAGTTACACAATATCACCCAATGAGTGGCATTTATTTATTGACTGTACAATCAGAAGTCTCAAGTATGTCTTACTACGCAATGGAAATGTGTACTGGTTCAATTCCTAATTTGTTATTCAGTCCATTTAAGAGAAACATATGAAGACATTAAAGTAACTATAATGTGCAGACCATAACTGGATTATCTGTGTGAATCTTAAAATGGTAAACGTTTTACTAGGATTTGAAAGAGTATATGTACATAAAGTTTCCGTATTTTCTGTGCCTTTGGAACAGTCGTGCAAGAAACCAACACTGATGTTAGAAACACTAGACTTTTAGAGTACCCTTAGATGTTGGAGAAAATAATATTATAAGCCGACCATTAGTGGATAGAGAGAAAATTATTTTTCCATCTCTCCACATCAAATTAGGTCTTATGAAGCAATATGTTACAGTTTGAGATTTTGAAGCTGATTGTTTCCAGTATATACGCACACAATCTCCACGATATATTTACGAAAAAGTTAAAGCCGATGAATTCGATGGATCGCAGATTAGAATTTTAATTAGAGACCCAACATTGACACCATCAGTGAAATTAAAAAAGAGACGTGGACTTCATTTAACAATTTCCTTGCGACCAAAAAGGTGTGTAATTACAAAGATTTAGTGAAAATGATGCTTGAAAATTTCAACCGCCTAGGTTGCATCATGAATATAAAACTTCATTCCCTACATAGTCATATTAACATATTTCCCGAAAATTAAGGTGCTGTAAGCGATTAACAAAGCCAAGGATTTCATCAAGGTTTGAGAACTATTGAAGACCGGTACCAAGGCAGATGGAATCCTTACATGATGACCACATGAAGCTGATGTGTTAAATGGCTATTTTGTATAAATACTCTTTTAATTTGTACTAAATATTCCGCAATTATTTATGTATGTAATTGTCCTATTTAAATAAACAAATTGTTTATAATTTTTTTGTATTTTCCCTTATTTTATGTCAGGGTGAATAACAGAATTGTATTTACCCGGACATGTTAATAACGGTCTATAATTGTCAATTAGTGTATTGAAATGGCAATGAGTTCGAAGACATCAAAATTTTCTCTAACGTCGAACTACATAACGCGAGTATTTCGTGAAATTGATAGACGGAGATATTGCTGCAGTTACCCGTTGCTGGAGGGATTCTAGGAACCTATCCATTCTTCGAAACTGATTAGAAAATTTTTGGAAAGTTAGGCGTAGCCATCATCCTACATGCTTAGAAGATCGTCATCATTTGAAAACTTTACCTCTATTTTGCACGATGTAAAGTCACACATCCTTAGAAGATCGTCATCATTTGAAAATTTTACCTCTATTTTGCACGATGTAAAGTCACATGGAGTGCAAATTGTATTGTAAGGTAGATATTTCAGTACTTTCATCCTGTTTTTTAGCCAAATATTCTGTACAAATGTTGAAGCAATGCGGCGGAATGTTGTTATCGTGGGAAAAATAGGTGTCTTGTCTTAAGTGAGGATGATCGCTTTTGAGTATTTTAACAACTCTAGGCAGACATTGCTCCGAGTACTACTTTGCGATGCCCGTCTTTCGTGTTTCACCACGCGTTCCACGACTATTCTCACGGCAAAAAAATAGCTACCGTTTTCTTCTTGACGGGTCGAGATTTTTGTACAGAGATGGGCATGTATTAATTATCAAAGAACCAAACTCTGTTTAATACTCTAATGAGCACGTCATCTATCAAGATGCTGTTAACATAGAGAGATGTTCCATTTTAAGACTTTGCGAATATCTCGCGCACTATAAAACACGTCTTAGATTAAACTCATCGATTAAGGCATTAAATAACCAAAGGAAACAAATCTTTTTCCCTCAAAGATGTTCGTGCTTATACATTTTCCATCTATAAGTTATAGTCCCCTTAGACTCGAACATCAATTCTCCATTCCATAGAAAATAACTTCCACAGAGACTTTGGACTCTCGACTACAATGTACGAGGATAGTTTGAAAAGTTTCCAACCTAACACAGAAACATTTTTTTTTGTAGAATTCAGTTTTATTTCTCAATATAGTCTGTAGGTCTATTCACTTTGATGCTTCCATCTTTTTAATCCATCCAAATAGTAGTTGGCATTTTGTTCTGCAAAATAGACGTTTACAAATGTGATCGCTAAGTCTGGTGAAAACGGTGGATAGTCAATCAATTAGAAACCCAATTTGTGAATTTTTGCCATGTCGACCACTGAATTGCGAGACGGTGCATTATCTTGGTAAAGAAAAACTTTTTCCATTAAACGTGGCAATTTTCCATGATTTTTGCCTCCAGTTTATCAAGTAATAAAATAGTTTACCCTTCGATTTACAATTCGCAGTCGAATGTTTCGACTGTGTCGTGGTTTTAGAATGTAATAGTGTATCCAAGTTTCATCTACAATTACTAATCGGCGCAAAAACTTCCACTCGTTTAAACTGCTACAACAGACCTTGGAAATGTTTTTTCGAATACGTTTCTGGTCTTCAATAAGCAAACGTGACAAAAAATACAGAGTGAGCTTTAATAGATTCCAACCTACATTGAAGTTACCATAACGTGTAATAATTCATTGCGTCAAATTGCATGTCTTTTATAGTGCTCTTCGTATATTGTTCTTAATATTTAAATCTTGAATTAGTTTTGTTGCCTAGTACAGTACATTAATTTTTTCCCTCTACTTGGATTTTAAATGAACTTGAACTTAAACGTTTCTTCAAGTCGTCGGGTGTTCAACCAAATGTAGAAACTATTCGTGGAACAATTTTTATATAGCCCTTTCTCGACCTGATGAACGTTCAATTTCAGTGCCACAGTAGCAACCTTGAAGATGGTCCTCACAAAAGTGAACGAAACGTGGGGAATGAAGTAGTAGTGCCGAAGACGTTATTTTATTCTGAAAACCGACAATGCACACGAAAGTCTACAAGCAAGATTAAATATATTAATATTTGACAATTTAATAAATTAAGGGTTTAAATAATTTTGTTGGAAACACGTTGTTCTTTATTTTATAGATTTTCTAGATTAGATATTTTTGTGCACAAATTTTGAAAAAACCTTTTTAACATTACTTTCTTGCCATAATGTTTAAATGAAAATTTGTGCGTCGGAAGTTTGTATTTTGATACTCCTGACCTTCTTTCCCAGAGTGAACAATACAAAACGGCCATCAGTTAATTCAAGTTTTCAACATAAAGTACAATCAAATATGCAACTATAGGTATTTACCACAGTGCTCGAATAAATGACTATTTTAACATTATTTCAGTAAACGATGAACATGGTAACTAGTTCAAAGATAGTTGACATTAAAAAAATAAATTAAGTTCCATTTGCAAATTTCCCGAACCGTTTCATTTCATTTTCTGTTTATTTATGTCGGACTATAAATAACGAAATGATGTTTTGGTAGATTTTATTTCACACCCTATACAAAAAAATATGTAAAAACGCAAAACTTATTCAAGTGTTTATTTTCAAGACGTCAGATAAGCCACGAATGACGTACATCTAATAAAATTGTAATATCAAAATTTATAGAACACGATAGCTTTATTATCATATGTGTATAGACACGGTGTGTGTTAATGCACATAATTTGTTGATAATAATATTTTTTATCTACTAATTTTTATGCCAGTCACATTTTCGATATAATTTTGAACACAATACTGTTCTCACTATTTATTATAAATCGCGAACGGCATTTCAATTTATTATTGCATTTGTGTATGTTATTATTATTCCCCTTGCTTCTCTTACAGATTTAAATATGTTCATTTTTGTCCACACTTCTTGCATGTGTTTATTTTTATTAATAAAATCTTCTACTGGAATAGTATTTGATATAAATGTACTTTTGGAAAGAATTTTTAATTTGATTTACATGACATTGTTTTATAAATGATTAATAGTATCGTCATCTACGTTGTGTAATAACGTTAAGTTTTTACTTTTTTCATTATTATTCTAACATTAATTCTTTATACATGCTTGTAGTTAAATTCTTTTTATTTTATTCTTAATTGTTATCAGTACTTTTATGTTTATTATCTTCTGTTCAATTATTACTTATATTCCATACGATGTAATGTTTATTTAATTAACGTTGTATCTTTTACGTATGATCCAAACAACTGACTTTAGTTAGTCGAGTATTTGTATTATAATCTTTCTTTTAATCTGTTGTTAGTATTTGATGACTTATTCTTTATACTTTGTAGAATTTTTTATACTTTGAAGATTAAATTTATGTCTCATATTTATTCCTACATTCATGCAATAATTATCATACTCAATTCATATCCATGAATTTGTATATTTTTTGCTTTTTGTTTACATATTAAGATGAATTTCACATGTATTGCCTTTCAAACTCTGTTTGGATTCGAAAACAGTATTTTAGTATCATACTTTCGTGTATAGTTATTTAATATAATATTTCGTAGATCACTGAAGGTTGATATATAACCCCTTGCCACAATAATTTTCGTTTTCTGTATACGTATTTCGACAACTAAGTTGTCATCATCAGCAGATAATTAAACAGTGTCGCACCTGGACAACTACAGTAAAAATACCCGTACGAAAAACAAATTCCGCACGCGATCCGTACCACTGAAAGCCAAAACGTACACTGTATATTCATTTCACATGATTTTTAAAATTATTTTACTTAAACTAAGATGAATGACATTAAAAAAAGAGGAACAGTGACATAAGAGCTAAATACCTACATGCGATTTATTGCACTGTCCCTTCTCTGTCATTTAGCAGACCGAAGAGAGAAGAATTATTCGGTCCCGAGTCAATGTTTAGCACATGGCCTTTATTCTTCGAAATCTACATACTTTCATACGTATCTAATTCGCGATAATTACACACGTTCTTAATCAAATTCAAACAATCCGCGTTAACACTATGATTACAATCCAACATATGTTTTGCCAAACTAGATTTTCCGGCCGGTTGAACTTTATATGCGCGATACGTTCTCTATACCGGGTTTCTATTGATCGTTTTGTTTGGCCGATGTATTGTTTACTACAATCTAGACATCTATTTCCATAGATTCCCGATTTCATATTATCCTCGACTTTGTTTTTGCATTTCCTAAAAGGGATTTTATGGAGTGGATCGAAAAGTGATTTGAAAACCACGCTCTTTAAAAACACTATTTAAATTTTTCGTCAAACGGTGGAAAGGTAAACATACAAACTGCTTGTCCCGATTGCTTTGAGGTAACAGACATGTGGTATCCCGGATTGTTTTTCTTATTTTAGCTTTCCTAATTAAACCATTGGTTATCTACTAATCAAAATCATTGTATCTCGCGATATTCTTAATAAAGTTCAATTCTTTTTCGTATCTTACTTTTGTTAGTGCAAAATTAAGCAAACGATTACTAAGAAAGCTGAACGAAGCCATCTTTTGTTGCATGCTATGATTTGAGTCCGCCGTGATGAATCTGGTGAATCTGGGAATCTGGTTTCTTTTCGGAAAATGTCAATTTCTATTTTATGATTATTCTTAACAACTAAGGTGTCCAAAAAAGGCAATGTGTCATTGTTTTCTTTTTCTACTGTAAATTTAATCGTCGGAAATCCAGATTTTTGGAAAATATTTGGCTTTACGTTTTAATTCAATTTCAAAATTACTCATAAATAAGTCCACTATGAATGGAGAAACACTGTGGTTGTGTTATTTCTGAATGTTGTTATGCCTCTTAATCTCTCTCTCTCTTTCTCTCTCTCTCTCTCTATCACCTGAAACTTCCAATTTCATATTTAAACTAATCCATGTCCAGTATGTAAACATTTTCAATTTTGTTTTCACCTAAATTCCTCGTTTAGTAATAGTAATGGTGGTTAGTAAAGTTAAAAGTAAGTCTGATTGAGCTTGTAAATAAATGATAGAATTTTTTTTTAATCGAACTTATCATAGCTCTGTAAAATTGGTCTATATGTTGCCCGGCGTTTGTACATAAAAAAAGTCGTTTAAATAGTGAATCTAACGACATTAAAAAAAGGTCGTTTAAACAATAAATCTTACAGTATGTACATAAAGACAGGATTTTATTTTAATTTCGCGAAGATTGGCATTTTACAAGCAATGTATGGTTCTAGTTATTGTAGTTACAGCTCTTTTATCGTTTTATGTTTTGCAAATCGTGACTTAACAAGATTTTTTTTATTGTGTCTATAATTTCTGCCTTTTATCTTTATTGATTCCCGAACAATTTTCTTCAAATTACTTCTACAAATAACGTGCATATCTCGGAACCTATTTTTGCTAAATGTCATCATCATATTCATTTCTTAAATTTCTTTTTCGATGTTAAAAGTCGTTTCTGATACATTGAGATTAAAATATTTTCTAATAATTATCTGAATGTGCTATGATCTGTTTGTATATCTAGATTATGTTGTTATGCCTCAGTGTTACTTACGTCACTTTTATCCAATTAGCATTAATGTTTAAGTAACTAGTCAACTTAACGAAAATGGCAATATTGACATTTTTGTCGATTTTCAAAAGTTTATGTGCTTTCAAAGAGGAAACTGATTGCAACAATACTAAATACAATATTATTTACGGATTTTTTTGTAAAAAGTACTTTAAAATGATATGTCACACGACTTACTTTATGCAATCGTTAAAGCCATAATAATAACTAATAGCTAGATAGCAGATATAATTTTCACAAGAAATAAATACTTTCTGGCACATGAATCGAGTCACAATAGAATTTTTCCAAAGCTTTTTAAAGCATTCTGTATGAAAGAAGAACAATGCAAAAACATGATAAAGAATTCTTAGAATATCCGAAACGTAACGTATGCACGAAAATAATATATTGTAATATGTATATATATATATATATATATATATATATATATATATATATACACTGCAGGCCATAAGTTTGGAATCAGTTCCAGTAAATTCATAAAAATTAAAATTTATCTATGTTACGTTCGTATTACTTTGATATAAGTACAAAGGATTATTCTTAATTTCATTATAAAGCTTTACATAAAAGATGTAGTTTTAAATGCATTAATAGTTGGAAAATAACCAGAGATTAAGGAAACTCTGCGTGCGGTATTATTTATTCGAGCAGGTAATATTTCTGCATAATGAACGATTACCTGGAATGGACAAATTTTATTGCGGACCCTTCCGCATAAACCTTTTGTAATTACATTTAGTTTTTATATTTATACATTTTGAAGTAATGACAATATTTTAGTTGCTTCGTATCATTTAAAGTGTGTAGACACATAAAAGTGTGTAGAATCAGTAAACATCGTTTGATTATGGCGAAGAGAAAGCAGATATCGCTAGAAAAACGTGTAGAAATTATTAGTCATCATAATCGGGGAGATTCTATACGGGATATCGCGAAAAGAATGAAGATATCGTACAAAGGTGTACAAAATACAATTAAAAGATACCAGTCTACTGGAGGGTATACGGACAGAAAACGATCAGGAAGACCAAAAATTACAACTCCTGCAGAAGATCAGACAATTATATTGACGTCGAAAAGAGATAGAAGATTAACGGCCTCGCAAATCCGCGGTGAGTTTAACAGGGAGCGTGAAACTCGGATCTCTTTAACCACAGTAAAAAGGCGGCTCAGAGCGGCTGAACTGATGGGACGTGTAGCAGTTCGCAAACTGCTTCTACGTCCGCAAAATAAAATAAAAAGGCTACAATGGGCTAAGTTACACAAAGATTGGACAATAGAACAGTGGGAAAAAGTACTATGGACCGACGAATCAAAGTACGAGGTCTTCGGTTCCAGACGTCGGATATTTGTAAGAAGAACTGCTACGGAAAAAATGTTACCGCAATGTGTGGTGCCCACGGTAAAACATGGTGGCGGTTCTGTAATGGTTTGGGGATGTTTTTCTTCGGACGGTGTAGGAGATCTGGTGAAAATCGACGGAGTTTTGAAAAAGGAGGGTTACAGACAGATTCTCGAACACAACGCTGTGCCCTCCGGTCTGAGATTACTTGGAGAAAACTTTATATTCATGCAAGACAACGACCCAAAATATTCTTCTCATTTATGTAGAGGATATCTCCAACAACAGGAAGCTGACGGTGTTTTACAAAACATGGTTTGGCCGGCACAATCGCCAGACCTCAATCCAATAGAGCTGTTGTGGGAAGAATTGGATAGAAAAGTGCGTGAAAAGTGTCCGACGTCCCAGACTCACATGTGGCAAGTTATACAAGATTCTTGGGCAAATATACCCAATGAAACCCTTACAAAATTAGTGTCTCGTTTACCGCGATTGTGTGCTGCCGTTATTAAAGCAAAAGGAGGGTATTTCGATGAAAAGTCCGTTTAGTTGATAATAAAAATAAGTGGATGTAAATAAATAAAATTTGCTTTTTTTCCTGCTTATTTTGTAATAAAACGTTTTGGTATATTAATATTGTTTTATTTTTACAATGTTTGTTAAAGCCACTACAATATTTTCATTATATTCAGAAGTGATTCCTAACTTATGCAAGTGATTCCAAACTTATGGCCTGCAGTGTATATATATATAGGTGTCAAGGTGTCAAGGTTAGATGAGACAACATATAATGTTCTTCGATCGTGACGGTATATGTTGTGTATTATTATGTTTAGTTAGTGTGTAGCTTTGATAATTTTCTTGGTTCTCCTGAAGAAGCCACCAAGCAGTGGCGAAATATAGAGAGTCTAAAGAAAAAAATATCATAGTCCTTCAGTCCACAGACCGAATTACCTACTAGTTCCTTGTTTATTATATATATATATATATATATATATATATATATATATATATATATTACTATTACTAAAAAAGGAATGGATTTGTGAATGAAGTGAATTGTTAATGTCGTCATGCGTATACGTAGATATATTTTGAGTACATATGACTAATACACCATCTAATTTCCCATACTTCCTAATATTGTTTTTACCAACACAAAATTTTAATTTCCTAAAATTAAATCAATAAAAGTAGATCGGTAGAGACTTTTGACTTTCCTGTAATTTCGGCAATATACACATTGCATAAGATAAATATTGGAAGTTCAAATCGAAATGGACAATGTTTTTGGAAGACTGATGATCTCGAGACAACCACTATTAATAACTTTGTAGTCCACTTGTTTAACAATGTATTTTGTTCACATTTTTGTAGTGTGCGCACAATGTGTTAAATATACAGGATGAGTAGTGAGAATCGCGCCAAATTCCAATCCTACACGTAAAAATAAAAAAATTTAAGTGTTTGTTATTTGTTTTTGTAACAAATGTTCAAAAATTAACTTCTAAATATTTTGTTTCGCTTACGTAGGTCTCCCTTTACTCTTTCTCCGATTCCTGCCTTTTTAATAATTGCAGCAGAATCTCTAATACGTCGAATTAGTGCATCTCGAATGTCGACTTTTACTTGGTAAACTATATTTTTAAGTCAACATCATAAGGAATAATCCAATAGTGTGAGATCTTGAGGGCCAGCTAATAGAACTACCGCGACCAATCCACTGACCTAGAAACCTTTCACACCAATGTTGACTAGTGAGATATGCAGGAGCTCCATCGTGCTGATAATACATCAGTATTCTGACGTTTAGAGGAGCATCTTCTGGTAATCCTTCTCATTCATTTTGCAAAAAAATTTAGTAATGTTCTCGTATCAGGTGATGCTCCAAAATAAAAGGGACAAATTAAATGACATCTCCCATATCACACCACACTACATGTGTGCCGAAAGCTTGTGCTGAAAATGTCCTTCAACTGTTACGTGAGGATTACCGTTCAACCATACATGCACTTTTGAGCACAAATACTTCGTGAGCTGATCTTTGGAGTCTATTCTATTAAGTGGAAAATATTTTCAATTTTGTTGCTTTGCATGTTAAGATTTTATGTTAGCACTGAGAAGCATTCCGGTCTCGCACGATTTGTTGAAAACTTTAATAAATACGTTTTCATCCGGAGTTTTGTGATGCGGAAAATATTGACGATATTCTTCAACAGCTGCTGTAGCACTTCCTTTACGAAAACCCTAAACGAACACCATATTTGCATATTCAAGATGTGAGTAAGTATTTGACATAATATAAAACTTTTAGTCGTTCACGCTGACAATCTGGGCTGACACTGACATTGACACACTGACATTAATTTAAGACGCAGTGATCTGAAAACAAGAGGGAATTACATCTTTTATTGCGTGAACGCTACGATTAGAATAATGTGTGTGGACAATTTTCTTATGACGCTGTAATTTAAAAACAGATAAAAACGGATAACATTTGAGTTTTTTTTCATTATTTTTATGTGTAAAATATATACATTCTTGGAGTTTGGTGCAATCCTCGCGACTCCGACAGGGTGTTGCACATATGAAGTGGCTGTGTTATTCATACTATTGAAGACACAAATGTCATTATAGGCAACATTTTGATAAGAAAATAGATACATTCATTACGTAATTAAAAAAGAATAACGTTTCTTATCTATCTTTGAACAAACATACTTCAGTCTTATTGTCGAAATGTTATTTTCCATAAATATTATTATATCTGAAATAATCGAATCATATTTAAATTATTTCACACATTGCTCTAGTACTACAGATTTACGCATCTGGCATCAATAAAATCCATTTTTAAATGATTAGATTAAACGACACATTTGCACATCTGACCATACTTTTAATCTTTTGAGAGTACGCGCCAAAAGCACTATAAATTAAATGATCCGTTAACGATTAATACTTGCCTTCAATGTCAAATAATTCAAGTTCTAATCTAATTACTTTCGTAAATTATCTTTCAAACTTAATAACCAATAAAAAGATGGTCTTTAAGATAATGTCATTTCAAATACATATACAGCACGCGGCAAAGATCTAGAATAAAATTAATTTTTTTATGGATATTTGACGAAAATACTCCGACAGGTCTATTTTTATTTCTTCTCGCCGACACATTACTGACGAAAAATAATTTCTTCTCCTTTGTATCAGGGCTGTAATAGCATACTTAAATAACGAATTTTTATTTATTATAATCTTTATAGAGGATAAACAAAACAAAATCCTACAAAACATTAATATATTCTTCATTTTTAAAAACAAAATAAGTAGTTTTAAATAAAATTTAATTAATTGCGGAGATTCAACAAAGTTTTTGTGGACATTATTAAGAATGGAAACCATACCGAAACACAATGCTCTAATTTGGATCTAATTAAAGAAAAAATCAGTATGTATGTATGTAAAATAAACATTCAGTTTCTGTCGATATTACAAGGGGTATTAGGAAAGTTTTGCAATATGACGCAACAATGAATCGGAGGAAGCTGCTTGTTGCTGCATGTTGAGACATGTTCATACGTGCATAGTAGCCGCCGCGACAAGTCGATGGGCTCAGTTATTCATTAACAGTGAGAGTGTAAAGTGCTTGCGATGGCGTCGTGGTCACGAAATGAGATAAGAGCAGTTTTGCGTTATAATTTCGTGCGTGGTTTAAACGTAGACCAGTGATTCGAAGAAATGACTCTTGCACTAGGTGATATTTGCCCACATCGCACAACGATATTCAGATGGTATAGAGAATTCCAAAGAGGAAATTTAACTGGGGAGGATGCTGAGAGGCCGGGAAGGCCACGAATGTTAGTTACGGAGGAAAACGTTACTGCTGTGAGGAAAATGCTTGGCGTGAACAGGCGAGTGACCTACCAACAGATAGAGGGTACTTCAGGCCTAAATACACCAGCAATTCGTTCGATTCTGCATGATCATTTGCACGTGAAGAAACTTTGTTCTCTCTGGGTGTCGCATCGACTGACTGAAGACCAGATGACACGACGTGTGACTTGGTGCCGGAAGATACTAATAAAGTTTAATAACGGACAATCTCGGTATGTGAACAACATCGTGATAGATGACGAGACTTGACTGTACTATTATGATGTGCCGACCTAAGCTCAAAAACAAAGTTTGGGTCTTTGATGATGAGGACACACCTGTAGTTGTCAAAAAATCCCGATCTGTAAAGAAGAAAATAGTAGCTATATTTTTCAAATCGAGTAGAATCATGGAACGCGTCGTTTTGGACACACAGAAGACAGTCACAGCTAAGTGGTACACTGAACAGTGCCTGCTTAAAGTCATTGGATCTATGAAGAACCTGCCGCCAAAGTCAAGAATGGATACCTGGTTCCTCTATCACGATAATGCTCCAGCTCACCACGCTAAAGCCTGCATCGAATATTTGACCACGACAGGATTGAAACTTCTCGATCATCCTCCCTACAGTCCAGATCTTGCTCCCTGCGACTTTGCACTGTTCCCGCATGTGAAAATAAAGCTGGAAGGGAGGCGGTTTTCCAGTGATGAAGACCTTCTGCGCGCTTGGGACAATGAGTGTGCTTTACTCCCTAGTGAAACTTGGCAGAACTAGTTTAAAGATAAGTTTCGGAAGATGGAGAGGTGTATTGAGTGTGAAAGAACTTAGTTTGAAAAAATTAAATAAACAAAGCCGTATTGCAAAACGTTCCTAGTACCCTTTATATGTATGGCTCTCGTTCATTCAGTGAGGATTTTAAGGGAGTCAAACCTACAATATTTTCTGTGAACTTTACTATTCATACAAAAAATAGTTTCGTCACTAAAGACAATATAACTTAATAAATGGGCTGATTAGTTATTTTTTCAATAACTTAACAAAATTGAAGGATGATATTTTTAAGTTCATGTGCGCGAATAACTTTGGAAGGGTGATATTTTTCTTTCTTTAAAACCCTCAGTACATTTCATTAGCTAACATACTGGTTGTCTAATTTGTTGACTAGGTTCTTGGAGATTATCCAAAATTTTTAGAAGAATTTGTTCCTTTTTTATGTTCTTTACTTTACGACAAATATATCGATCCTCGAATATATATAGTATTTTACTTATACATGACTGAATTATACGATCGTTTTGATATTTGCCATTAAAAAGATTTACGATTTCGTTTTGAAATTTGATACTTACACCACATCAAACTATCATTAAAATTTCTATTTGCTGTCCAAATAAATAAGGAGCCATTTTGAAGTATTAAATATTCGACGATGAAAAGAAAAGCACGCCAATAATGGAATGTCAGACTGATGAATTGTACTTGACGCTTTTGTTACTATTGGTAACAGCATTTACAAACAGTAGCTTGATTTTTTATAATATTCTTATGAAATGCATTCTGTCCTTATTTTATAAACCACTTATTTATTTTCCATCATATAGAGGGTATTACGGTATAGTATTATTTAATTTCTATAAAAAAAGACAGGTTTGCGATTTAAAAAATCTTCGATGACGCCATACCGCGCAAGATGGTGAGAGAATAAATTATTTATCATTAATAATGAATACGCAAGCAACAAAATTCACCTGTTTGAATATTTTCGTCAAACGTCGATAAAAAAAATATTAATTTTATTTCAGATTGCAATTAGTGCAAAAATTGCTTATAATGCGTGCGTTTAAATTCGATACTAGCAGTAGCTGCACTTCACCGATCTTATTTCGACAAATGTGCAGTACGCTTCAATATTATCGGTCATGGAATTAAAATAGAGCACTCACTACCAAACCAAGTTCTTTTAAAGCTTAATTGAAGAAATGAAACATACGTTATTTTAATATGAAAGGGCAACTCTCTGCAAGTAGTTCAAGAAAATTCACATGAACATGGTGAAGGGTGAACATACAAGAAGACATGCTACTACAACTCCAGAAGTCATCAATATCCCTAACATGATAACTCTGGCGGGTGCATTTCCAAAGGGCAGACCACCCATGCTGTTAATCTCACAGCAATACTGTTCGTCAAGAATCGAAGTACATGAAAAATTGTTTAACTTAAAATTCAATTTGTCATTAATGACATTCATATGATTATTTCTAAAATTACAATAAATATGGAAATTCTTATTCCACTTTTTACAATGCATCGAAATGTACAGAAAATAGAATTGAGGTGTTTGAAGATGCGACCACTGCGAACAAAATATTCGATTAAAGAAGTAATGTATACGATAATTCCGTTTCTTCTACTGCTATAATAACAAAATACCGAAAACCCGTCATACCCACTTTATCGCAATCAGATTATTCATTAACATTCATTAACACCAAAAAAATTATTATTAGGCCCAGATATTATAGAATACGCTGAGTAAGATTGTGGTCAAAACTTGAAATATATAGCCATTAGCAACCTATTGAGTGCAATTGTCTATAAAATATTATTTTGTGCGGTGCACACGAACTGCACCAAAAATCAATTAGTTCTTTAATCTTCTACCTGAATTGTACCACGTAAATTTTAGATTGTTTTAATCTTGTACCTGAACTGCACCACGGGCCGGATTATGAAAACTAATTTAAATTTGAACGATAATTTTCATAATCTGCTGTGGGTAATTTAATATTAATTACTCGCCCAATTATAGTAGGTAAAGTTTACTCTTTTCAGGATATTGTGGGGGGGGGGGTAGTTTTACAATGAAAATATAATAGTTAACTTGAACATTGCATGTTTGTTCATCGACAATTAGGTCTTACGTATTTAAGTAATTTTGTGCAATTAGATATGGAACCAAAAATGATATTTAGCGAAAGAGGTAAAAAATTAATAGTAGTTGACAATTATAAGTTTTATAAAGTGCGCGAAGTTAAATCTACCGGTGAGGTGTGTTGGAGATGTACCATCAGGAAGTGCGCGGTTCGATTATTCAGTTTTGGTGATGTTATATCAAGAATACAGGGTGAACATAACCACGACAACCTTAGTGATAATATCTTAGGTGTTGAGCAACAGTTTAAAAAGGAAAGCTAGCGATAGCAATTTTGCAGAAAAGCCATCTAAATTAATTAATTTACAATTAAATTCACATGCAGAAGCAGTAACAAAGTTAACTTCAAAAGACATAACGTACATAAAAAATAATTTAAGTCACACTAAATTAAAAATGCTTCCGAAACTACCTAAGTGCATTCTGGATGTACATCAATATTTAAATTTAGTGCCAATAAAGACAGTGCAAAACGAAAATTTTCTACTTATAAACATACATATAGCGATTTATTTCGATTACTGAAACAAAAGTGTGGTGAAAAAGGTCTTTGTCTTCAGCCTACTACAGTTGTCATGGACTTCGAAATGGCAATACTTTCAAATGTAAGAGAAAGTTTTGCTGGTGTGAATATTATAGGATGTCGTTTTCATTTCACACAATCTTGGTAAGTTTCAGCATATATGTATACATTGTGTTTAGTAATGATTGTTAATTTTCTATTTTCCTATTAGGTGGAGAAAAATTCAGGAAGTGGGGCTTTCTGCGGAATATAAGGATAAGGAATCCGAAACGGGAAAATGGCTTAGGAACATTTTAGGGATAATTTTCCTTAAACCAGAAGAAGTTGGAGATTCGTTCGTTGACGACTTTCAGTCGGAGCAGCCAAACGACCCGCGTGTGACCAAATTTGCAGATTACCTCGTTGAAAATTATATTGACGAAGACGCTAGTTTTCCGCCTGAAATTTGGGCTGCAAATTCGGCTTGCTTGTCTAGAACAACAAACTGTTGTGAGTCGTTTCACTCAAAATTCAATAATTACTGTTCCTCACCGCATCCGAGTATACACAAGTTTTTGGATGTTCTGAAAGATATGCAAAACGACACGTATATTAAAATAAATTCCGTGAATATAAATCAGAGAAGAATTATTAGAAAACAGGTTTTGCAGAAACAAAAATATATTATTAATAAAATCAGTGAATATCGAAGCGGTACAATTAGTAGAAAAATGTTTATTCGTAGCGTGTCTTGTCACTTTAATTCTATTAATGTATAAATAAAAAATAAATAGTGTATATTTTTAGTTTAAGGCTGTGTTGAATTGTTGAAAGTTTGAAATAAATACCTATGTAAAAATTGAATTATTTGTAGTTTTCGTTTCGTTTAATATTCTAATTAAGGCTTGAAATAAATACTTACATGCAAATAGCACTGTTTTATTCTTAAATTTATTATCAGAAATCCATTATTATTATCCGTGGTGCAGTTCAGATAGAAATTTAGGATGCCGCGTTCGACCGTGGTGCAGTTCAGACAGGAGATTACATTTACCCAAAATGAAAAAGATTAAGTTGCTAATCCGTGGTGCAGTTCGTGTGCGCCCATTTTGTGGAGCGGGCTGATTGTTATCCTTAGTGGTGAGAATGATTACGTTTTGGAGCTTGGAAATAACTTGGTTATCATGACCCAGAAATGATACAGTAATGCTTACAAATAATTTGCAACATAAGCTAAATTTGGCAGGCGCATGAGGATTCAAATGCATATTAGCTCACATGAAAGATCACAATTCTTTATTTTTTCATTCAAACAAAAGACTGTGACAGTACTTTGATAAAGATAGTTTTACTTGCATGACTAAAGAGTAAAAGGAGTAATATTCTATATCGACAACATCGTTTCTCATTCTGAACTTTAAATTCTTTAAAAAAATAGGACATCAACACTCGTTTTACTACTTCTTAATAATTTCAGTGTCTTTTGTATTACATAAACTTTTGAATTAAACATGAACACACTACTAATAGAAATATGTTAATTGAGTCACATTAATTACTTTCTGCTGTCTATATTAAAGTTAAAATATGCAACAACATATAGGTATCAATAATGGAAACTTGCTAAAAAAAAAAACGCTCTTTTTTTACATTATAAAACGGTCTACGATCTGTCAACGTAATACATTGTTACAACCTTAAAAAAATTGTCTGCATTAATGTATTCTATGAATACGTTTCATTGTGTAGTTAATACTAAACACATGTCATTCAATATCACCTCAAAAAGTTCGAATCTCGTTTACACCATGTAAAACAATCAAAATGTCATTAAACGTAAATACAATTAATTAACTTTTTCTGCCCCATGTTTATATTATTACTTCTACTGAGCAATTTATTCAATATAGATCCAGTTTTCATAGTTGCCTATAATAGACTGACAGCTATTACTAATGCTCGCTACAAAATTTTCGGCATTAATACTAATCATCATACCTTCTGTAGATTCATGTTGACTTGTCTCAATGTCTAGTAACACTTACCTTGAAGGCCTTACATCATCACAGCTCTAAAATTATTTTAAAACAGATTCATTTCACAATTTCATTCTGTATGCTGTCTACTATGATATTGTTCATTATCATTATTCTCGTCCAACATCCATTGAGTAATATGCAAGATTTCTTTAGTACACTCGTTACATCATCAAGTTCGCGCATTGTACTTAAATCCCGCATGTTTAAGTATATCTAAATATCTGTTACACATAGCATGCATAACTCGTTCGTTTTGGTGGTGACCAGATGTAAAAAGATATTTCATCTGTAAACACACCAGGTCAATCTCTCTTAATATTATTCCTGACCTAAATACAACATACTTCTCGATTGCAGTCAAATAATAGCTGCTTTATTATTTAAAGGTATTAGGCTTTTTTACTATTATGATTTACTCTGATGAAAAGCATATTTCGGTTTTTTGTTGAAAAATCACGATGTTTTTATAATTCCCTGCCATTAATGTATGTTATTTACCACAATCTTTGCAGATAAGAGCATTTTTCTTCCTCTGAATGAGCATACAAAAATAATAAACCACACACAATGGAAAACTGTCTTGATATCTGCAATGCTTACTAAGCTGAAGTATCAGCTTATTAATATGCTTATAACTTTACCCCATAACATCTAAGAAACCTTTTCTATTGTACAGTATTTAGCACTAATAATACTGGTAATTTTGTTTGCGCGTTTTGACTTTCAACGGTACGGATCGTGTGCGAAATTTGTTTCGTACGATTATTTTGCCGTAGTTTTCCAGGTGCGACCTGTTTAACTATTTGCTGATGATGATAACTTAGTTGTCGAAACACGTATACAGAATGAACAAATTAATGTGGAAAGGGGTTATATATCAACCTTCAGTGATTAAACTAATAAGTACATTATATATATTTTAACATTTAATAAATAACAAGTTTTTCCACTGGTAATATATCTTAATAATCTACAATAGCTAAACCGTTTAAATTGAGGCGACCAATAACAGAAATACAAAGGGAACTAGAAAAGTTTTGCAATATGACGCAACAATGAATCGTAGAAAGCTGCTTGCTATTGCATGAGACATGTTCATACGTGCAGAGTAGTCGCCGCGCCACGTCGATGGGCTCAGTTATTCATTAACAGTGAGAGTGTAAAGTGCTTGCGATGGCATCGTGGTCACGAAATGAGATAAGGGCAGTTTTGCGTTATAATTTCGTACGTAGTTTAAACATAGGCCAGTGCTTCGAAGAAATGACTCTTGTACTAGGTGACGTTTATCCACATCACACAACGATATTCAGGTGGCATAGAGAATTCCAAAGGGGAAATTTAAGGGAAGACCACGAGCATCAGTTACGGAGGAAAACGTTACTATTGTGAGGAAAATGCTTGGCGAGTGACCTACCAACAGATAGAGGGTACTTCAGGCCTAAATGCACCAGCAAATCTTTCGATTCTGCATGATCAATTGCTCGTGAAGAAACTTTGTTCTCTCTGGGTACCGCATCGACTGACTGAAGAGCAGATGACACGACGTGTGACTTGGTGCCGGGAGATGCTAAAAAAGTTTAATAAGGGACAATCTCGGTATGTGAACAGCATCATGGCAAGTGAAGAGACCTGGCTGTACTATTACGATGAACCGATCAAGGCTCAAAACAATGTTTGGGTCTTTGATGATGAGGATACACCTGTAGTTGTCAAAAAATCCCGATCTGTAAAGAAGAAAGTAATAGCTGTATTTTTCAAATCGAGTAGAATTGTGGAACGCGTCGTTTCGGACACACAGAAGACAGTCACATCTAAGTGGTATACTAAACAGTGCCTGGCTAAAGTCACTGAATCTATGAAGAATCTGCGACCAAAGTCAAAAATGAACACCTGGTTCCTCCATCAAGATAATGCTCCAGCTCACCGCGCCAAATTCTTTAGGGAATGTTTGACCACGACAGGATTGAAACTTCTCTAGCACCGTCCCTACAGTCTAGATTTTGCACCCTGTGACTTTGCACTGTTCCCGCATGTGAAACTGAAGCTGAAAGTGAGGTGATTTTCTAGTGGTGAGGACTTTCTGCGGGCTTGGGACGACGAGTATGCTTTACTCCCTAGTGAAGCTTGGCAGAACTGGTTTAAAGATTGGTTTCGGAGAATGGAGAGGTGTATTGAGTGTAGAGGAAATTACGTTGAAAAAATTAAATAAACAAAGCTGTATTGCAAAACTTTCCTAGTACCCTTTGTATATCTGTAATATAAGTGTAATCAATTAACTGATTTCGATTCTCGAATCATATTTTTAGCGGAATGGAATTTTATGAACGTTAGAGTGGAACCATTATAAAATCAGTTTGATGGGAAAATAATTTTGTTAAATATAATTTCTTTAAGAATTACGTTAGATTACTAATAAAATACATACAACTACTGATAAAATCATATCGTTCAGAATATTATTAATCAAATATAATAAATTATTAATGTGGATTATTTTTCACCAAACGATGCAACCGTTAAAGAACATCGACATAAATGGTTCTTAAATTATTGATTTTTTAATTTTTATTAACATATGTACTTAAACTAATTGCATTGTTCAATTTTACTTATCCTTTAAGGTTATATGTACAACGTACAAGTGTTTTGTATACATAAAAATATTGAATGTGTGTCAAGTACTCAACACTATAAATTAATTGTCGATATTGCAAGTAAATCATAGCTTTTATTCTTGTCTTAATACGTACTTAAAACTTCGATTTACATATACAAATATAATTTCTAGTATAATCATATTTTTATTTAGAATTAGAGATGAACATGCCTTTACGAAATATCACTCATGAAGCTTGGATTTATAGAATATTCCAAGTACCGCCTTCCATTCGTACGAAATAAGAAAATCACGCACGGCAATTTTCAGATATTTTTGATTTGTAACAGGACTAATCTATACCTTCACATCCTCCAATAGTTTAGCCAATTACGGGGAGCATTGGCAGGCTATAAATTAAGTTATTATTATACTTGCGCTAATGGAATATTTTAAGGAGTTTGACTACCGGCATTCAGCTTAAACTAGAACGAAAACCACTAAAAACCTTCCGGGACAAAAGACTTCGGTGAGATAAACTAGTATCCTACCACTGAGCTATCAGTCGGCTTAGATATTAGGTTGTCGGGAAGGTCATGACGAATTTCTAACACATGGATCAATAAGTCCCGAGACTAACAATGAAAACAACATTTTTTTTGCAAAATTTTTTTTTATTCATCAACATAATCACCTTTTAGGGTGATACAATGGTTCCAACGCTTTTCCAATTTTTCAATACCATGTTTATAAAAAAATTTATCTTTCGCTTCAAAATAAGCTTCAGTTTCAGCGATGACCTCCTCATTTGAGCTAAATCTTTTTCCCTGGAGCATTTTTTTAAGATCAGCAAAGAGCCAGTAGTCACTGGGGGCTAAATCTGGCGAATATGGGGGGTGGGGAAGCAGATCAAAACCCATTCCTTCAATTTTGCCATTGTTTTTATCGACTTGTGGCAGGGTGCATTGTCTTGGTGAAAAAGGATTTTTTTTCTCTGCATGTGCGGTCGTTTTTTTGCGATTTCCTCCTTCAAACGCACCAGTAAGTCAATATAATAATCACTGTTGATCGATTTAGCTTTTTCGAGGTAGTCAATGAAAATCACGCCATGTGTATCCCAAAAAACTGACGCCAGGACTTTGCCAGCTGACTGCTGCGTTTTCGGACGTTTCGGGCGGCTTTCGCCAGCTGTGCGCCACTCAGATGACTGCCGCTTCGACTCTGGAGTGTAGTAATGTATCCATGTTTCGTCCATGGTCACGTAACGACGCAAGAAATCTTTTTTGTTGCGAGTAAATAGCGATAAACAGCTTTCTGAATCATCGACTCGTTGCTGTTTTTGTTCCATCCAGAGCAATCGCGGCACCCACTTGGAAAAAACCTTTTTCATGCTCAATTTTTCATGAAGGATAGTAAATACACTTCCATATGATATCTGTGTCATCTCAGCAATCTCACGGAGCTTCACTTTACGATCTTTCATTATAATTTTTGTCACTTCACTCACATTTTCCGGTGTAACGGCTTCCACAGGTCTACCCGAGCGTTCCGCGTCATTTGTGTCGGTACGACCACGTTTAAACTCGGCAAACCACCGACAAATCGTTGCTTTTGATGGACAAGAGTCCGGCTAACATTTTTCAATCCATTGTTTTGCTTGCGTGGTGTTTTTACCCATTAAAAAACAATGTTTTATCACAACACGAAACTCGGTTTTTTCCATTGTTTAAACAAACTACAAAACGACTTTACTCCAACCTCGATAACTCAGCTGTTTCTGGTCCGATCGACTTAAAATTTTGACAGGTTTCAAGCAAAGGTTAGTACTCTAGAAAGACGTGGTTACTGGTTTACTACGAGCGCCATCTATGGGTTAGTCTCGGGACTTATTGATCCATGTGTTACAACAAATAATACAAGTTCATTTTTGCAATCTATCTATAAGCTATGTTATATTGACAACTAACTTTATTTTTGAAAAAATGAAGCGAATTCGTCGTGTCGCAATTTCATAAAAAGTTGAAAATGAAACCAAAGTGTTTGTTTTGTTATAGTTATAGCACGTCGAGCTTATGAAAAGTTGCGTAAAATTTATGGGACAGTGTAGTATAAGAACATCAATGCCAACGATGATTCACGAATAGCTGGTGATTTTAATCTAAGGATACTTCTCGGTCAAAGAGACCCACCGAGCTTGATGACAAAATGAAGACGTTAATCGAGTCAAACTTACTTCACGTGACGAAAAAATGCAGAAAATGATCTTTTTTAAAGCTACTGATAAGTGGATTATTTACAACAATATAGTGCGAAAAAGGATGTACGTATTTTTCAATCTCTTACAAAGGAAAGGGAATCATCTCAATATATTCGGGGCTCGTTAATTGTAAAGAAGTGATAGTTCATCACAACAAAGCAAAAACACATCTAAATTTGATCGCTAGTCAAAAATTATTTGATCTTGGATGGAATGTGCTGCCCCATCAATTGTACTTACTTTGTCTTCGAACTTCTAATTATTTCATTCAATTCAACTTCTCTTACGTGATGTAACATTAGTCTCTAATGAGGCTTTTTAAATCAGCAAGCTTTTGCCTTTAGGAGATCTACTGAAGTATGTACAAGTAACATTCATCCGTTCACAATTACCCCCACCCTAAAAGGAAGGTGAGTAGAGGAACGAAGAAAGTGCTTTGTACAAAATATTTTTACACGTGTACACTCTAACCTTAGTTCATAAGTACTAAATATTAAGATTGATTTAAAAGTGATTCTTTTAAACCAATTACTCCAACTTAAAAATTGCGTTTTGCGACATTGAATTAGGTCATCTAGTTAAGATGTAGTATTCGCCTTGTTTCCACAGTTTTTACACATTCGCCTTAGAACTTTCAGATCACTTAGTTGATCGCCTACAGTGTAGCTTTATGTATCTTTATTCGTGTAGAGGATTCATTCTTGCCTTTCTAGTTTGTGTTTCTCATGAAGGATTTGCAACTTTAAAACTTTCCAAATGCTATTTTCTAGTTTCGTTATTTTTGAGTTTTGCTCTGTACTTTTCCACACAATTTTCACGAGCAACAAGAGAAATAATAATACACTCGATCAATCACGTTTGGCCGGATATGGGTAAATACAAGAAGATAGCGTCTGATGTCGCCAAGGAAACGTTAACTCTCACATTTTCATACGGCCACGTAACTCTCGGCACGTCACCTTACATATAACTTAGTTTTAATTTAATTCGGACTCCCGAGAAGCATTAGCTTCCATACCCTTCAGTGTCGTCCGTTGAATATTTTACAGTTCATATGATTTTAAAGCGACTGAAACAAATAGTAGCTAGATTTTACTAAAGCCAAAGGTGTAGCACCAAAACAATTTCATGAACGATTATTGAACATTAGAAAGATGGGTTGCTGAATTTAAAAGTGATCGTACAAGTCTTGAAGATGATCCACGTAAAGGGCGTCCAAAAGGTGCATCAACCCCAGAAATCCTAGCAAAAATACAGGATATGGTTTTGGAAAATCATCGATTAAGTGAGAGAGATTTAGTAGCAACCCTAGGCATCTGATTAGATAGTGTGAGCAACATTTTGGCTAAAGTTTTTGATTTCAGAAAGCTGTGTGCAAAATAGGCGAAGCATTCGTTAACAATGGAACAAAAACACATTCGAATGCGACTTTCTCAGCAACATTTGTTGAAGCGTTTTAGGAAAAATAAAAACGATTTTGTGCGTGGTTTCATCACTATGGATGAGACTTGAGTTAGAGTCCAGAAATTGGCCAAAGCGGTGTTAGCATTAGTTTTTTTGGGATGCAAAAGGAATTTTTTTCATAGATTACCTCCAAACTAATAAAACAATAAACTCAGACTATTATTGTCACCTTTTGAACTAGCTGAATGTAAAAATTTGTGAGAAAAGACCTGGTTTACAGAAGTAAAAATCATTTTCATCAAGATAACGCACCCTCTCACAGAGCTCAAAAAACCATCGCCAAAATCAGTAAATTAAAGTACGAATTGTTACAACATCCACCCTATTCGCCAGATTTAGCTTCCTCTAGCTTTTGGCTGTTCTCACGTATCAAAAAATTCATGCATGGAAAACAATTTTCATCGAACGAAGAAGTAATAGCCAGGCGTGGAAGCGTATTTCGATAGTCTTCCGATTCTCACTTCAGGGATGGAATCTATAAATTAGAAGATCACTGGAACAAGTGTATAATAAAATATATTTGGAAACATAAAATCATGTTTTTCTTATCGAACGACAAAACTTATTGTACAACTTAGTAAGGATAAACATCACCTAATATTTTTTTGGATTAAGTGAATTATGTTAGGAAATTAAATAATCCATTATTACTAATAGTTCAAATTAACATTAAACAATGTGATCGTTCTAATTTGAAATTATTTCATAGTTTATTAGATTTTGTACATAAATACAAAATTAAGCAATGATATTATCGAATATTTACTGTAATTTTAAACAATAAATACACAGGTTTGTATGTATGAAAACACAATTTATATATTGTATATATATATATATATATATATATATATATATATAAACATTATAATGTTATATATTAATATAAAGACAATCTTACCATGTTTAGCTTTGGCAAATTATTTACTAATAATATTTTAATGAATGTAATATATTTCCAAATAGTAAAATACTACTACTTTCATATATATATATATATGTATGTACGTGACCTAAGTTAATTCATTTGTATGTAAGTTACAACAATAAAAAATTAAATTTAATTTTGTTGCGTAACTAAAGAGCTGTCATTGTTTAGAGGCCATTTGATAATCTAAACTGCGATAATTCTACTAACGTAAACTAAAGGGTTTTCCAATAGGGACTTGACAAATTTTAATTCAATTTGTAAACGCACCCTTTCACTAATCATCGAACTGTCACTGTCAATTTATTCAGCAAACTTAACACTTTCATCATTGTAAAGTACACGAACAAACAACGTCTGCAAATTATAAAAATTTACTACAGAAATTTGGAGTCGGTGACCGCTACTTTAAGAGCGTTAACTCCGATTTTCGTCGTAATTCTCGCACTAGTAGACAGGCAATAACAAGTTCAGTGCAAAAATTTGAGTCTACATATTCGTTGTGTGATGCTGCCGTGCCAGTGAGATAACGGGTTGGTCGAAATGTCGAAAATATCGCTGCCGTTGAAACGTCCGTAGCAAATGATCCAAATCAGTCAATTTCACGGCGTTCTCAAGAGTTGGGCATCGCCCAAACCACTTTATGGCGAATTTTGCGTAAGGATCTTGGTTTACACCCATACAGGATCAAGCTGACTCAAGAATTGAAGCCAATGGACCATTTGAAGCGACGTACGTTCTCCGATTGGGCTCTGAAAAAGATGCGCCAAGATGATCAATTTCATCGCAAAATCATTTTCAGTGACGAAGCTCATTTTTGGCTCAATGGGTTCGTCAATAAGCAAAATATGCGTTATTGGTCGGGCGAAAATCCACAAGTGCTTCATGAAACACCACTTCATTCACAAAAAATAACTGTTTGGTGCGGTTTGCATACCGGCGGCGTCATAGGGCCATATTTTTTCGTCGACGATAATGATCGTCACGTTACTGTGAATGATAATCGTTATCGCGCTATGATTACCGATTATTTTTGGCCCGAATTGGAAGATATGGACTTGGACAACATGTGGTTTCAACATGACGGTGCCACAAGCCACACAGCACACGTTACAATCGATTTATTGAAGAGTAAGTTTGATGAGCGTGTTATCTCAAAAAATGAACCAGTCGATTGGCCGCCTCGTTCGTGCGATTTAACGCCTCTAGACTTTTTTCTTTGAGGCTACGTCAAGTCATTGGTCTATGCCAACAAGCCGACAACGTTGGAAGAGCTCAGAGCCAACATTGAACGCGAAATAGCAGCCGTTTCGGCCGAATGGTGTGGCCGAGTCATCGAAAATTGGGTCCAACGAATCGACCGCTGCAAACGTGCCCGCGGTGGCCATATGAGCGAAGTCGAGTTCCATTCATAAATGTTTTGATGGTACTTCAATCCGATAATAAAGTTTTTGAAATATCTCAAATGGTCTGCATTTTATTTTGAAAAAAAGTTGTCAAGTCCTTATTGGAAAACCCTTTATATACTGCATTAATAAAACACATATTTACGATACTTTAGCAATCTAGAAAGATATATATTTAGCGTAGAATAATAGTTCATCATATTTTAGATTCTCCCAATAGCTTAACAGCACTTACAGGAACAGGATATGAGTTATACGTCCACGCTCGTGGTGTGACTTAAAATCTTTTACTGTCCGCATTTGCCTTAAATGAGAAGGAAAACTACGAAAAACCATTCATGGAGAGCGGTCAGAGTATTCCCGAGACGGCAGCGTGATAAGCTAGTAATTTACAACTGAATGTGAGTTATAAACTGACTAAAATCCATACTTTGCAAGAATAAAATGAATTATTCGCAGCTTGATACATTTATAGATAGCCGTCAAAACATAAAATTGAGTCTATTGTCTGACGCTACAATCTATTATCATGTAATCTAGTAAATCTTATTCTATACATAAAAAAGTCACGCTTTATACTTGGAAAGTTACTGCCCAACGACTAATCATTAACATGTCCTAAGATACTAAAACCTGAGTTCCGAATTAACCAATCGAAAAACATTGAGGTAATATCAAGTTGTTGAACAAGCTTTGATAAGAAAAACACGATTTGATGGTTTAAAATACATTTTATTTTTCAGCATAACCTCCCTGAACTTCTAATAGATAATTAATCTCTTGTAAAAATACGTATATGTATTAATAAATATAATTAATATGCAAATCTACTTCCATCTGTTTAAATTTACCTATTCGCATTTTCAGGAAAACGAAAGAGACTTAATTCTTTATTGTGGGAGTCCAATCTAATGCAAGTTGTTCAATAACCTTTGTCGTTCAATAAGAGAAACACGATTTTATGGTTTGCAATACATTTTATTACTCAATATAACCTTCCTGAATTTCAATACACTTATTACAGTATTCTTCTAATTTATGGATTCCATCCCTGAAGTGAGAATCCAGGAGACTGTCGAAATACGCTTCCACGGCTGCTATTACCTCTTCATTCGATGAAAATCGTTTTCCGCGAATGATTTTTTTGAGATGTGAGAACGGCCAGAAGTCAAGAGGCGATAAATCTGGCGAATAGGGTCGATGTTGTATCAATTCGTACTTTAATTCACTAATTTTTGCGATGGTTTTTTAAACTGTGTGAGAAGATTGAGAAGATGCGTTTTCCTGTTGAAAAATAATTTTTTTCTTCTGTAAATCACGAATTTTTACATCCAGCTGATCCAAAAGGTTACCATAATAATCTGAGTTTATTATTTTACTAGTTTAGAGGTAATCCACGAACAAAATTCCTTCGATATTCCAAAAACCCGATGCATCTTAAAGGCCGATTTCTGAACTCTAATTCGCTTCGGAGCCGAAGTATCGGGCTCACACCACTCCTTAGCCTCTTGTTTTAGTGGAGGATCTTGGTGGTCCAAGTCCCGAGTCTCATTTATAGTTATGAAAAGACGTACAAAATCGTTATTATTCTTTCTAAAACACTCCAAATGTTTCTGAGAAAGTCGCGTTCGAATGTGTTTTCGTTCCATTATTAACGAATGCGGCAACCATTTTGCAAGCAGCTTTCTGAAACACTAAACTTCAGACAAAATATTGCTCACACTATCTAATGAGATACCTAGGGTTGCTACTAAATCTCTCTCAGTTAGTTGATGATTTTCCAAAACCATATCCTGTATTTTTGCTGTGATTTCTGGAATTGATGCACATTTTGGACGCTCTTTACGCGGATCATCTTCAAGACTTGTACGACAACGTTTAAATTCAGCAACCCATCTTTCTGCTGTTCTAATTGAAGGTGAAAAGTCATACACTTTCAATAATCGTTCATGAAATTGTTTTGGTGCTACACCTTCGAAAAATAAGAATTTTATCACTGCACGATATTTAGTTTTTTCCATTGAAAAAAAAAAGCTGACACATCAACTTCGAACACCTGTAAATATACGAACGAGAAAATATAAAATGGGAAAGCTTCACACGTGTTCATGAAAAGAATAGTATAATTTTTAGAAAAATGAAACGAGGAACGTAGTGCCATTTCTTATCAAACGACAAAACTTATTGAACAACCTGATAACATATACACGTATAATTACAAACTAGTGTTACAATTCGTCTGAAATTATTTCATTTACTGTTTAAATTAATTAAAACTTATTTAATTATGCAGTTGATTATTTCGGGATACGTTAATTTCAAATTTAGGAAATATATTTTTGCTTAATACGAGGGGGATTAGAAAAGTTCTCTACCTAAAAATAAAACAAATGACCTGAAATTTTTTCAGTAACTTTAGTTTTCAACGTAATCTATTTTAACTTCAACGCACTTGCACTGTCTTGCAACGACTTTATTCCATCACAAAAGCGTAATTTCTGTTGGTCTTTAAAATAAGCATCAGCCTTCTATTTCAATAAGTTATTGTCTGCCAAGTGACATTCGCTGAGGTTCTTTTTCAAATTTCTAAATAAAAAGAAGTCGCAGAGACTATATGGTGAGTGGTCCAGCAAATAGAAGCTATACTCACTAAGAAAGGGTTGGACTTTTCCTTGTGAACCCACACAATACCATGAAGAAGGAGGACTTTTTTGTGACGAAAACCTGGACGTTTCTGGTCAATAGCCGTACGTGATTTTGTTAACGTATTACCGTAGAAACTGTTGTTACTGTGTCCTTTTTTGACAACTATTCAAGAAAAATAACCTTGCCCCTAAATGTTGATGGGTCATTCATTTTTGTCTCATAATGTGCAATTTGACAATTGGATATTTTTTTGTTGCGAAACACAAAATACAATAAACGAATTGAAGTCAAATTTCAAAGTAGAAAAATGTTGAAAAATTGAACGTTACCAGGCAACGCATAATTAGTTGTTTCTTAGATTTTTTCTCCTCATAATAACAATAAATATTTTTTACTTATTTACTTTATTAGTATTAAGTGTGTTTAAAAATCATGCTAGTTAACTCTTATGTAACCATTAGAATATATAAATTGTTATTAAGTTATGTATTTTTATTATTTATGGCATGTCATACAATTAATATAAATTTTTAATTTCATTTTTGTAAATGTGATAATCACAAAAATAAAAGAAGCATAACAGGTAAAAATTTATTCTGATGGAATTAATAATACTTAGTTTAAATACTATGCTAAACAATAATTAGAAAGTATTACAGTAATATCTGCATAATTTTTCAAAATATTGTTTTTTATGAAGATGCGATTGAATGTTTTATATTTTTTATATTATCAATATGTACATATGTATGTATATATACTACTGTGGGCAAAAAATAGTAAGACTTTTTAATTTAAATTTCGCGCGAAAACCCATTCGTCGAAAATTTTTTTTCTAGGTTGGTATGACTGTCAGTGACATCTGTGCCAAATGTCACATCAAAATAATCATTAGTGTTTAGTATACGCTTGTCTTTTTGAAGTACAAAAAGTGCATTCGGCGATTTTTACAATGAGTGAAATTATTCAACAAAGAAGTTCCATTAGATTTTGTGTACGGAATCAAATTTTTGGTGCCGAAACGTTCAGAATGTTGCAAAACGCCTTCGGTGATAATTGTTTGTCGCGAGCAAGTGTTTTCGA
Source organism: Dermolepida albohirtum (assembly GCA_031893035.1). Lineage (NCBI taxonomy): Eukaryota > Metazoa > Arthropoda > Insecta > Coleoptera > Scarabaeidae > Dermolepida > Dermolepida albohirtum. The sequence continues at coordinate 267,127 of JAVIWB010004152.1, read as the reverse complement.
TTGGTACAAATTATTCAAAGAGGGTCGAGAACGCGTTGATGACGAACCAAGTCCAGGACGGCCATCAACATCAACTGATAATCAACACGTCAATAGAATCAAGGAATTGGTGCTTGAGAATCGACGATTAACAGTCAAAGACCTTACTGGCATCGTTGGAATATCGGAGGAATCAGTAAAAACCATTTTGAAAGATCATTTGGGCCTAAGAAAAGTGAAAGCACGATTTGTTCCAAAATCACTCAATTTTTTCGAAAAACAGCGTCGTGTTGACGTCTGTGAAACAATGCTTTCCGACTATCAAGACAAAATGAAAGGTATCATAACTGGAGATGAGACTTGGACCTACGCTTCTGACCCGGAAACAGACGATTAATCGGCCGAATATCGTATCAAAGGTGAGCCGAAGCCCAAAAAGCACGTCAAAGCAAGTCAAAAATCAAGGTTATGTTGACAGTTTTCTCCGATTATCGAGGTGTGGTGAACTCCGAATTCCTTCCGACCGGCCAAACTGTCAACAAAGAATACTATTTGTGTGTTATGCGTCGTTTGCGCAATGCTCTTCATAAAAGGAGGCCAGAATTATGGGCCGACAACTTTCGATTTTTGCACCACGATAATGCACCGTCGCATACTGCATTAATTCTTCGTGAGTTTTTCGCCAAATTTTCAACCAATATCGTGCCCAACCATCGTGTTCGCCTGATTTAGCTCCGTGTGACTTCTGGCTATTCAGCAAACTCAAACGACCGCTCCAGAAAAACTGTTTTGAGTCAATTGAAGACATTAAACGTGAATCGCTACCCGCATTGAAGGCTATTCCTGAAATTGACTTTAACAACTGTTTCGAGAATTGGAAGAAACGTTGGCACAAGTGTATTGGGGCCAAGGGGGGTTACTTTGAGGGGGACGAAATAGATTTGGAAGAATAAATTAAGAATTTAAAAATTATGAACAAAGTCTTACTATTTTTTGCCCACTAGTTTATATAGTATATATACATATACGAGGGTAGTTTGACAAGTAGTGAGAATGGAAAAGAAAAACGAGTTTTTTAAATACAAAATAATTTTTATTTTTCAATATATTCTTCTAAACAAGCAATACATTTATTCCAACGGTGCTCCAATGCCCTTATGCCATCTCTAAAATGCGATTCCGGAAGGCTTGCAAAATACTCATTTACGAAGATGATAAGCTCGTCATTAGACGAAAATTTCTTTCCACCTAGTGCCGTTTTCAATTTTGGAAAAAGGTGGAAGTCGGAATAGGCTAGATCCGGCGAATAAGGTGCATGTGGTACTAATTGGAAATGCATCTCGTGGATTTTGGACATCGCAACTGTGCTGGTATGCGAGGGAGCCTTGTCTTGGTGAAACAGAATCTTTTTCTTTGCCATTCCTGGCCGTTTAGCACGAATCTCAACATTTAATTTTTGTAATAGTTCTGCATAATATTGTCCGTTTATTGTAGGACCTTTCTGAAGGTAATCAATGAGCAAAATGCCCTTTGAATCCCAAAAAATTGATGCCATCACCTTGCTTGTCGATAAAGTGGTTTTCGCTTTCTTTGGAGGTGCAGAACCACGTTCTAACCATTGTTTGGACTGTTGTTTAGTTTCGGGTGTACTGCAGTGTATCCAAGTTTCACCGCAAGTAACAAATCGCCTACAAAAATCAACCGAATTCCACTTATAAAGGTCCAAACACTCATTGTAAATGCGCAAACGAGTGAACTTTTGATCGGTCGTAAGCAATCGCGGCACACATCTTGCCGAAAGCTTGGAAAGGCCCAATTCTTTCGTTAAAATGTGGTGTACGCGTTCTGTTTAAATGTTTACCATGTCTGCTATCTCTCTCACTTTGAGTCGTCAATCTTGCGTAATAATATTATGGATTTTTATAATCATTTTCTTAGAAGTCACGATTTTGGGTGCTCCAGAGCGCGCTGTCAAAAATAAACTAATCCATTTATCTAAATATCGGAATGTAAACATATAAATAGGCAACCTAAATTACAGTGCATTTGTTTTACCAATTAAAGCGTGACCTATGTGTCATTCTCACTACTTGTCAAACTATCCTCGTATGTATATATATATATATATATATATCAAGATACTAGGTATAGCAATTAAGTAAGGAGAGTGCGCTCCTTCCATCGTTCAGCCGCATCGGGCGAGGCTGTAATGGGAATGTCTTTGGCCTTGATACTTCCCAAGCAGTAGTTTCGTTTCTCTGTCTGCTTAAGTTTACTTTCGAACTTTAATTGTAGAAAATACTGTTATTTAGTAGTGCCGTAAAAATGGTCGATATAAAAATCGAGCAGCGAATTAATCCGAAATTCCTTGTCAAATTAAAAAATCGCCAACAAAATGTTTACAAATATTAAAGGAAGTGTTTTGTGATAATGTTACGTCACGTACGCGACCTTTTGAATGGTCGCCAAGACAGAAAAATGCACGAATGAGCAAGTTCAAATTGAAGGCAATGTTGGTTGTTTTTATCGAGATCAAGGGTGTAATTGTGACTGACTGGGTGTCTGAGGATTAAACCATAATCAGAAATACTGCAAAGAAGTCCTTATCAAGCTAAGGGAAAGAGTAAGGAAGAAAATGCCGGATTTGTGGAAGAACGACTAGTAGATTCTTCACCAGAACAACGCACCAGCTCACAATGCCCTGTCTGTGATGCAGATTTTACAGAACAAACGCATTACCGTACTTGGTCATCATCGGTACTCGCCAAATCCCGCACGATGTGATTTCTACCTGTTCCGAAAAGAGAAAGGTGCATTAAAAGGAACCCATTTTCAGTCTGTTTGAAATAGAAGACACGCATACGGCGATGTATAAATAGGGGAGGAAAGTATGTCGAAAGGAATAAAAGTTAAATATAAGTTATTTTCAATAAATAACATATCTCACACCAGTTTCGTTATTTAATTACCACACCTCATAATACTACGTACTTGGCATCGTTTATATCGAATCATAGCGAAACGCTCGATACGATCTTATATGTATATATAATATATGTATATATATATATATATATATATATATATATATATACATATAGTGAATAAGGACCAACTAATAGAGGAAATAATTTAATCTATTCATTATTCTTGATAACCGGTCTTCAATAATCTGGCAACAATTTAATATCTGTCATAAAAATTGACAAATTACTTAAGCTAGATTAAACACATTTTTTTAACTTATGGGAACGAAAAATTTCTTCTAAGTACTTTGTAAAAAATCTAATGGTTTAAAATCAAGAGAATTTGGTAAAATGTATAAGAATATTAGCCATTGTTACAATGAAACGTAATCCTCCTCGATTATATATGTATATGTATGTATTTGAACGAACGTTCCTCTTGTCTGGTTTAACTTAACTTGGAGTTGGAGAAATCTATTGGGTTGGCAACTAAGTACTTTCGGTTTTTACTGATAGAGAGCGTTGCTTTATTTTTTGTATAACGTATGTTAGTGCTGTACTTTACCCTTTGTCGCGTGATACTAGTCACATTGACGTAACTTCAGAAGCAAGTAGTGCGTGATTTTTATTAAAGCTATTAGTTCTGGGTTAATTTTAAATGGAGTGCAGAAACGAACATTTTCGACATATTTTACTAGTTTATTTCCGTGAAGGAAAGAAAGCTGCTGCGGCTCACAAAAAGATATGTGAAGTTTATGGTGCTAATTGCTTAACAGAGCGCATGTGTCAGAATTGGTATAAAAAATTCCGTTCTGGAGACTTTTCCCTCAAAGATGAGCAACGTTCTGGTCGGCCTACTGAAGTTGATGATGACCAAATCAAAGTCATAATTGAAGAGGATCGTCATATAACTGTTCGAGAGGTTGCGGAGAGGCTACATGTATCGCACACAACAATTGAAAAACATTTAAAATGTCTTGGGCTAGTTAAGAAACTTGATATTTGGGTACCTCACGAATTGAAAGAAATTCATTTAACATAAAGAATCAACTTTTGCGATATGCACCTTAGACGAAATGAAACCGACCCTTTCTTAAAAAGAATCATCACTGGTGATGAAAAATGGGTCCTGTACAGTAACATAGTTCGAAAACGATCATGGAGCAAACACGATAAACCAGCTCAAACCACATCGAAAGCTGAATTGCATCCAAAAAAGATCATGCTGTCAGTTTGGTGGGATTACAAAGGTGTTGTGTTTTTCGAGGTGCTTCCAAGGAACCAAACGATCAATTCTGATGTTTACTGTCAACAATTAATAAAACTGGATGAAGCAATCAAAGAAAAACGGCCAGAATTATCAAATCGGAAAGGTGTAGTTTTCCACCAAGATAATGCAAGGCCTCACACATCTTTGGCAACTCGTGGGAAACTATTGGAGCTTGGCTGGGAAGTGATGCCACATCCCCCATACAGCCCTGATCTAGCACCATCTGATTACTATTTATTTCGAAGTTTGCAGAATTCTTTGAATGGTAAAACTTTCACAAATGACGATGACTTTCACTCGCACCTGGTTCAGTTTTTTGCTGATAAGGACTAGAAATTTTATGAGCGCGGAATCATGCAGCTGAAAGAAAGATGGCAAAAGGTCATTGAGCAAAGTGGAAAATATATAATTGATTAAAAACTATTCTTTGTTTAAAAAAAAGTGTTTTATTTTATACATACTACAAAACCGAAAGTACTTAGTTGCCAACCCAATATATAGCGGCAATATCTCACCAAGTTGACAATACCTCTCTACGGTGCAGATTATCAATTTCAGTGGTTCGAGAGCATTCATTTGGCTTCTAACTTCTTGTTCCCAGCACATTCTCATTTGCTCGTCTCATTTACCAATTATAAAGCTAATTTTCCAGCGTTTTTAATAATTACATGGTAGTACACAGTTTGCCTGTTTCACTCAGCATGTGATTAATTTAACTTTGAAACCTAGCCGAATTTCTCTATATTCATTGACTATGACTAAATCATTGACTATTACAACTTTGTCGAGAACTTTTTCGTATATGATATTCGTAGATGTATCATCAGCAGCGATAGAAATTATGTTTACTATCTAGAAAGAAAATAGGTAGTGAGAGTTTCGTGGAGGTAGACATTCCAGGAAGCGTGACAAGCCATGGCAATAGAAGATACTATTAGCATATAGATAAATTTTAATATTTCGCAAATATTTACTAAATTCACGTGCTAAATAAATATCATTTATGTATGTGATAATTTCATCGTTCAAAATATTTTTCATTCATGTCGAAATTATCTTAGAAAGTTTCTATAAAGTTTATATTTTTCTAGGAAGCTCGTTTTAAATAAATGTAAACATAAATATTTCAATTTATTTTTTATGAACACAAGAATGAGCAAAAAAAATATATTTTCTGACTCAGAATAAATATCATTCTTTATTTGATCAATAAGGTTGATATATAACCCCTTTCCACAATTAACTATTTGTAAATTCTGTATACGCATTTCGACAACCAAGTTGTCATCATCAGCAGCTAATTTCAAAGCGTCGCACCTGGTAAAACACGGCGAAAAAATTGTACGAAAAAATCTCCGTACGCGATCCGCACCGTTGAAAACCAAGATGTGCACTGTGACAGTGACAGTGACAGTGCACATCTTGGTTTTCAACGGTGCGGATCGCGTACGGAGTTTGTTTTTTCGTACAATTTTTTCGCCGTGTTTTACCAGGTGCGACACTTTGAAATTATCTGCTGATGATGACAACTTGGTTGAAAACCAAGATGTGCACATCTTGGTTTTCAACGGTGCGGATCGCGTACGGAGTTTGTTTTTTCGTACAATTTTTTCGCCGTGTTTTACCAGGTGCGACACTTTGAAATTATCTGCTGATGATGACAACTTGGTTGTCGAAATGCGTATACAGAATTTACAAATAGTTAATTGTGGAAAGGGGTTATATATCAACCTTATTGATCAAGTCAATCAACCACAGGCTCCATCAAATTCAACATCATTCTTTATAGAAACTTAAACGTAAAACAACTAACTAACAATAATAATACCCAATCAACTAATAAAATAACGAAAACAACAAGAAAATCAATTTAAAAATTCAAAAGTGGTTCGCGTATCTCTAGAAAATTAAATGTGCACCTATACAAACAACTGATAATTAAGTGCTGGAAGTATGTACCACACGTGAATTTGACTGATGACCGATCTTGGTCTGGATGACATTAGTAGGTACATTTACGATAGAAAATTAGTGTTAGAAAGTGGTACGAATTCTTGTTTCTAGTTATTAATATGCTGAAAACAAGCTCATCTGAGATATTGTTCAATCGATCAGATATTCGTTATGAAATTCGAATTCACCTCCTCTCCTAAATTTTTCAAACCACGTTTTCACAGTAATTCTGGACATTGTTTGGATGTATGTAATTAAATTAGCCCAATTCTCAGTTATGATTAGAGTTGAGATGTCTTACAGGTCAGGTTCGTACAAGTATGCAGCGCCCCTGTCAGTGTAATGTAAATCAAGTGTCGAATTATAAGCAGAGTTGAGATGTCCTTCCGTGGGCCAGCTTAGTACTGAGTACGAGGCGCTTTCACGAGGGTAATGCAATAAAACAGATAAAGTGTAGAATTATAAGTTAGTATCGAGCGGATCTTTATATAAGGCGACGTATAATTATTAAAAACGTAAAGTACTCTTCTGGAAAGACAAATGTACGTATTTTTCAAATACATAGGCTGCTAGCCTACAATGTACATATATTTATTTATGTTGTTCATAGTATAAGTTCCGGGGTCGTTAAGCTCTTACCCAACTCACAATATTTACCTGCGCTTGCTAAATACTAGGAAGGTGAAGGGATCATATAATGCGTATATATTAGTAAATTTGGAATTGTTAATACCCTCGAAGAGGTAATAAGAAATTTTATTAGAGACAGGTTTGTATTCTCAAAGCGAAATTGCCAGAAAGTAAAAAGTTTCACGCCGTACAGTAGTAAGAATTGCAGAAATTTTGCCTTCAACATCAAGCAATCGACAACATTGTCACTAGCCACTCAAAACCATCAAAAGGAAGGATAAAAAAATTATTAACATAGACAAGCTTCCATCAGAGAATTGTTACATCTTCTGCAGTCCTTTAATAAAAAGGTATTAAAACGGATCTTGCGAACTCGATTACTACTGGATTAAAATGTTGCAGAGAAAGGTCGTATAAAACTGTATCGCAAATATTTTAAGAATATTTTCTTATATTACTTGTTAGTTATCGTTATTAATTTTTGAAGCACATGTCATATTTAGTGACGAATCACGAATCGAAGCGGTTTCAGAATCTATCAAATTCGGAATGTTTCGGATACGATGCTTCAACCATCGTATCCGAAAGATTACAAATTAGCGTCATTAATATTGACTTCTTATAAGTTACGGACTGCATAAAAACGTATAAGGATTTATACAATAATTCAATGCACATACAGAATCCAATTCTCTAATGAACCTTGTATTATTATTGGAGATTAAGACTAACTATATAGTTAAACTCTAATCGAAGAAATAGTTATAAATATCAACTGTCATTACTAGTTATTATAAATAATCGGTACAATCTACCAATAGAAAACGGGCTATGATTTAAATACCATTGTCATATGCTAACCGCAAACTTTCACAACCAAACTTGTTCGACGAACCTGTTATATTTTCAAAAATGATTCAGGTAAATGCATCTTCCACAAATATTGTGTAAATACGTAGTGTGTGTATGTAAAGACATTGTGTAAATAATATTTAGGTTAAATAATAACAAGTTAAAAAGATGTAGAAAAATATGTTACCTTTCGCAAAATACAGAACGAAGGCAACACAAATTATTATAGTAATTGGCAATATATATTTATGGTTAACCACGAATAATATTCATATATAAAATTTAAATGTTTATGCTCAATAAGGTTAACAATGTGTTTATTTTACATATATACACAAACAATTTTCGCTTATTGTTAACAAGTTGCTAACTGTTTCGTACATTTTTTATTTCAGTATGATCCAGGGAACGGTTGCAATCTACATCTGATCGAGACGCTGTTTAATCTGTACTTGAAATGGAATGTTAATAATCTGTAGTTATCAATCACTTGTAGAAGGAAACAAATAATCTATTATTTTACAATCGACATCTAGATAAGAGAATTAGCGAAGTACATGTGAACCATTTCAAGTGTACACAAGTTATTCACCAAGACTGGACGTTTATTATACTGTGTAATATTCCTCTGCATACTTCAAAATGTGTAAGTGTAAATCGTAAGTATTTTTCAATTTTCTCTTTTCTCTTTCAAATTTTTATCACACTTACTTTATTAATAGAAACTACAATGTCTTAAAAGGGTATTTAAATATAAAGAATCCATGATGTGCTTTATTATTAAATTAAAATAACTTTTTTGTTCTTTGCGAAATCAAAATATTAATTAAGTTAAAACGCTGTAGTATCTTTAGATCCTTTATTTATTATATAGTGAAAATAGAAAATCGTTCCCCTCTAAATTCAGAACTTTAATTTTAATAATATAAAATTAGGGCTTTCTACTACTCTGGGAATTATGGAAATGATTTATTATTTATATTAATCACTTACAAACATTTTAAAAGACATATAAAATTATAATCATAACAGTTACTAGTAATTATGAAAGAATGAGCATTATTATCATTATTGTAATTCAATTAAATAAAATTAGATTAGTCTCCGTACCATTAAAAAATATACAGCAATCTAGTACTTATACGGTAAGTGCTACACATTCCTGATTTTACTGTAAAAAGCAGTGACATTTTTTATCTTTCAATATCTGTTTCTCTACTTATATAAAAGTAGTCAGAAGTCCTGCTTTTAAAATAAGCCGTCATAGCTACTTGCACTTCATCCTGTCACCTGACAACGCTTACCCGAAGTTCTTTTTTAGTTTTCTGAACAAAAAAACAATCACTGGATATGGAACCTGAGTCACAAAGTTGGTGACTTAATTATTGAAACCTATAGTTAGGAATTGTATCTTGAACAGTAGCAGCGACGTGACTAAACAGTGGACGAACTTCTTTCGTTAATTTTCACTGATGTTTCTTACGAATATATACCCAAAGCAAAGCACAGTATAAGAACAACCAATATGATACACTTGGCGAAAGAACGAAGCTATACATTGCTTGCTTTCGAGCATTTTGCAGTTAAATTTTAGATGAGTTTTCGAAATTTATTGTACTGGCTATTTTCTATATTTTCATTCGGAAGCAAGAAACGAAAAAAAAATATTTTTTTAAATATAATTTCCAACGTTATAACAATGTGTGTAAGGCAACAATTTTACAATTATAGAAAGGGGATTAAGAGACTCTTTATATCGTACTATTGTTTTTAAATATAATTTCTAAAGTTATAAGTAATGTGTGTAAGGCAACGATTTTCATATATTAATCGATAGATAAATAAAAGAAATAGGATTAACATAATCTTTATTTCATAATTGATACATAATTTGATGTGAGTTATAATCAAGTAAATGCTCATCACTCATTTTTTATTAGCACTAAGTCAATACACATAATGAAAATACTAATTAATGTATCAAATGGAAACAAAGAAGCCCAACTTCAAAAAGCAAAATGGTTGCCTTGAATATTCCAACTTAGTATATTAACATGATGTAATGACTAAGATTAATTTCTTTTTAGAATATTTGTCTGACTAGATTCAACATACTTGTAGTGAATGCATATTCTATTTGCCAAATTCTTGTTTCTTCATTTCTTATTCTATTTAGATGAAAAGTACAATATTATGTGGTTCATTTGCAATATTGATTCGTGAAGTCGCTGAAAAGCATATGAGGATAAAAGTGTAAGGAGTATTGTATCTTTTCCGATAAGGTAATGTCGACCATATGCTTAAACCGATAATTTGGCTCTATTAAAATTATGTACATCTATATTAATATTATAACTATAATTAATATACACGTCTACTTGTAGCTATTTAGATTTACCTATTCGCATCTTTAGGAAAACGAAAGAGACTTACTTTTTTATTGTGGGAGTCCAAACTAATACAAACTTTAAATACCGAGTTGTTCAATAAGTTTTGTCGTTCGATAAGAAAAACACGGTTTTATTGTTTCAAATTAATTTTATTATTCAATAGAACATCCCTGAATGTCAATACACTTGTTCCAGTGTTCTTCTAATTTATGGATTCCATACCTGAAGTGAGATTCCGGAAGACTGTTGAAACACGTTTCCATGGTTGCTATTACCTCTTTGTTCGATTACAATCGTTTCCTATGCATGAATTTTGTTAGATATGAGAACAGCCAGAAGTCAGAGAGAGCTGAATCTGGCGAGTAGGGTGGTTGTTGCAACAATTCGTAGTTTAATTCACTGATTTTTACGATGTTTCTTTGAGCTGTGTGAGAGAGTGCGTTGTCGTGATGAAAAGTGATTTTCTTCTTCTGTAAAGCAGGTCTTTTCTTACGAATTTTCATACAGTTGGTCCAAAAGGTTACCAGTTTCGAGGTAATCCACAAACAAAATTCCTTTTACATCCAAAAAAAACTGATGCTAACACCTCCTTGGCCAATTTCTGGACTCGCTTCGGAGCCCAAGTAAGTATCATGATGCTAGACTCAAGTCTCATCCATAGTGATGAAACGACGCACAAAATCGTTTTTGTTCTGTCTAAAACGCTTCAAATGTTGACGAGAAAATCAGATTAAAATGTGTTTTTGTTCAATTGTTAGCGAATGCGGCACCCATTTTGCACATAGCTTTCTGAAGTCCAAAACTTCAGCCAAAATATTGCTCACACTGATTAATGTGATGCCTAGGGCTTCTACTAAATCTCTCTCGATGAATAGATGATATTCCAAAACCATATCCTGTATTTTTGCTACGATTTCTGGTGTCACTTTTTGGGCGTCCATCACGTGGATCGTCTTCACGACTTATACGACTACGTTTAAATTCAGCAACCCATCTTTCTGCTGTTCTAATTGAAGGCGAGGAGTCCTTATACCCTTCTAATAATCGTTCATGGCTTTGTTTTGGTGCTACACTTTCTAAAAATAAGAATTTTATCACTGCACGATATTCAATTTTTTCCATTGTAAAAAAATGCTGTGACGCACTAATTTTGAACACCTGCAAATATACGAATGAGAAAGTATAAAATGAGAAAACTTCGCACGTGTTCACAAAAAAGTAGTACAACGTTTAGACAAATAAAACGACGAGCCTAATAGTGCCATCTCTTTTCGAACGACAAAACTTATTGAACAACCTGATACATATGAAAGACCACCTCTTTTTGTGACTATCCTTGTTGGATTCTTATAATTGCCTATAGGAAAATACATGTTGTATGTCGATTAATGAAACAGTATTTAAATAATAAAGTAAATAGGTACAAAGTATTAAAATATATATGCTAATTGATTTCTTTTGTGTAAAGGAAATTTTGATTTATGAAACATGGTAGACACTTTATCAAATTTAGCAATTCACAACTAACTGTAGTAGACTTGTTATGGCATAAATCTGCATTAGTTTTTATCATTTAGGTTACCTATTTACTTCATTTGTTGAATTAAGTACTAATCTTTTGCTCAAACTTTCAAAAACTTATTAAAACTTTTTAACACATTATTTATTTTGTAGATAAATTCAAATGAGTAATATGCTTTTAAGATAGTTAAAAAACTTAATAACTTATTTGTTAACATGGCCATTTTGCTGCTCCTAGAAGCCTCGAACATACGTACGATGTTTTGTGAGTATATGCATTGTGTCCTTATTGAGCATTTTTATACTGTAACTATACAAAAGCGGAACATTATACTATCCATTGATAACACTGGTCTGCAAACAAAATACTTTTTAAAAGTTGTTTAAACTTTAATCTTTTTTGAGTTTTCCAGTCTTGTACTCAAAAACGAAAACCATTTTTTTTCTATCGTGTAGGGTATTCTCACGAAAAACATGTATTTTAGGAATAGTAAGCCAAATATAAAACATTATGAGGTGTATATTTTATTTTACATTTTATTAAAATCTTAAACAATCAAATATTTTCCATAAAAACAACACAAAATTAGTAAAACTGAATGATCATTTAATAGGCTTTGTAGTATCGTTTCCGCTTTCCATCAAAACTTCGTTTTGTGCTTCTTTTGCTGTAGGATCGCTGGGGTTCGAACAAAGGCTTGACAGCTACTCAGTGTTGCCACCCTACCAAATTAATATTTCTCATGGCCATTATTAAGATTAAACACTGTAATACTTAATTGCCAAAAATGCCTAGTTGTTGATAATTTGAAGTGAAATTTGTTACTAAACTATGCGTGATGGAACTTTTTTATTATTTTTTCTGTAATCAGCGTATAAAAAACTAAAAATCATTGATTATATTTCAAACAATTTTTCCATCGCAGGCCTGTGTAATTGTATTTCTTAAAAACCCATTTATTAACTATTCTAAAGGCATTTTAGTTTTTCTTGAACAGAATTTACTCAATCACACCGCAATAAAATTTCTTAATTGCATTTCCTGTTATAAGACAATTTTGATCATTTAGCACAATTAAAAAAATTAATTAGCAAATGTGATTCAGTTCTCATTTGAAACCTGCGTGCTCATTCTTTTATAATGCAATACGAAATATAATCATTTACATATACACAATCCGAACGTCGTTTAACTTCATGTTTGTCTGTATTTGGATACCTACGACATTGTTATACTTATTCACATACTAATAATACAAACTTGAAATTATACATTCAATTAACACTTTGCGCGTTGTAGTATCACGATATAATTTTAGTCAACATGTACATTTATAATATGTGTAGATCGAAAATTCATAGCGTTTATTACCTTCCAAGGTATTTTATCATGTCTAAAAAGAACATTTTAACAATTAAATTACCCTCGTCTGTAAGTAATAATTAGAATGCGTGTGTCTAGTTACTTACAATAACAATTTAATTAGTTAAATCTATATTCAGCGACAAATATTTTTAAAAAAATATGAATCTCTCTAATTTTAAATAAGACGAGGTGGAGCAATGATGAACCTCTTAAAAATTGAAGCAAATTTAAACCACTCACCTATTGCCCAAAACTGTTTTATAGACACGTGTATCTACACAGTGTATAAACCCATAAATATCGAGAAACATACTAGGAAACATACTAGGAAAGTTCTGCAATACAGCTTCGTTTATTTAATTTTTTCAAGGTAATTTCCTCTACACTCAATACACCTCCCCATCCTCCGAAACCAATTTTTAAACGAGTTTTGCCAAGTTTCACTAGGGAGTAAAGCACACTCGTTATCCCACGCCCACAAAAGGTCTTCATCACTGGAAAACTGCCTCCTTTTTAGCTTCATTTTCACATGCGGGAACAGTATAAAGTCGCAGGAAGCAAGATCTGAACTGTGTGGATGGCGCTCGAGAAGTTTCAATCCTGTCGTGGTCAAATATTCGGTGCAGGTTTTGGCGCGGTGAGCTGGAGCATTATCGTGATGGAGGGACTAGGTGTCCATTCTTGACTTTGGCCGCAGGTTCCTCATAGATCCAATGACTTTAGGCAGGCACTGTTCAGTATACCGCTTAGCTGTGACTGTCTTCTGGGTGTTCACAACGACGCGTTCCACAATTCCACTCGATTTGAAAAATACAGCTATCATATTCTTCTTTACAGATCGGGATTTTCTGACAACTACGGGTGTGTCCTCATCAACAAAGACCCAAACTTTGTTTTGAGCTTTGGTCGGCACATCGTAATAGTACAATCAAGTCTCGTAACCTGTCACGATGTTGTTCACATACTGAGATTGTCCCTTATTAAACTTTTTAGCATCTCCCGGCACCAATTCACACGTCGTGTCATCTACTCTGCAGTCAGTCGATGTGGCATCCATAGAGAACAAAGTTTCTTTACGTGCAAATGATCAAGCAGAATCGAACGAACTGCTGGTGAATTTAGGACTGAAATACCCTTTATCTGTTGGCGGGTCACTCGCCTGTCCTCGCCAAGCACTTTCCTCGCAGTAGTAACGTTTTCCTCCGTAACTGATGTTCGTGGTTTTCCCGATCTCTCAGCATCCTCCACAGTTAAATTTCCCCTTTGGAGTTCTCTATACCACCTGAATATCGTTGTGCGATCTGGGCAAACATCACCTAGTACAAGAGTCATTTCTTTGAAGCACTGATCTATGTTTAAACCACGCATGAAATTATAACGCAAAACTGCCCTTATCTCATTTCGTGACCACGATGCCATCGCAAGCACTTTACACTCTCACTGTTAATGAATAACTGAGCTCTTCGACATGGCGCGGCGGCTACTATGCACGTATAAACATGTCTCAACATGCATATTGCAAAACTTTCCTAGTACCCTTTGTATGTACGTACATACATATGTGTCTGTTATATTACATATTCTACGCTATAGCCGTTCAATCGGTATATATAATTCCCTTATGTGGAAATATGTACTAATTATTGTCATTTTGTCGTTTCTAATGATTGATTCAAGCATTTTATAAATATTACCACCATACTAGTACCCTTTGTATGTATAAATAATGCTGCGTTTCTTAGAAATATACTTCAAATTTATCGAAAAAGAAACGGTAGAAGTAAATCAAAATGTCTTTGTATTTTTAATCTTTGCAAATGTTTATAAATTTCCTTACGAGTTAGTCACTGATCATGCATGGTTACATATTTAGGTATTTTTGTGAAAGGAGAAAAATTTAACAGGAACCAAAATAAATAACGTCTTGGGAATTATGAACATAATTATGGCAGTAGTATTTTTAATGAACATCACAGTTGTTATATATTTTGTTGTTATTTATTAGATTCACATAAATACGAGGGTAATGTGAAAAGCTTCAAGCTCCAACATAATGTTACTTGTCGCAGATATTCTGGTAATATAATTGTATATGGGTTGAAAGATACTTCTGAAAACTTCAAGCATGTTGGATGCTCAGTTGTTTGTGTTAGTCGACGTTAGTGTTTCTGTAGAAAATGATAAACAATCGAAGCTGTCATTAAGTTCTTACATTTGAAAGACAATTTATCTACACAAACTAAAGCTGAAATGGATCCTGTTTAGGGTAACTGAATTTAAGCATGTCCATACCAGTTTGGTTGCCGATGGACGTTCGAGACTGCCAAAAACCGCAACCGTTACCGATAATATTAGAAAAATTCATCAAAAGGTGCTAGACGATCGTCAAATTACGATTAGAGATATAGAAATACAGAAGCTGTAGATATTTCGAAAGAACGTACTTGTTAGAACCAAAAAGCATTCAAATGAACATTTCCAAATTCCTGTTAAGGTAGTTTAAGCGAAATAAGTCGTAGTCTTGGTGTCGATTAATATTTATAGATCAAACTTGGATACATCACTATACTCCTGAAATTGCGAAGCGTGAATCGGCTTCGAAAAAGGTGAAGACTATTCCATCGGCTGAGATAGTGATGGCGATGATTTTTTGGGATAGTCCTGGAGTTGTTTTAGTCGAGCATCTTGAAAAAGAAAAAACAATATCAGAGGCAGGCAGTGTATCATTACTGGCAGAATTGATGGCAGATATTGCAAAAAATGGCTGCATTTGAAGAAAGACGAAAGTTTGTTCCACCAGGACGAACTTTATGGTCACCTGGCAAAAAGTAACGTATTAGATTTCGAATTGACCCGAGACTGAGACTGGCCGTATTCACCAGATTTGTCTCTCAGTGATATTTTTCTGTTTCCTAGACTCAAAATTGCTCTAGAAAAAAAAAACAGAGATTTTCATCACATTCGTAAGCGCCTATATTGCAGAACGAGATTCCAAATACTATTTGGAAGGATTAAAGAGATGGGAGTATTTCTAGGTAAAGTGTATAGACTTATAAAGAGACTATGTTGAAAAATGAAACGAAATTTGACATAAAAAACACTTGTTTCTCTGTTAGGCTGGGAATTTTTCAGACTACCCTCGTATATAAAGCATAGCAGGTTTGGAACCAAAACCAGTATTGCTTTTTCTTTAAGATTAGAGTTAAGTCGAAAGATTTACTAAAAGGAACAATACGAGGGCAGTTTGACAAATAGTGACACATAGGTGGCGCTCTAATTGGTAAAACAAAAGCACTGTAATTTAGGTTGCCTATTTATATGTTTACATTCCGATATTTAGATAAAACGGTTGATTAGTTTATTTTTGACAGCTGGTTGAAAAAGAAGCAACACGTCGTTTTGTTAAAATGGAAAAAGCAGAGTATCGTGCGGTGATTAAATACTTCGTAATTAAGGGTATGAAAGCTACCGAAATAAAAGATGAGTTACGGGAAACATTAGGTGAATCTGCTCCAACATCCGCCACAATAAGTAGATGAATAAATGAATTTAAACATGGTAGAACAAGCTGTGTTGATGAAGCGCGCTCTGGAGCACCAAAAATCGTGACTTCTAAGGAAATGATTATAAAAATCCATAATATTATTACGCAAAATCGACGACTCAAAGTGAGAGAGATAGCAGACATGGTATACATTTCAACAGAACGCGCACACCACATTTTAACGAAAGAATTGGGCCTTTCCAAGCTTTCGGCAAGATATGTGCCGCGATTGCTTACGACTGGACCTTTACGAGCGGAATCCGGTTGATTTTTGTAGGCGATTTGTTACTTGCGATGAAACTTGAATAGACTACAGTACACCCGAAACAATGATTAGAACGTGGTTCTGCACCTTCAAAGAAAGCGAAAACCACTTTATCGGCAAACAAGGTGATGGCATCAATTTTTTGCGATTCAAAGGGCATTTTGTTCATTGATTACCTTCAGAAAAGTGCCACAATAAACGGACAATATTATGCAGAACTTCTACAAAAATTAAATGTTGAGATTCGTGCTAAACGGCCAGTAATGGCAAAGAAAAAGATTCTGTTTCACCAAGACAACGCTCCTTCGCATACCAGCACAGTTGCGATGTCCAAAATCCACAAGTTGCATTTCCAATTAGTAACGCATGCGCCTTATTCGCCGGATCTAGCCCCTTCCGACTTCCACCTTTTTCCAAAATTGAAGACGGCACTAGGTGGAAAGAAATTTTCGTCTAATGACGAGCTTATCATCTTCGTAAATGAGTATTTTGCAAGCCTTCCGGAATCGCATTTTAGAGATGGCATAAGGGCATTGGAGCACCGTTGGAATAAATGTATTGCTCTTTTAGGAGAATATATTGAAAAATAAAAATTATTTTGTAATTAAAAAATTCGTTTTTCTTTTCCATTCTCAATACTTGACAAACGACCCTCGTATAGGTACAGTTAATAGCAAAATTTCTTATTGCCTCAGCTCTTTTATGATAATCAAAACTACTAGGGAATAATCCAGGTTTATTTTTACCACAGTTTTGATTTTTTCTTGATATTAATTTTTTAGATGCTAATGCACCATTTTTTCCGAAATTAAGTGTAACTACGATTTATTTCGAAATTACAAAATTTAAGTTTTACTCTTTATTGCCCCATCTAACCCTACTTCTCAAAAGAAAACACAACTTATTAATTTACCATTCTCTAAATAATTAATCTTTCTTTTAGTTTATCTATTATCGAAATCGATAATGTTGGATATTAAAGTATTCGATGTATTTTGGCCACAATTTTTCATGAATAGACGTAAAAAGTCAATATTTATTGCAAATAAAATCAACCGAATGAAAGCTCTGGAAATATATTTTAATGAAATAATAAACATATAGAATCTAGAAATTACATTCAATATTTATACACTTACGTATGTATCAGATTATTTGTTCTAATTTACATTTAATAATTCAGATAATAGTACGTCATTTAATTATTTAATGTTCGAAAAAGACAAAAGATACATTGAAACCTTGCAGAAATACAAAAAAAATACGTTTCGACTATTAAAAATATTGTTTATAAACTAGCGATTTATTAGAATTTTTAATAACTGAAAAGCGTATTTAAATATTAACAATAAAACCTCTTGCATATGAAGTTAAATTATCCATTGGACATACATACAATTTCGTTTAAAATCTCAGCATTCCGAAGTAAAACAGTATATAAACACAATATTGAAAATACTTCCATAATGTTAAAGCTTGTATAAATTCGGTGTAGCGTAATCATTTAGCATACATAAAATAATTTTAAATGTAACCGTACCGATTGAATGACTGTCTCACTGTCTGTCGTACATTAAAAAAACTTTCATGTGTGCTTGATTCGAGATACGGTGCCATGTTGTGACTTGGAATCGCGAAAATATTAAAATCATTCACAAAATGCATTGAAGATTTTTTTTAAGAAAGGTTATCAGAATACGTGAGAAAATGAAATGTAAAGTGACATTTAAACTTTTCAATGCCATGGAATGGAATAAAATTTGATATTCATAAATGGCACAACTGTTTAGTTTAAGATATAATTTGAATCACGAAACAACAGTAGAAACAAATTTGTTACGTTAGGTATGAGAATCGCGTGTCACTTAAAAATAATTCTAGGCAACTCAATACGGATATAATCGATGAAATTAATTGCTTTCTACTCATGGCCTCAAATTTGACAAAAAAATTTTTTTCGCGTTATCAAGAAGTAAAGCGTAAGATGCTATTTTTGTACGATTTAAAGTTAATTTATTCCCGGAAGTACTAGCTATACGTTCTTGTTTTGTGGTTTAATTTATTTCGTGTTAGTGGACTGTATTTCGTTATGGTTTTTCGCTAATTAAAATGCTGCTTAACTAATAGTGTTTTATTAGTTTTTAATGCACATCACCTGCTTCACTGTTTCTTTGCAATGGCGTTATAACACCGTTGTTACTGGTTGATTACCAACCTATAAAAAAATAAGTAAATACATATATTCGTTAATGGGTGGAAAATTTAAAATCCAATTAAACATCTAACAATTCTTTTAACAAATAATATAATTATGAAATAATATTGCCAATATATTGGCGTAATGTATACACAAACAATATATAGTCTTTAGTCATTAAATACATATGCACTGTAAAATTTTGAATGCCTCTATCCATACAATGAATCCCAAATTTATAAAAGAAATGATCATAGATACTTGTTATAACACCTAGCATGACATAAAGAAAAAAGTATTCCAATGAATTGCTAAAGTGTTTGTAATCTTTGTTAATAATGCATATTCGACTTCGTAAACATAGAATATAATGGACAGGTCTGCCGATTCAGAACATTAATATAATTTAAAAAGATGGATACAATTTCAATTGTCTATACTTCCTTCACTATAGGCTATATTTGAATTCCAACAATTACATTTAAAAGAGGATGTTATAAAGTTTCGAATATTGCCGTTAGGGTACTTCAGCGCCGTACAGCAGCATTAATTGTAAATAAGACGGTTACTATGCAACATAAGATTTTTCACCATCGTGAGTTCTGTAACAGTGAGTTTCCGATTGCGGTGTAGCACTCATTTAGTTGTAAGTTTAACATTCGGTGAAGTAGAGCATTTGTCGTTTGAATAGATAACAAAGATTTACATTTTAGAATGCTGCAAAACTAGCTTAATGCTCAAATAAATGAATATTCAGAGGAGTACATTTTTCAGCAGGACGGAGCTGCACTCTGATAATTCCTTAATGTTAGACGTTTCCTGAACGAATCTCTACCTCAACGATGGATAGATCGAAGAGTCTCCTAATCTCAAACCTAAAATACGTATCGCCATTGCAGGAAATATGTGCCTGTAATTGCTTGGCCTTTTAGAATGTAATAAACAAGGATACTTTTTGCAACAGGCTATTCTTGTTGAAAAAATGGAAGTCATTGTCTTTCCTGTAAAGGGAACTTGTTTGGGGAAGAAAAATCACTGTACTGCCACTGTTTAGATTTTTGTTTTGTTTCGGACGTATAATGATGAACACAAGTGTCATCTGTGGTGATGAATCGGTGCACAAAATCTACCTTATTATTTCGAAAACACTCCAAATACTCATGATAAATTCACATTCGCGCCAATTTTTGATTACAGCATCCTCCTCACTGACAGCTTCTCTATCTCAAACGAACGAGGGTCCTTTAACACAAAAGGATACACTTTTTCAATAATTTCCAGTATAGTGGCAGATTTCGGACATCGACTATGTAATACATCTTTAAGTTCGACCACAACGAAATCACGAACTCATTTATCAACAGTGAAAAATGAAGGAGTCGAGTTCTTTTGACCATCCTTCTTGTCGTTATGAATATTTGTTGATGATAAGCTTTTTATGAAGAAGTAGTGTCTATCTATCTCGTCGAAAACTCAAAGACGATTTTGATTAAGCAGCCGTTACAATGAAACTTATAAACATAGCGACCTGAAATTTAGAAGTTAATATTATTAGGAAGACAACTTACTGGCGTACTACAAAAACGAACTGGAATTACTTGTCACTCTGCAGACTTTACAACCCACCCCCGTTTGAGACGTTCAATATTTCTTTAATATATCACTTTTGCTAATACTAGAAATTAAATAAAAATATCACAACGATGTTTGTGTTATCAATAAAACAACTGCCCTCAGCATTAAGAAAGTTTTCTTTTAGTTAACATCCTCGAATATTTAATAAATTCTAATAAAATAGCCACTAATATGATTATACTTTCTTTACTTTCTTTATGTAGATTTTAAATTAATAAATAAAATTTTTTCAGTAAAATCTTTCAAAAGTGGGTATGTACGTAATGAATGTTAATTTTAAATTATTTATTAGACGTGCAATTTATTGTACACTCAATAATTGTTAAGTTAATGTCACATGTTCGCCATTGATTAAATTACATTCAGTTTCAATTGGGAATAATTCACAATCCATAGTAATTATTTTGTGTCG
Source organism: Dermolepida albohirtum (assembly GCA_031893035.1). Classification (NCBI taxonomy): domain Eukaryota; kingdom Metazoa; phylum Arthropoda; class Insecta; order Coleoptera; family Scarabaeidae; genus Dermolepida; species Dermolepida albohirtum. The sequence continues at coordinate 246,147 of JAVIWB010004152.1, read as the reverse complement.
TTCCTCTGTAATTGAGTTTTAATAAATTCATTTCGATGATGTCATACTGAATTCATTCTTACTGAGAATATTAGTCACATACACAAACATTTAATGGTACGTGAAAACATTTAAAACTTGAGGTCAATTATTCTTTAGAATCTTTGACTTTAGTACATAGACAGTTATTAACTTTATTTATAAATGATGTACAGGTAATATACTCACGTCTAAGCTACTAAGCTATAGCTTCTATACAGTAGCGAGCATAAAAAATGCAACGCTTATTAACATAGTGTGAAGGTGTGATTCTTTAAAAATATTACTAATCAATTTATATTTTTGTATGATTTTTAGTTCACTACAGTTGTGATAGACTAGGTGGAGTTGCTATGTCTTCATAAGTTTTTAATACTTTTTTTTTAATTTAATGGGAAAGTTACGTATTCCTTGCGAGCAAAAAAAATGCAACTGCTTATAGTTTAACATATTTATTTAAATTCAAACATATTTTCTTGGTAAATTTAACTTAAATCTAATATTTAGTAACGTAGCCATTATTTTTTATCACTGCCTTTAATCTGGAAGGCATAGAATCGACTAGTGCTATTATAGTATTTAAGAGCATTTTACCCCACTTTTCTTTTAAAATTGATTCCAATTCTTTTATATTGGATGGATTTTTCTTCTTTACTTCCCGATCTACAAGCTCCCATAAATTTTCTATGAGGTTTAGATCGGGAGATTGTGATGGCCAGTCCAAAACTTGCACATCATTATCGCTTAAGAAGTTTCGAACTAAGCGACTTGAATGCTTGGGATCGTTATCGTGCTGAAATATGCTGCCAGGCGCCATTTTTTCACGAAGGTGGGGGTACTATGTGCTGCGCAAGTATATCACAGTATTTATTTGCGTTAATTGTCCCTTCAATTTTGATTAATGGACCGACTCCATTACGGGAGTACGCACCTAGAAAGAGCTATCATATGTTCAGTGCTTTAATTTTAAATGTCTTGCTTCTTACCCCACACCATTATTGATCCCCCACCATATTTGACTGTTGGTAGCTAAAATTTAGGACGATATCTTTGATTGGGTAGTCTACGAATGTAATTTATTCCGTCCGAGCCGAATAAATTAAATTTACTTTCATCGCTCCACAAGATCTTAGACCACTGCTCACTTGACCAATGCTGATACCGTTTAGCAAAGTCAAGACGTTTCTTTTTGTTGACTCTACTTATCATGAATTTTTTTGCTGGTCGTCTAGCATGCAAATTGGCTTCGTAGAGCCTTCGACATGTAGTGTGTACCCCAATAGAGACACCCATTTGCTCATTAGCGAAACTGGCAACGTCTACTGCCGTCTTTCGTGGATCGTTTTTTACAAATTTTAAAATTCGACCATCTTGGCGAGTTGTAGTTTCGCGAGGGCGACAACGGCCTGATTTTCTTTCAACACTTTTTTTCGCGCTAAAACGAGAAGCTACACGACTTACTGTAGATTTGTTAATTCCAAAAAGAAGTCCAATTTCTCGTATGCTTTTCCCTTCGTCTAATAATTTAATAATGGTTTTTTTGCTATATGTTGATAGCTGTTTCTATTACAAAGTAAACATAGACAAAATAAGTATAGCAATTTTCATTTAAAAAGCAAACTTAACTTACTTTAACGGTTGCTTCTTTGCGTTGCATTTTTTTTGCTCGCTAAAATTATTTGCTTCTGACCTTAAAGATGGAATTTAAAACTTTGTGTATAAACAATTTAAACAGAATGTTTTAGAATTGCTTACTCACTGTTATTTTAAAAGAGATTCGTTGTAAGGTTGTATATTACAGAGTTGCATTTTTTATGCTCGCTACTGTATATATATATATATATATATATATATATATATACGAATATACACATAAAAAAAGAAAATACGCAGGCTAGACGTTATAATTTTCATTTACATCATATTTCTTTATAGTATTAGTTTAAATATCTAAAATATATATTCATTTCGATAAACACGCAATAATTTTTCCACTATACTTATTAATATCTTAAGTAGCTTATTGAATTATTTGCCGAAAAAAGTTATAAACAATGAATCAAAACTATGATAAAATACCGCCTACCAGTAAAACAAGTTGTCATTGTTTATAAAATAACTTATCAATTAAGCGTTAAACCATAAAAACAAACCATATTTACTCACATTTGATTTACTATATACACGCGTCTGAAAGTCATTAGGTGTACTTATCAATATTAGTATGTACATATGTATGTACATTCATTACCACAAAAAGGTTTATGACCTAAATCGCAATTGTCGTTCTATATTTTTAGGTCTAGCCATCGCGATATTAAACTAGAAAGAGAGCTCGTGTATGTTTCATTAAAAAAAACGAATAATGGTCTGCATGGCGTGCAATTTAAATAGCATATAATTTGTTTATATTTTCGAACTGAAAACAAAAAATAAAAAACTTCCAACATCTCTCTCTTGCTGGTGGGCAATATTCAAAAAATGTGTACATTAACTTCTCTTCGCCAAAAAGCCAAGAATCGTGGAACGCGAAGCGTACTGTTTTCTATAATATTTAATTTTGTTAGCATAATCTTAATTCCAAGATTTGATATATTAAATAAAAGCTTCGGCGACATACCTTTTGATTTTTTTAAGTTAATGCTAGTTTAAAATGCTTCATGGAGATGACTATGAACTTATTAAATTTATATTAGTAATTAGCTGTATCCTGCGCGCGTTGCTACGCCACCAACTAAAATAAATTTGAAGCAAAGACATTACACAAATATTCAATTCATTTTGAATCGTTTTATTGATTTCGTTCATTTTGAAAAAATTGTGACATTGCAGCGTTTCGTTTCAATTCGATATTTATTGAAGTGCTGTGGGATACACAATATTTCTTGTTTTTCCATCTGGTACGTAAACGAATAAATCAGAAAGTTTTCCAACGCGTGAGCAGGCCACATAGAGCTGCCCATGTGAGAAGCATGGATTCTCCAAATTTAATCCACACACTTGCAACGCTTGTCCTTGTGCTTTGTTGATAGTCATTGCGAAAGCGAGTCGTACCGGAAACTGCAAACGTTTGAATTCGAATGGCATATCTATCGGGATCATTGGGATACGTGGCAACAGTACGTCTTATAACATTGTTCATCATTTTCTTGACTGAGAGTCTGGTTTCGTTGCAAAGTCGTGGTGGATTTATATTTCGAAGAAGAATGATGGGTAAGCCAATTTTCAATATAAGAACGTGCGGTGGCATGCCTGGCAAATCAAGCGAATTCAGTTGGATAGTTGACAACTTCGTCTTGATTCACCACAGTATCGATGGACTTGTCGTTTCGCCGGGTATCCCATTCTGAATGGTGAAGTCGATGGTATTGACATCGATATTTTTGGCCGCTAATATAGCACGCGTACTGAGCCATTGATGATGTTTGTAATTCTGTGCAATGTTTGGGAAGCTTTTTGCACCAATTCGTATATGCTTTCTGTGATCTTACAGAAGTTTGCTGGCAAGGTAATACATTGCGTAGATTCATCAATTTGCATTCGCCCATTTCCAATATCCATTAATTGTTTTGCAAAATTTCCAATTGGAATGGCAGTGGCGCCATCTGTCGAAAATTGGTCGCACCAACTTAGAAACCTTCGCGGGCTCATGCACAACAACTTTGCTAAAGATCACAACATGATCAAATGTATAGTTTACGATTCTATAAAGGTCATACAGACAAACATTCATTTATATATATATATATATATGTAGATAGTTCAAATTATTCTGCTAATTTAAAAAGTATAGCGATGATTTGGTGCAAATCTTTTTATGTCAATCATCATATCAATAGATCGAATGCAAAATTAACTATTAATATAAAACTTAGATCTAATATCTAAATAATTAGACCATTACATTTACACAAAAACATATTTATGTGGACGTCATTCATAAAATCGTTTATCAGAATAGTTATCTTATAAATTAATTCGAAATTGTATTCAATTATTAATTAATATAATTGTTACAGAGTATTTTATATATACGAATATATAAAATACTTCGTGTATATATCGTGTATATATATTTGTAATAGTCACATATTACATTAAGAGCAATGTTATTTAATAATATTACATAATAGAATTAATTGATTTAATTAGTTTCGATATTTAGACAACATTGCATACGTGTGCTTAATATTTGATTATTTGATAAAATTTCCATTAAATTATATAATGGTAAAATAACAGTTAATAACAATAATCAAATTTTCAATCTCAGCATTATGATATTCTAATAAATTTGGGTACGGACCTATATTTCCTTATCAAAGTTTTAGTAAGATTTAAGTTTAATTTATTCTATTCAAACAATTATATGATAAATGTGTAATCTAGTAAATGCTATTTATTTATATACAAATTTTAACAAAATTATACCAAATTTATAATTTACATTTACGTATATTGCTATCTACATTTAAAATTGTATAAAAAATATATTGGAGAAAATAATATAACCTGATTACAAAAATCACCACTTTTCTTAAATTTACTATAAAGTGATTGATATTAAGAGAAACGAGATTAAAATATGAACAATTGAAGTAAGGGGCCCCGAAGTTAGAAATTGGGATTTTTTCAAGCGAGTCGATAAAAATTTTACTCCGATAAAATTGATAGAAAAGTCATATTATATATTAACTAATTGTCTAAGAAGAAGTTTTAAAATGTCAATATACTTGTACCTATAATTTGTATTATTGGAGGGTAACATACTCGTATAAATAACATTTCATAAAGAACAATTATTTGCGAGCTGTTTATCCCAAAGGAACCTGAATCCGTAGACCCATCTTAGTAAGCCCGGATCCTGTATTATATCCTCCGAAAAGGAACATCCAGGAAGAAATAATCATATGCCTAATTGGCACTTGTACATAGACTAAAAGAACCTATAAAAATTTTGATCAAATTATACACAAAATTTATTGAATTTGAATATTAAAAAATTTCAACATAAATAGGAAAAGACCTAGTTTAGTTAAATTAAGTTAGTTAAATTAAGATTTAATTAGCTAAATATATAAACACGTAAAAAGAGTGACGAAGAATTATAAGACATTACTTTATTTTTTAAAATACAAAATACTGTTACTTTGTGAAAATAAATACATAAACATATTAATTAATATTAACCTACATGCTTCCTTCCTAATTTCACTATTAATTAACATTATCTGTATGTTTATCATTATTTAAACAGTTAATATGCTTTTACGAGAGAAAATAGTAGTAAAAAGTGACAGAGAATTGAAATTACGTATGATAAGATTATATACAACCCTATTTACGTTGTTATGTAAGGTTGTCTGTGTTTTTTTTAATTGTTAAGTATTTATTTAAATTTTAATAATTATAAGGCATTTATAATATTATCGTTACACTGATGTAAAAAATTATCACAATACTTAATTAAATTGATTTTGATTCTTTTTTATAACAATTCGTTTTATTTTTTAAGTCTGACTAAAGTACAATTTATTTGATATAACGATAAACAATTCGGTAAATTCGTTGTTTCCGCTATCTGGATTTTGGAGTCTAATGTTTAAGCTAACTGAAGCATTATTTCTTTTGGTTTTCAAAAGTAATTATTTACAATATATATATATATATATATATATATATATATATTAAACTGCATATTTGATTAAATTTTTTTGGCTTCCAACGTGTGGCATAAGTTAATAAATATTTTCAAAATAATATTATTATTACATTTTGGCGCGACAACGTGGTGCATAATTTTTTATTGATATTTTAAAACTTCTTATTGGACAATTAGTTAATATATAATACTACTTTTTAATCAATTTTATCGGAGAAAAGTTTTTATCGACTCGCTTGAAAAAATTCCAATTTTTAACTTCGAGGCCCCTTACTTCAATTGTTCATGTTTTAATCTCGTTTTTCTTAATATCTATCATTTTATAGAAAATTTAAAGAAAGTGGTGATTTTTGTAATTAGATTATATCGGGTGTATGTTAATGTCCGAGACCCACGTGACCAGCGATATAGGTATTTACTTGTACCACTATTGGCGCTACTGAAAAACAATATAATAAAATAATGGGGGCCATTTTCAACATTTATTGTAAAATAAAAAGTTATTGTGAAATAAAGAGTTATACATTACTTTAATCTGTATTTATTGTAGTAAACAGTTTTTGAAACATTATAACAACAATATGTACGAAATTACATTACTTGTCAAAGTGACAATTTAAGGTTAAGTTAGCGGAATCGTAGATATAAACTATGGTGTCCAACTGTAGAAAAATACATGAGGTCACGTGGGTCTCGGACATTAACATACACCCGATATTATTTTCTCCAGTATATTTGCATTTTATACAATTTTAAATCAAGATAGTAATATAAATGTAAATTATAAATTTGGTATAATTATTCTTATAACATACATACACACACATACACACACACATACATATATATATATATATATATATATCCTTTCTTCATTTCATAAAGTTTAGAGGCTTTTGTTTTAAATAAATAAATTTATATATAAAATGGTGTGCGTTATATGTATTACAATTCAAATAGCGCAACAATTTCTTTACATTTTCGACTTGTAACAAAAAGCTTCAATAGTACTGCATTCCTTCTGTTTTGTCACTTCTTTTTTGATAAATATATGGTAAAATTGTAGTTTTTGTATTACTATATTTATACGTATATCTTTTGCTTTTGTATTATTCTTTAAAATTAAGAAATATTGTTATGTTAGTTGTTATTGAATCACCAGTGTTCGTGTTTACGTTTTGTATATATCTTCATATTATTTCTTTTTATTTATTCGGAATATAGTTCATGTCAATATATATTATATTTCTTTATTTCTAGAAAATAATGCATTTATTATTTTATCGTTATGGGTTTTTTTTTAAGTATTTTCCATAGTTTAGTTCGTAGAATTTACCTAAAATGGATAATTATTTCTAAAATTCTTTTTTTTTAATCTGGTATCTATAATCATCCATTGTTGTACTGCTAACACTGTAAATATCAAATGCACTTAGTTGACTCTTAGTAATATTGTTTTGTTAAAAAGACTACATATTTGTCGTGACAATTTTCATAAAGATTTTTTTTTCTATCAACATGAACTTGAATGCCACGAGCACACGCTCTGTTGGTAAAGTAGGCTGACCTATTGATTTTCCATTGCTAATGCAATGTCTGCTCTGAAAATTGCATAATCGGCCGCTTATGTTGATCAATCATATCACAATCAATATTTACATTAGGAAACTGTTAATTTATCAAAAGACGTCCGCAATAAATAAATCCATATTCTATTCGTATTCTGTGATCGTCTACAGAAACGAACTATCATAATAAAGGCATCTTGTTCAAATTGAAACACCATCACGATCGTCTAACCAAAGAGAACCTGCGTATATATGGGATGTCTTTCGAGTATTGCATAGTGGGACATAGAAGGCGCCACTAATCAAATGTCAGTACTAAAAATTAACCTCCTTCTTTAGTTAATCTAAATCTAAAGTTTCAGTGCGATACGTGAAATGTTGTAGCTACAACGAACTGTCAAATTTGACAAGTTGGTTGAAAAATGGAATTAAACCGAAAACCTTTTCGCGGAATTATTTTTTGTAATCTTCGAAGACAATTATTTCAACAAGAATACCTTGCCGAGTTGGTTTCTGTTTTCAACAATGAAGCACCACATCAGTCAACAATTTCTCGTTAGTATGAAGAATTCAAACTTGGACAGGTTAGTATTAGCGACGATCCAAGAGCAGGTTCGAAAAAAACGGCAGTCACTCAAGAAAACGTCGATGCTATGTGCAAGATCATCAAGGAAGATCGATATGTGACATATAGCCTTATTGAAGCATTATTGGCGATTTCAAAGACCTCAATTCAAAAAACTATGCATAAAGAATTGTGTGTAAAAAATAGTTTCCCGTTGGATATCGCATCTGTTGACCGAAGAACAGAAAGCAGCTAAGGTGAATTGGTGTCAAAAAATTCTAGATCACTTTAACGCCGGAAATTCTAAAAACGTCTACAACATTGTCAGTGCTGATGATTCTAGGATTTACTCATACGAGGTTTTCCAAAGAGAAAAAGAGCCGACAAAAGTCATGCGTTCTCCACGTATTTCCAAACAGATGGTCGCAACATTTGTCTCGAAAGCAGGTCATGTAGCAATAATTTCTCTACAGGATCAAATAACTGTTACTGCCGATTAGTACACTACCATTTGTTTGCCGCAAGTCATCGCTAAGCTTCGAAAAACTAACCCCGAACAACGAATCATTCTCCACCAAGACAATGCAACTTCGCATACAGCACGCAAGACAATTGAATTTTTAACGCAACTAAACGTCGAATTGTTGAACCATCCTCTATACAGTCCGGACCTAAGTCCCAACGATTTACTTACCTTTCCAAAAATCAAGAACGGACTGCGTGGTCAAAGGTTCCAGTCGACAAAAGTGCATTAACCTTCGTGGAGAATATTTCGAAAAACAATGACAAAAAAATGACAAAAGACAAAAACGTAAAGTAACAATTATTTCTTACATAGCTTATAAAAATAATTAATGAAGTATTGTGGAATGATATGAAAAATAACAAATAATATAGGGCAACAAATTGAAGTAACCAAAATTCCTTGAAAGTAGCCCACGTCATAATAAATCATATTTGTCGCAATTGTCACCTAATGTTCACCCAGTTAATGTTACAAATAATGCAGTGTGTATATTTACTCAGGGATTATTACTTTGATGTTATTCATAGTAATTACAAAAGGGCTGAAAAGCACATATATCAACCTCTACTATTTTCACATATCTAATAATAATATTTCCAAGTTTTTTCCGAATAGCTATAATATTTTGAGACAAAAAATTTTTTATTCAAAAAGATAATTTTCGTATATACATGTCTATAGCAGCTTGTAAATTAAAAGAATATAGCAATTAATTTTTAATTTGAAAAATGTTGCGTACACAATATAAAGGGTTTTCCAATAGGGACTTGATAACTTTTAATTCAATTTGTGATCGCACCCTTTCACTAATCATCGAACTGTCACTGTCAATTTATTCAGTAAACTTAACATTTTCATCATGGTAAAGTACACGAACGAACAACGTTTGCAAATTATAAAAATTTACTACAGAAATTCGGAGTCGGTGACCGCTACTTTCAGAGCGTTAACTCCGATTTTCGGTCGTAATTCTCGCCCTAGTAGACAGGCAGTAACAAGTTTAGTGCAAAAATTTGAGTCTACACATTCGTTGTGTGATGTTGTCGTGCCAGTATCGAAAATATCGCTGCCGTTGAAACGTCCGTAGCAAATGATCCAAATCAGTCAATTCCACGGCGTTCTCAAGAGTTGGGCATCGCTCAGACCACTTTATGGCGAATTTTGCGTAAGGATCTTGGTTTAGACCCATACAAGATCAAGCTGACTCAAGAATTGAAGCCGATGGACTATTTGAAGAGACGTACGTTCTCCGATTGGGCTCTGGAAAAGATGCGCCAAGATGATCAATTTCATCGCAAAATCATTTTCAGTGACGAAGCTCATTTTTGGCTCAATGGGTTCGTCAATAAGCAAAATATGCGTTATTGGTCGGGTGAAAATCCACATGTGCTTCATGAAACACCACTTTATCCACAAAAAATAACTGTTTGGTGCGGTTTGCATGCCGGCGACGTCATAGGGCCATATTTTGTCGTCGATGATAATGATCGTCACGTTACTGTGAATGGTAATCGTTATCGCGCCATGATTACCGATTATTTTTGGCCCGAATTGGAAGATATGGACTTGGACAACATGTGGTTTCAGCAGGACGGTGTCACAAGCCACACAGCACACGTTACAATCGATTTATTGAAGAGTAAGTTTGATGAGCGTGTTATCTCAAGAAATGGACCAGTCGATTGGCCGCCTTGTATGTGCGATTTAACGCCTCTAGACTTTTTTCTTTGGTCTATGCCAACAAGCCGACAACGTTGGAAGAGCTCAGAGCCAACATTGAACGAGAAATAGCAGCCGTTTCGCCCGAATTGTGTGGCCGAGTCATCGAAAATTGGGTCCAACGAATCGACCGCTGCAAACGTGCCCGCGGTGGCCATATGAACGAAGTCGAGTTCCATTCATAAATGTTTTGATTGTACTTCAACCCGATAATAAAGTTTTTGAAATACATATCTCAAATGGTCTGCATTTTATTTTGAAAAAAATTGTCAAGTCTTGATTGGAAAACCCTTTAGTAACACAAAATCAAAATTAGTTCTGGTAGCTATTAAATAAATAATGAACTAAAATATTATTAATTATAAAATATCTATGTAATTTCTATCATGTCAATAAAGAAATATATAACTATAATCTTTTAAGCTTACTGATTTAGTTGATATAGCAATTATGTGTCTTAGTAATATTGATAGTCCTACATCAATTGCAATTATTAGAAATCGGATTATCATAATTTAACTTTAATTAAAGTACAAAGCGTTCTTATATATTTATGTCTTTAATGAAATTATTTGCATTGAATAAAAATATTAAAAAAAAAAAACTTATTTTAAATTTAATTTAATCTGTTGAGAAAAACTTTAATAATATATAATAATAATATAATAATAATTAATATATAATAACACGCGTTGACTGCTTTGTAATATTAGATCTTCCATTACAATCTAAACAAAGAACTTACAAAATAATTTAAATAAAATACAAACTAAGGGGTGATTCATTTGAAGGTACTTTTTTCAAAAATAAAAAAACATAAACTTCAATTTTATTGGGTATTCTTTATTATCATACAAAAGAATCATTCTTTACATTTATTTTTTAAAAATTATTTATTTAAAATGTTGGCCTTAACTGCGCTTAATGTGGTTCATTCTGAAATTCCAATTTTCGATGACGCGTTCGAGCATTTTAACAAGTATTTGGTGAATAGCGCTTCCAATTACTCAATCGTAGTTGGCTTATTCATGTAGTTTGAACTTTATGGAGCCCCAACGGAAAAAGTCTAAAGGTGTGATATCACATGATCTAGGGGGTTATTGCATGGGTCCGTGAAATTAAATGTTCACCAAATTGTTCTCGCAATAAAGCCATGCTTTCATGGGCTGTGTGGCAAGTAGCGCCGTCTTGTTGGAATCAAATGTCGTCGAGATCACGGGTTTCAATTTTAGGCAGCAAATAGTTATAATTGCGCGATAACGGGCGCCATTCACAATTACGTTACGACCGTTTTCATTTTTGAAGAAATATGGACCAATGATTCCACTTGCTCATAAGTCACACCAAACCATGGTTTTGTCTGATTGTAATGGCAGCTCTTGAACCTCTTTGGGTTGCTCTTCACTCCAAATGCGTCAATTGTGTTTATTGACGCAGCCATTAAACAAGTAATGGATCTCATCGCTGAACAAAGTTTTGGTCGAAAACAGTGTATCTTCTTCAAGCTTTTCGAGAGTCCAATGACTGAAACGGTGACGATTCAAAAGGTCGACCGCTTTCAATTCTTAAACGAGTTGAATTTTGTATCCTTTTAAAATAAAATCCTTCCATAAAATACACCAAGCTATCGCATACGACAAACCAAACTGTTGAAATCTACGTCGAATCGATTCTTCACGGTCATCACGGTCATCAGCTACCATCGCAATATTTTCGTTACTACGTGCTGGATATGGTCTATTTGGTCGCGTATTATCCAATATATATGTAAACAGCTTGATAATTTCTTACATTATATGTAACTTAAAAATTTAAATACAAAACTTGTCATTAATTACAAGTATATATAAGTATATACATATATATCGGTTCCGGAATTACAATTTACTTTAGACTTCTAGGCTTAAAGGAGTGTGTCCTAACTTTCTAACTTTACGTAATTGTAAGTGACTAGCTATTTGCTTTAATAACATTTAATATAAAAATGTTTTAACTATAAAAGTTAAGTAAATTCAATTTTAACACAGATCATGTTCGTTTTGTTATAGAATATATTACGTCACGTGCGTTTTGGCTATAGAGTTGTCGTTGACAACGTCGACCGAGATGCCATCTATATCGGTGTTCCTTTAATCACCACCATTTGTAATTATCATTTGTTGTGATTAGTGTGTTTTTCGAATCTATTCCTGCCTGATTTTGTTTCATAGTTTTTGATGTTTAAATAGTTTTTTTAACTACACGTTGGTGTTTATTACAATTGCGATACATATTTTAAAAAATACGATACTGTTTTAAATACTAAACATTCAATGTTCTACTGTAGATTATTGCGCTATTGTACTTTAATATTTCATTTCCATTTTTACATAATATTTCGCGCATATTTTGTTGACGTTATATATTCTTCTCCAACGCAATGAACTTTAAAATTAAATTAAGTAATCGTATCGATGTACAGTTTGTTGAAAAATTAACGTCTCCCTCTGGCCACGGCAAAACATCAATACTACTTTCTAAGACGGATATGTACCTCTCTACCTTCAAATATTGTAATCACAACTAATGTCTAAAGAAAATTTATTTGTATTGAAATTTCAAGTAAAAACATATGCACTACTATTTTATATGACTCATGATTTAATGCACCTATTGCATTTCTTAATTTTTCGCGAGGAACGGAATAAGGTAAATATTAACATAAACCTATAACAAACTTTATTTAATAATATTTATAGAAAATTGTTGAGGCTTATGGTAAAAGTACAAAAGTATAGTCTTTATTAATCACCAATTATATTTGTCATACATTTTTCTAGCTTTTTTATTATACAAACTAGTAAAATTATACGTACAATAACATTAATATAGAATTTTTTTAACGATTAATTGACTCGTTGATATATATATATATATATATATATATATATATATATATATATATATATATATATATTTAAAAACCTTTTTGATGATATGAATGCTTTTACATCTTTCCGAGAGATGGACATATAGTCCTTCCTCAGTACTTTGTAGCATCGTTTCAATAGTATATTATAGATATGACTTTCTAATTAATTTGCAAAAATATTCCCAAAAACATCATTTTTGTTCTAAATGTGATACTTGATTTAGTCATTTTCACTCGGGTTACATCAACCCTTAAATAGAGATGATTTTTCATCCTAATAATTTTAAATTGAAAAAGGATACATTTCTTCGAAGTCAATAAATTTGTTGTTACAGGATTTTATTTTTGAAATTCGAACTAGCAGTTTTTGAATAAACAATTTACAAAATTTATAATCTAAAAATAGTTATTTACTTGTTAACGGATTAAATGTTGAAAATATACATTCATTGACATTCTGTGGCATTTTGGGAGTAATTTAATTGCATTCGTTTGTAATACGTTGTGTATAGAATTGTTGTATAGAATTTTGTTAGGTACCATAAATTCTACTCTTTAAATAAGCCTATATCGTTTAACCCCTATTTCCATTTAAAATTATTGGGATAAAATCACATCCACTTAAGGGTTGATGTAACCCTAGTGAAAATAGCTAAATCAAGTGTGCTATTTACAACAAAAGTTGATGTGTTTAACCATTTTATAAATTGAGTTAAAGGTAATGTAACTATTAATAGTAGAATACCACAAATATTAAAAAAATTCCCTAGGAATCTTACAATTACTTAAATTGATAGTAGGAACACTCGCTTTGAATTTCCTGCGCATTTTTATTAGATTTACTTTATTTATAAATACATGCACTTTTTCGTCTCACATAACACTACTGTATATACTTTTTTCTAATAATACAGATAATTTACAATTACCTCCATTGTATTTCGGAATGTTCAATTTTTGTGATACTATTCAGAACAATCAATTCTCTTTTAAGGGGAAATGAATTTATTCAATTATAAAATGTTTTATTTTAGAAAAAAGTTCTAGGACAGTATTTTTACATAGTCACTTTTAATGCAAAGAGGTATTAAGAGTAAGTTTTAATTTGCTTTCTTAGATGTTTGAACAGATGAGAGCTTCTTACTTTATTTATATGTACTTTTAAATCACATAAAATTATAATCCTCTATAATGAAAAATATATTTTAATTTTTTTCGATATATTTCTTTTTCAACTCTGAAACATTTATTTCCAGGTAGATTCTTTACCAAAGTCTTTATGATTTGAGAGTATTATATACCTTTACTCTTTACTCCCATGTATATTGCTTTTTCTACAATTTGGACCCAATTATTTTTTTTAACTTATGGCTGTGATGTATAATAATTTTTCAATAAATATCAGTTTGTTTTTTAATAGAAATGTATACTTTATATACATGTAACTTTATTGTTTTTTTTCAGTGCAATTACTTTAATCGTAGATGTCCCTTGCTATATAAATATATATTATAAATGTGTTTTCACAAAATTATAGAAGTACAAAAGCATTTTAAAGTCGTACATAAAAACTAGTTTACATGGATAATAAATACAAAATAATAAATCGTATTCCGGAGGAAAGTAAGAACATATTTTTCTATTAATGTCTGAACAAAATGAATGTAAATGCCTTTATTCGCACAATAAATAATGTATGACATACAGAAAAACAATTTGCATGGAAAAATCTAATACAATATACAACTTACATATTTTTATACAATAACAAACTTAATTCCAACTTCATAAGCAAAATAATCCTGAATAAAACGTTCCGGAAATCAATAGCATAACACCTCTTCCTTTATAACTGCCGGTGCTTCTATCGGAATTGTCTTCAAAATAGCATTTATTTCTCAAACAAATATTATATAGCAGCTGTTACGCATACAATTGCAACAAATGTCTGTAGCTTTGTTTGCAAACCTCATTGAAGACGAAAAAATTATCTTTTCCATAAAATAACACACACACACACACACACACACACACACACATATATATATATATATATATATATATATATATATATAATATTCGCTTCTCCTTTCTGTAATATTTAATTATAAAAAACACTCTTTATATTGTACACCTCACCCCATTCTCTCTCATATCTACCAACCTCCCACAATAATGATGGCAAGAACTAAATTTTAAAAGTTCATTACTACAATTAATTATTTCAACATATTCGATATTAATAAATTAAATCTAAAGAATTAATAAACTTAGGTATTGAAATTTTGTTTAATCTTAGATTAATAATAGGTGAATGCTAGTAATACGATTAGAAAAATTAAAAAATTATGTCTAGTTTTAAATGTTCGATGTCGTCAACGTATTTTGTTCATTGCTGACTGTATTTAACAAAAATTTCATCATTATTTTAATGCACTGCTCTTTTATTTAAAAATATATACTAGTGGAATAAAAAAAGAATTCATAAAAAAGATAACATAAGAATGTCGTTATCAGATTAATAATAATCTTATATTGCGTAAATACCTCAATTAATATTATATTATCACTGTAATTAATATACATCTACATATTTCATAAATCTTATGTCGCGACATTGGCTATTTTGATTAAAATATTAGATGTAAATTGTTGCTAGGCTACATATAAAATGTACTCTCCTAGGTGACAATAAATGTGATTACCCGTCATTGTAATGGAAATTTCAGACTTCCTTTTAAAATAAAAAAATATAGCATTTATATTAAAAAAATTATTTTGTTTAATGATTCTCTTTCGTTGTTGTGCCACTTCTCTCCTTAAATATGTAGCAACATCTTTTAATCGCAGTTCGTCCCAGAAGTACCCGACCCAATAAAGAAAATACAAAAATTTCGAAAAAAATGTATTTGTTTTTCAACATAATCTCCTTTCAGCTCTATATACTTTTCCCAGCGATGTTCTATAAGTTCGATACCCTATTTATAATAAGAACTGTCTTACTCCTCACTTCTTCATCGTTGGAAAATCTTTGACCACTGAGCCATTTTTTTAAGTTTGGGAACAAAAAATAATCCGATGGGGCTAAATCTGGCGAATAGGGTGCATGAGGTAGCAATTCAAACCTTAATTCATTAATTTGGCCATTGCAATAACGGATTTGTGAGCTGGTGCATTGTCTTGATGAAAAAACACTTTCTTCTTAACCAAATGCGGCCGTTTATGCTTGATTTCTTCGCTCGAACTTGCAGTAAGTTCGCATAATACTCGCCGTTAATAGTTTTCCTTTTTCAAGGTAGTATATGAAAATTATTCCACGCGCATCCCAAAAAAACCGATGCATGGCCTTGCCTGCAGATGAAACGGTCTTAGTCTTCTTTGGAGTCGGTTCTTCCTTTTCAGTCCATTGTTTTGATTGTTCTTTTGTCTCGGGTGTGAAGTGATGGACCCATGTTTCATCCATATTTATGAAACGGCGCAAAAATTCTGTTTTGTTGCTGTGAAAGTTCGCTAAACACTCAATTGAAACATCTTCACGACACTGTTTTTGCTCGAATGTGAGCAAACGCGGCACACGTCTTGCACATAGCTTTCTCATATCCAAATTTTCAGATAATATGCGATGTACCGCACTTTTTGAAATGCCTACTATGTCTGCTAACTCGCGCACTTTCAGTCGACGATCATCCAGTACTGCTTTGTGGATTTTTTTCACCTCATTTGGTCGACTACTGCGATGCTCGACTTGGCAGCTCGTATGGCCTCGTTTAAACTCTGGTACCCAATATTTCACTGTTGTAAACGAAGGAGCAGACTCACCCAGAGTAGAATCCAGTTCAGCTTTTATATCGGTTGGGCTGAGGCCTTTCAAATAAAAGTATTGTATCACGCAACGATGACCAATTTTCTCCATTTCTACAAATTCACTGAAAAAGTTCACTATTGATGGTTGAAAAACTAAACAACGTGGCGTCTTCGAACTTGAAACATATGCTTTATAGATTGTGTACTTTTTAATATAGTGATATTTTTCAAACAACGACCGCCATCTCTAGGTCAGGCCGGGTACTTATGTGACCACCCTCGTATTTGTCTTCATAGGCTACATATTCATAATAATTTTCAATATATTTGGTAATCTTTGTCGGTCGCTTCTTTTGTTTTTCGATCGCCTTTCTATTTGTATCGCTTCTCACAATATGTATGTGTAATAATGTTTGAACTCCACAACGTTTGTTTTGTCGAAGTCTGTTATGTTCTGTTGTTACAACGTTTTGTGTTAGGAATAATGTACTATCTTTCCGTTTCACAATAACGTTTTTTTTGTCAAAGTCTATTATGTTCTGTTGTTACAACGTTTTGTGTTTGGAATGATGTGCTATCTCTCCGTAATACCTATTTCTATTTTTTCTTTTCATACGCTAACACGCTTGTTGGTACATCCTATGTACCTACATACATATGTTATATTCCTTCGCTGCAGCTGCATGTTATACGAGAAAATTTTAAGTCGTTTCTTCTGTTAGCAATACCACACAGTTAATTTTTTGTTATTTTGGAAGTTTTTTTCTGTTGTTTATTTACTATGTGGGCGCATCGTGACAGGTCAATATTGTGTGCATTTTGTATCAAAATTTCGTGAAACAATAAAAGTTTTTTACTTTTATTGTTTCGGACAAAATTGAGCAGTGACGTTTGTTGCTTTGTAATGGTTGACATTCATAATCCCTAAGCTAGTGGAATATTCACAGGAAACTTTTTTCTGAAGACGAAGATATAATCATTACTATGAATATGAGGCTGACAAGACCAGAGATGAAATCTTCTTCCAAAAGTTTTGAAACCCATTCGATACAGCAAATGTATTAATCTTTTAGGAGATTATATCCAAAATGTAAATTGTTTCGAACAATCTAATTGCTTCCTTCTACATATTGTTATACATTGCAAAGTGTGCAGAATTATTATTTAAATATTTTAGAAAACTCTTTATTGTTCTCGCAAGCATATATTTACGAACAAAGCCTAACATACAACATATTCTATATTTTGCAAACAAATAAAACAACAGGTTAAAATAAATCTCCTAATTTATTTATATATGGGATGTTCATTATATTTGAATTAAAATTCTTTTATGTGTATAATTAAATTGATGCACCGTAGAATTGTGTTTAATTATCTATATCAATAAATAAAGTCGTCTTATTCAACATACGAGCATTAAAAATTCTTCAACACTAAATCTTTAAGGTACAACCAAATAACTTGAGGTTTTTCATTGACTTTTGAGTGGCACAAGATCAAATATATGTGAATCTCCATCATATATTCAATGGTATAAACAAATCTAAGGTATGAGTAGATGACGTACAAAAATAGTTTCAATCATTTGATAATATTTCTTATTATTCATACTCACTTTAAGTATTTATTGGTTTCAAAGCAATTTTTGGAATAATTCTTAAATGTAAGTTCTTTCAGAAGCTCATAAACTTTAAACAAAAACTGTGCGCAATAGTCAATCGCTCGGGTGTTTTAAAATTCATTATTGGAACATTGCATTTATAGTATTTAAAAATCAATAATTTTCTACACAATTTTCTTTCTATTTCTAACATTTCCGTTTAAAAATATGAATGTATATATTCGAAACAAATTTCTGAATTGTTTTTTTAATATTTTTTACAAGATGAATATTTGTTTCAGGTGGTGGGAATCGTGTTACTGGCATTGCTGTGAAAAACATTTTTGCTGGGACGAAGAAATTGCTTTATACGAAGAACCAAAGGAATATATAAATAATGAACAAAACAATGCAGCATTTGATAACTTGGCCTTTTATGATAATGTGGCACTCATAGCTAATCGAGCAATTTTTACTATTGAACCGTTGACCACGAATAATCAAAAACCTATTGTCGAACAACCAAAAAAGAAATTAAGATGGTTCGAAGACGAAGAGATGCAAAACCAAATCAATGAAAACAGAAGTATTCCACAGAAAAAAATGTCTATAGTTCCTGAAGAAAGTGACACTTCTTCAATAGATACGTTAGACATGGTTGATGGTAAAAAAGAAGAAAATGTAACAGCAGCTAAAACTTATAATCTACCACCGCCAAAACCAATTGTTGAATTAAGGAAGAAGTCATTACAGCAAAGAAGGTTATCCAGAGCGCTTACATTACAAATTGATAGAAAAGAATTACCACTAATTCGTCAAAGCTCTATGCCAAAATTTTATCTAGATACTCCAGAAGTAAATCAAATCGATTCTTGCGTTGCTCGAACACCTTCTATTACATTAAATACTCCCATTCGACCTCAAAGTCATGAATTTAACTATGATTTAAGTTCGGTTGTACAAATACAGAGAGAACAACAAACCAGTACCAAACCAATAAGATCTGAAATAAAACGAGCCACCTCATTGAAAGAAAAAATAAAAAGGCAATCCTCACTTGTAAGCCTTACATCCAGTATTACAAGCAATTACATGTGATATAACAAATTGACTTACTTTGTGTTTTTCTCGATGTATGTATGTGCAAGTATTTTATTAATTTGAATACAATGTAAATAACTTAATTTGATATTATTTAAAAATATTAGACTGACTGGTTATAAAATATATTTAATAATAAGTTTTAAGCAGTATTCTGGCAGTTTTTAATTACTACCTTTATTTCAAGAACCAAATATCTACACAATTAAATCAAATTTATAATAATTTCGAAAAGTGCTATGAAATACGATATTTTCTAGTTTTCTACAGTAAGTTATTTGTTTTCTTGATGGAGTTAGCACTTTGCTGGTCTAAGGATAAGGACATATGCCCGGTTAGCATGAAATTGCGAGTTTGAGTCTCGCCGGAGAGCAGCATTATGTACACAATGTAGAAAGCGGTTAAAATTAGAATTTTTCAGTTTCACATTATAAAAGCGCATAATATGCAATATAAACCTAGCGAGTTTTCACTTAATATCTGTTTCTGTAATGCAATTTATGGCACGTTAGACCACTCGAATTCGCCGTTCTCCGTGGTGTAAGAATAAAGACACATACCAGGTTAGCACGAGATTGCGAGCCAAAGAACAGAAATATAAAAAAAAATTGTGCATTATATATGAATACGATGTAAAAAGCAGTTAAAACTAAAATTTTTCAAATTCACATCTTAAAAGTACATAATCATATTTTTTTAAAGAATTTACAGATAAGTTAGAACCCCCTGCCGGGAGATTAATAGGACAATAAATAAACGCCAGTATCCTCACCTAACAAACGATCCTTTCGTTTGACTTCCTAGATGCTAAACTAACTCCAGAAATAGATTCGAAGAGTGGAAGAGGTTCCCTGTTAATAAGTTGTAATAGAACGCCGCTATATTGTTACCCTGAAAACCCCTGTGCCAATTTTGAAGCAAAAGGTGGATCAAAAAAGATACGTTCAGTATGTAGTTAACAAAGACTATAAAGAAAAGGGGTACCTTTTACAGAAAGAAAAAAATTAAGCTCGATATAAGTTTATTATTTTTAAACAGCACGATATAAATAAAAGGTATTAATATTAATGGGTATTAAAAAGAATACGCCCTTATATTACAGTCTAAAACTAATAAAAATATATAAAAATAATAATCTCCTCCTATACGTATAGCTGGTTCACACTTGTGGTGCAAAATACAAATTTAATAGCATACGTACCACTTATTGGGCACTTTCCAACCACAACAGATAAACACAAACAAAATAATAGCAATAAATTACATAGGAAGAATAATGTTCAGTTTAGGACTGAATCGATAGTTACTTTAAATAATTCACGCTGTGAAAAAAAGAAAAGATTGGTTATGGTTTATAAAAAAAGCAATAGATTAAGTGAATAAAAGAAACTATTATATTTAGCTGGTAAACTACTTAATTGTTAGTGAGCAAAAATAAACAATTATGGCTAACTGTTCAGCGAGCCCTTGATGACGAGTTAACAGATAAAGAAAGAGCAAAAATGACTAGTAAATCAAGAACCGTTAATGCACGAAACCCTTAATTATTATATGAATACCTTCTGTTAATTTGCCTTGTTCTTAAGTTTACACTGGGGCTTAGATAACACAACACAGGATCTAAATGCTCTTAAATGATTCCGTAACTTGACTGAACGGCAGAAAATTAGCTGAACAATTGGTTTTACAGTCTTATAAATCAAATAACATTAACAATAAACTAATATAAAATAATAATGAATACGAACGAACATCGATCGCAGGTTTTGCTACTCCAATATCCGCGAGGAGTCAGATCACAGCGATATACCAAATGGCTTCGTCAAACCTTAATACTGTAGATTAAGATCTGTCTTTCTATTCAGATGAGCATGGGATCTTCATATACACAATAACTCCGTCCATTCGACAATTAATAAACTAAATTACTAGTAGGTAGTAAACAAAACCCTCTAGTTGATTTTGAAGATTTTTTAACAGGATTAAAATTTTCTCTTCAGTAAAACGCCTATATCAATCCAACGTGAATTTTTCAAACACGTGTCACGACTTAACCAACTCCATTAAGTCGATAAATTAATCAATTGGCTCACAGTATTCCAACATATCGTTTCAAGAATTGTAATTAACTATTCCAATAAAATAAGCACGACTAATAATCCAAAATTGAACTTTTAAATGGTGTAACGACTTATTAACTGACACGAGGTAATCGATTAAAAAGAGCGGTAACAGCCACCATTTTGCCTTTATGCCACTCAAAGTGTGACATATTCAGGAAAAAATGAACGCTCATATTATAGCCATTAATTACAAAACCACCGGGAATAATTTGAAATCAAAATTCTATTAATTAAAATAAATTTAAAATATCGGCGAAATCTGTAATCGGTCGTAATGATTATCAACGTCCGCAGATAGATTTGAGAGAGCGTTAAACAACGAACAATAAAATGTACATAACTGAAAACCATAAACAGAGATTAAAATTATGTTTGTAACAAAATTGTAAATCGAATAAGGAATAATTGAAAAAAAAATTATTGTAGGAATTGCAAATACTTCTGTCAATCCCACAGAATATTCTATTTTTTGAAAAGTAGCAGCTCTAGGAAGCTAGCGGAGACCCAACAAAATATTAAACATTTTTATTTAATTTTAGAAATTATTTTCGTTATGTAAATGAAAACTTTATAACATTTGATATTAGAATACTTCCAAATGTAGTTATAAATAATAACAGCGTTCGAATCGTAGTATATAAATCTGATGATTACACTTGATGACTTTCAATGTTCATGGGTTGTAAATAGCACATTATAGCTTTAAGACGCGTATATTTTCATAATTTTTTTTATCTCTAATATATTATTAGCGTGTAGGTAAAGATACTTAAAATGCTATAAAATATATGATTTGCACAGAAGTAATTAAATAGAATATTACACTTACTTGTATTAAACTTATTTATGCTTATATTTAAATGAATTTATATTATTTTATTTTAAACGTATTTTTAAGAAACAAGAAAAGCTGTCTGCAGGGAATTGGATATTCCTTTCTCTATTCACTTATACATACATGTTATTTTTGTAAAATGTTTTATAACTCATCAATTGAAGTCAAATTAATATAATTTAAAAGGAAATAAATGAAATATTTGTTGAAAAATGAAAGCCAAATTATGCTACAATAAATTAATGTGAAATTTTGATCAACTTTACTTTATCTTTTGAATAAAATAAATGATGAAAGAAATAATGGATTTTAATTTTACTAATTACTAAATTTATGCAAATATTCCCTATTCTGCATATTCATTTTGACTATTAAATTAGAAAAATAGCCAGATCCATTATTGCATGAACTATATTAAAGTAACAAAAAAAATTATATTTAAATGACGAATAAAACAAAAAACATGATTCTAATTTAATTTTCAACTGACTTCATTCTATAACAGTTATCATAAATTAAATTTTACTTATAATTGCAATCTCTAATAATATCTCTTAATAATGGCATTATTCTTCTCCATACTTCTTATTTTCTCCATTCAGTCATAAGTGCCGTTTCTTCAAGGTAATTTTTACTTAAATCATATTTCTATCTTCACTACTTATCTCTTCGATATGCGTCGACATTTCTAAAATTGTTTTAAGTACATAATATAATACTTCATTTCTCCTAAATTCGCTAATTCGATAGTGTTTATTTTTATCATTGTCTTCTAACATTAGTTCATTATATATTAAAACTTATTAACGCTTTAAACTTTATAATAAAAATAAATCAGTTAATTAGGTACATAACGACCATAGATGTAACTATAAATATAAGGGGATTGTCTCTATGGCGTCTGCATTGACGCCAGCATTAAAGAGAAATATCTAAAAGTAAGATTGAGCTAAGTACTATTGGCAAACATTCGCAGTTATCACGTGTTTAGATAAGTGAAACGCCATTGAGGGTTTCTAGTTTATTGCATTTATATTTATGAGAGGCTAAGGTTTATATGTCGTTAGTGATTGTTATTAGAGATTATACAATGGTTATTTTGTCTTCTACATATGGATGTACCAATCGTCGTATTAGGGCATGTAACATAAATTCCCACAAGTCACAACAAATATTTATATCATATTGAAATTACCTTCTCATGGCTCTTCATTTATACATTTAAGGTTTCCTACTTATAGTGTATTTAGAAAAAAATGGATAATTGCTATCAGAAGATATAAATATGAATCGTCAAAAACGACAATTTTTTTCAATTTACATTTTACGGAGACTAATTATGTCTTATTTATTATTATTTATTCAGTATATTAAATATAAAATAACATCTTGTTTTGAGACTTTGTAGATTTAAATTATCATATGAAAAGAGAAAAATATTGAAAGGTCTCCACATAAGAAATAAAATGCTGCGAAAAAAAAAAGTTAAAGATGTGCACGCCAAAACAGGATTAAATGCCATCCCAAAGGTATTTAATATTTCACTAATTGAAAGTATGCAAGGAAAAAAATTCTAAGAGACATTTCCTTGAACAAAAGGCATTAAATTCTCATTATCAATTGGCAAAATTAATTTTGAAATATTATTTCATATTAAGAAAACATTATTATTGCAAATGCAATAATGAAAATGATTTCAGAATTTGTCAATTTCACAGAAAAACAGTGTTTTTAAACATCAACGATATATTGTTTAAAATCCACTATTTTTAAATGTAATCTACATCTGTTGTTATTCAAAGTGTATAATTAACTGTTCTGAATTTATATTTTTATTCTTTTTTCATTTTATTGTAGTACATAATATATTCTTTTCAGCGCATTTGTAGTTATAAAATGTACTTGATATACTCACAATATTTAAATTTGAAAGGACAATATAATAATTGCATCTTTAATGTGAAATTATATTCGAAATATTGCTTCATATACTTTACCATATATCCTTTTAATACAGGTCACATTATCATTATACCACATAAATATTTCTTGTATTACAACTAGCCTTCTACCAATACTAACCTGTCTTCCTTACTGTGTTCTCTCTCTCCAATATTGGTGTCAATTGTTTCCATAGTTCTTTAGACATTAGCGTATCTCTACTAAAACTAGTATATGTACGTTCACTACCGTATTTCCAGGACTCCTTTTCCAATTTCAAACGAACGTTGCTAGTATATATAACTTCAGGCAAACATAATCACCGTCCAATGTAATGGATTCAGAAAAGCAAGAGTATATCTATTACATATGTATATATATATATATATATATATATATATGTATGTATGTATTTATATGAGTAATATTGGATTCTCGGACTCTCCGCGATGTTGGACAGAAGTTCTCGATATTTCGATGACATCTCAATCATCTTCTTCAAGAGTTGTTTCTTAGTGAAGCGTCGACCTGAAATTTTTAGCCGATACTTTTGAGAACTTCTGTCTAGCATCGCGGAGAGCCCGAGAATCTAATATTACTAATACTTACAACCGCGAGAACCTTCGTTCGCACGAATATATATATATATATATATATATATATATATATATATATATATATAAATTCAAGGACTTTTATTTATACATAAATAAGGAAATAAATATAATTTTCGTTTGCAACATACTCAAATTATACAATGGGAAATGTCACTTTAATGTGTTATGTATTTTAAATCTTTCATACATGATTATATATATTCTTCAAAATATACTTGTCGACATTGAACTAAAAGCCTTAATAATTATGAAATACAAACAGAATTCTATACAATTACTAGCAAGAATTATACTATAGAACTTAAATTCATATAAAAAATATTATCTTTAAATATTTTGAAAAAGTAAATCTTTTGTAATATGTTGCACTGTGTTTATATATATTTTTACACTAACATGTTCATTCAAAATCAAACCATTCTCATCATAACATCCTTTTTCAATTATTCTACTTTCTTTTCAAATTTAAGCATAATTTTTGCAATGCTAAATAATCTTACCGATGACCTTCACGACATTCTCTATCTATTTCATATTAGAATATTGTTACAATGTATCTAAATTGATTCTAAACAAATATATTTTAGGTTCTTGCACCATACATGCTACTATACATAAGAATAGATTAGAAAACAACTATGTAATATTATTTGGTATTTATTTACACAATAAACAAAATAATAAAGGGTTTTATTTCCTTTTATCCATAAATATATGCATACATACATCATTATATACGATTCTATTGGAATTTCACAAGTACGATGATTATTTTTTAAATAAGGTCCGTTTTTACTAAGAAGAAGAATACTGTAACTATCATTAAAACATATTTAGTTTCATATTCTACATACTTTCTTCTACTTTTCTACATAATTTCCATTTTTTTCAAACATTTGTCACACTGTTCAATAAGTTTTTGAACTCCGACGTCAAAGAAATCTGCTGCCTATAAAGAAGCCCAATCTATGACGGCAGTTACCATTTTTCGTCGTTGTTAGACCGTTGACCACCAAGTGGAATCATTTAAGTACCGAAATAGGTGAAAATCACTGGGTGCAAGGTCTGTGACATGGATGACCCATCCACCCATCCAAAACACTTAATTATATCTTGTGTTTGTGCAGAAACATGTGGACTTGCACTGTCATGGAGCAATAGCATACCGGAACCAAACACGCAATTTATGTTTGATTTACTGTTCATGATAATCGCCTATGATTCGAGACTTCATCTATTCGATAAGCAACCGTTTCATGACTTCTGGAATAAATACAATCCAGACTGAAAGCAACCATACCGGAGAGTGTTACAGAGCAGTGGCGGCTCGTGAGTATTTGACATGGTGAGGCAGATAGAATAATAAATATTCAAAATTGTTTACAATTGATTAATAAACTCTATATACCTACTACATATAAAAACAGTTTATATATATTTATATATATATATATATATATAGGGCTTCCAGTACAAACAGGGCTGCCAGACGTGAACTGAGCCCTATATCGCGCCCCATTCGATTTTTAAGGGAAAACGAAGTTTCAAAGCAAACCCTTGTGAAACGAAAATAAATATTCTAAAAAATCAAACAAATTCTAAAAACATTAATCGAAAATAAGAACTCAATCTTCTAGGATTTAAAAATAAAAAATAAATACATTCCTATTATAATATAAAATTTAATAATATAACAAATATATACATATATATGTATATATATAAATCAACAACAATCCAATAACAAAATTTCAAAATTACATGCAAAATGAAAATATTTTAAAATACAGAGAATTTCCTTTATTGGCATTGCACGTAGAATTACATTTAATAGATTTTACTTCTTGTATAGCAAAGGTATCCTCCGGTTTTTTGTGTTAGCAAAATAATCAATTACATCATTATAAAATCGTTCATCCTCGTCATCGTTTTAACCAATTCCTTTTCGATTGCAATTAGTGCACAGTTACTAAGTCTTTGTTGTCCAATTGTATTTCTAACATACGATTTTATACGTTTCAATGTGGAAAAACTTCGCTCAACGGACGCGGAAGTTACCGATATGGTAACTACTATACTTAGCAATTTAAAAAGTTCTGACATACAGATGGCTAACTTTTGTTCGTGCATAAATCTTAACATTCCACATGGTGTTTTAGAATTACCAAGGAGTTGCATGTCACTATAAATAACAGCTAATTCATTTTTTAATTGAATTTGATCAAAAAATTTATATTGTTCAAACAAATTATTTAAGAGCCTCTGAGGAAATGCCTTCGAATATTCTTCAAATTTACTTTCTGTTAATAAATCAAAAAAAGCAAGTTTTTCTAAATCAATAAATCTAATTTCAATTTGACTAATAAACGTATCTAGAATTTCGAAAAATAATTTTCTATAATTTTGTTTAGTATCTGGAACGTCATCAATTCTACGCCTTTTATGTGCAACAGATTCGTCTGACATCGAATTTTCGTATACAGTACTGAAATATGTATCACACTCCCGAAATTCTCTAAACTTATCAAGCAAAAAACGTAATTATTATTATTATTATTGAAATTTCTGTTAGACTTACCGTGTATTGTAAGAGATTTTGATAAACCAGGGTTTGGTCTTGGAAGGTTTTTGACATATAATTGATCTTCTACCGATAGAACAACGAACGTATTTCTTATTAAAAAATCTACAATGTCTTGTGTATTTCTTACATTTTCTAAATCCATATTCACAATTTTTAAATCACTGAAAATATCACTAAACAAATATTAAAATCTTTAACCTAACTTTGTTATTCCCCCAACTGCTGTAATTTGCGATTCGGGCCGAGAATGTCAGCCTCGAGTATATTCGGTAGTTCGGCGAGTGTGATTCGATGAGAGGCTCAGTTCAAATTGGCTTCAGGCTAAATAATACATACATACATTGATATCTAAACAATATCTACTTGAAACAATAAAAATACTCCTGTTAAAACTTAAAACATATTATTTGCGTGGAGGAAATATTGAGAAACTGTACAAGAAGAATGTAAACCTTTAGACATCTTTATATCATTAAATAAATACTTAATTTATCCTATTAATAATGCTTTCTATATTATTAAAAAATTCAAAAATCTCACAATAAAGTTAGAAAAATCTATTAACTTTTTGAATATTTTTTCTTCTTTGTTATCTTAAATATGTAGCTAATACTTTACTGTAATTTCCATAGAAATTGAGAATTTTTTTGACTGCTGTAGTGCGTTATAAATTTTCAATGAGAGGCAATGAGTGGCCGGGCCTCAAATATTCGTGTTTAGTAGGGATATACATAGATCAAGCATGAAGTTGGTCGGGGCAAGTATACGCGCTCGTACATTCGCACGGAATTAAAATGAAATGATAAATTTGTACTTTGCTTGTAATGCCGGTTTATTTAAAACTATTTTCTTATTGTTTATAAGATAAATTCTGAATAAAAGATGATAATTAATTTATAAAGAATTTTAAAAGTATACATATTATTCTTGTTATAATTCCAAGATTTAGATGGTGAGGCACTGCCTCACCTGCCTCACCTGACCAGCCGCCACTGTTACAGAGCCATATTCCAAATGTGTGTAACGATATCAAAAACATGATCAAAGCTGTAGTAAAGATAAGCAGTTGTAGTTATTTGTAGACGAAACGACAGACCGAAAAAATATTCTATTTTAAATATTATAGAGCGTGTTCTCGATCCTGTTAAAGTGACATTTCCCATTGTATTAGT
Organism: Dermolepida albohirtum; assembly: GCA_031893035.1. Classification (NCBI taxonomy): domain Eukaryota; kingdom Metazoa; phylum Arthropoda; class Insecta; order Coleoptera; family Scarabaeidae; genus Dermolepida; species Dermolepida albohirtum. Next base: position 217,398 of record JAVIWB010004152.1, on the reverse strand, counting down.
TAGCAAAATATTAGAAAAGTGCACTCACGAAGCAATTATGAAGGTAGCGCTGGATACGCCAACAAAATTTCAACTTTCAACTGACCAACTATTGATGTTTGTAAGTGATGGTACAGCTACAATGTGTAGTGAGGTCGTTCCCTTAAAGATAAGTGTAAGGGACTTTTATATGTGACGTGTAAAGTTCATGCTTACTCCTTGTTGCACAAAGTATTCGACAATGCTATCCAGAGGTAGGTGTATTGATTTCAAATACCGAAAGGGCATTTTTAAAATCTCCGAAACGAATTCAAAAATTCCACAGATGGTGCTCCGGTATTCCTGAGCCACCCGAGCCAATTCTCACAAGTTGTGAAACGTGGTTGAAAGCAGCTTTCTATTACTGAAAGAATTTCTAACAAATAAAATCTATGGTTCCATAATTCAAACTTAACGTAGTGGCAGCAATAAAAGAATGCCAGAATAGATTTGAAAATACTTCTGTTGAAACAGATTTCAAACAAATTAACATCATTATAAAGGTTCATTTGACTTAGTGGAAAAATTTAAAACAAAATAAGACAAAATTGTGTGCGTAAATAGATCCGTTATCTATTGTTAAAGATTATTTAATATCTGTAGATGTCGAGCGGTCTTTTTCTAAGTATAAGAACATCTTTTCAGTGTGGCGTACGTTGCTTTCCGAGACAAATGTGGAAATTTATGTCATGCTGCAGACATTTTGTCAGTCTTATCCGTTGCACTACGCAACAATAGCTGTGAATAATGTAACAGTGTTATTTGTAAAACAAAACATAAACGATGAAAATAACGCATGTATCGCAAGATCGCCAGTTTGTTCATACAGTAGCCTTGTCACGATCCTGGCCTGCGTAAAAAATATCCCAACTCTACTCATGGTGTGCTGTTTTGTGTTATTGCATAGATTTTATTTGCTGTTCTAACTATATTAAAAAAATAGATGTAAATTTCAGATATTTTATTTACAGTTTATTGTAAAATATAAAAAGAACTCATATATAGAATTGTGCGTAACAATTTATAAAAATTTCATTCACTATGACAATATTTGATTGTATAATCATAATTAAAAAACCCTTAAAACAAAAATCAGTAATTATTCAGAATTAAATTTTGAAGAAATTGAAAACTTCAATTATGTCACGTCTACATAGAATTCTTATTTTTAAATATCTTTTTAAAAGGTAATAAAGTCTCTCTAAGTACTATTTGTTGATAATCACAGCTGATTATTACTTAAAGTCTTCATTAGCTCAAATGAATCATTATCAGTAATATTTTGTAATTTTAGATGGAATATATTTGACAAAATTAACAGACATAGGGTAATTATTTTTCATGAAGAAAGTTTACAACAAAATTGCATTAATAACAATAAAATAAATTTTAAGTATAAATCTAAGTGTAATTATTAATAAAGCAATCAAAATAAATTAAATAAAATGAATATTTCGTCTAGCACAATGTAAGTTTTATCTGCGACGTAAGAAATCGGTATGCATGCATCGGCAACCGACAACACAGTGGTGCGCCTTGCTCTATTTCCTTCCAATGACAATTATTTTAAAATTAATTGTTAATTGCTACCTAGCAAATTATATTCTAAGCAATACAGAACATTTTTATTTGGAATTGATTATTCCGACACAGATCTTTTCTTTTAACAATGATAAAGAGTTTATTAAATATTATTTTACAGCTGATTTATAGAATTTCGAAAGAAAACAACTATTACGCATTTATGTTCACGCATGGACAAGAAAAACATAAATATGTAGAAATAAGAAAATGTGTTTAAATAAAATATTTTCTATTTGATTTATAGCATTTTTTACGTGGTACATAATAGATAGTTTCGATAGCAGCACTCACAAGGACATCAGAGAGCGTTAACTTGTTGATAAGCACAACTTTTCTACTGACTAATCTTTATTGGGAAATTAGCTGTGTTTATATGCACACATTCCTGTTTGCTCTGTACCGCTTAGTGGCGGTTATAAGGGCTTTGACTTCTATCTGAGAAATTAACAGATAGTTTTCTCATTACTTTGTACATTTCATTACATTATTTTTTGTTTTAAAAAGTCGACTTTCTTCCTTGTGTAAAAGATTTTTGCACTTTATCTAATAGATGACTAAAAACTGTAGTTGAACGAATGCATTTTGCATTGACTAAATGTGTATTTCAATCATAGTCCATTATAAAATAAAAATAAATTTCTAAATATTTTCAGACGATTTGAACAATGTTTTCTTGCTACTGTTTGATCACTTTTACGTCCGAGCTTAGTTTATAGGTGATTTATGATAAGACGTACAGTATAACTACCAAATAAATAGAGTATTGTACTAATAACATTAGCATAATACTCTATTTATGTATAATATAAAATCATACACATCTATAATTTCTGGACCGCGAATGAATGCACACACATCAACGCTCTTCAATTTCGCACGCACTCCTTGTGTTGTTTGTAATAGGCGATTAGTTTTTTGCCCGACTAGTAGAGAAAATCGAAAAATGATTACAACATTGTCTCACAGATGTTTTCTCAGAAACATATAAACTAAATTTTTCTGTAATATTTCGCACAGAAACCTTGTAAAAGACGATATTTTTTGCTTCTATGTTACGATTACCTACGACTAAATCAAATATAATGGCATCAAAAGTGAAAAAATCATATCTATTTTATTTTTTGCCTCACATCGTACAACTATGCCCATGATCTAATTTCGTATGTAATCGTAACTTTCGGTTTTAATCTCATTTCTTTTAAAAACGTTCTGTCTGAAATTAGAAATATTTGTCTACGCCTCGTATTTATAAAAGAGCTCCAGAATAGAATGTTTTCAATCAAAAAGAACACCAAGTGCAAATAGAATAGCAGAAATGTAATAAATTCTCTTGATAGTCAAGGATAATTCCAAGTTACAAACCCAGCAAGATACCCCAGAACTTTCAATGTTAAATTTTAGTTTATTAATTTTTTTACTTTTTTATTTATTTTTTTGAATAAATTAAATAAATTTTCTTTCTTTAGCTTTATTTATTAAATTAAAAAAAGAAAACCAAACTTTTAAATATAATTTTATTCCTTTAATTAAAACATAATTTCCGACACAGATTGTAAAAATATAACCAATTTAAAATATAGAATTTCATTAACCTTCAAAAGCAAATTTTAATAGCTACTTTAAACGAAATATCAGATTTCATATATCACATTTAATACATAAATTATTATTGGTACCCAAAGTATAAAGCATTTAGAGTTAAAAATAAATACATCACATCTCTAAAACACCACATCAGCTTACCAGTCATTCTAGTTTCAAATATGTACTTCATATACGCTTTACTTCTTAATGAAAAATAAACTTTTTTTATAATAATGTACAAATTTTAATCTCCGCAGACCTAATTATTATACATTTTTCTTAATTCTATTATTTTTATACATGTCAAATAAAGCGTTTTTAAGAATAACTTAATGCACTATTATACCCTTTAAGCAGACTAAATTAAAGTTTCTAAATTGAAAAAATTGTCTCAAAACACAATACATTTCAAAAGTTTACAATAGAACTTTTTATGTTTACTAATCGATAATTTACATTCTGTCCGTTCCTTTTCTTTTAACGATGTTATGGTAAAAATACTGTACTAAATGATAATTTACATTTTAAAATTAACTGGCTTCCTTAATATTGATTTCATTTACAAATTTTTTTCGAAAATTTCGAAATTGAACAACTTTCTGCTAAATGCAATCCTTACAATATTTAAACCAAACATCAGAAAGAAAATTAGATATAATTCTGGCTACTCCCATTCTTTTAACTTTTTCATTTATTTTAACAGTTAGGTACTCTTTCTGGAGCAGAATAATATAGTAATGTTAAAAAAATTATAAGTCCCCGACCTTTATTTCTCGATTGTTAGACGAAGAAGGATACTGAAAATTATTTGTTGTGATACACAATTAAGTGTACTCTTTCTGAATGGCTTTCATGACTGAAATTCACACAGGAATTCTTATAATATAACATAATCATAATCAAAACCCTACTAAACATCATGAACGCCCCTGTAGAATTTTATTAATCAAGTTGCAAATATGCATATGTACTTATATTTTTCTTTCATCATGCGTAAAAGTTTCTTTACAAATAAAATTAGACAATTTGCTTCAATATAATAAAAATAAATACATAATTTTAAGCTTCAGTTCTGCTATAATATTGTTTAGTAAAATAATTTTTTTAAAATTTTAATGTTACAATCTTAGGATCTCCTTCAAATTATTAGTAAATAGACCTAATTTTATATTTCCTCAAAATATATTTCCAAGGACATTTTTAAAAATATTTTCGTGGCCTCAGCTACTTGATAGAAAAACATAATAAATATCTATAATTTCCGTGTGTTCTGATAATATACTCTTTAATTTGATACAACCCATATTCTTTCCTTCAAATCTTTCCGATTTTTTTAAATAATTACTTGTGCAAAATTATTTTTATAATCTATTCTACTACTTTTGCTAAAATAATTTAACGTTTTCCTTTCATTTACACAAAGTTACCATCACATTTATTAAATTAGCACGTGAACTGGAGCAATTATTTCGTCATGATACACATGAGTGTACGTGAAACAGTAATATACATGTAGCTTCCCTAAAATATATTATTAAATTGCTTAATAAAAACAATTTATTTTACATTTACGAATAAAATTGAAATTAATTGTTCTTATTTATTAATGTATATGAATACCGTTATATTTTTTATTACCTTTAATGTCTTACTATAACGTTTCGTGAAAATGAGATTGATTATTTTCATTATCAGTCTATAATTTAATTCTTAAAAGATTGTTACCTAATATTATAACTGTAAAGTAACACGAAAAGTTATTTCTAATAACATTTGTTATACATTTATGATTTGAATAAAACTCATTAGAAGTTAATAAGTTAATGAACAGCATAACAAAATTAACTGTGCCAGTGAGAGCAATATGTGCTGTACAGGAGTAGAGAAGAAATTCATTTGAATGTGTGGTTTTATCAAGTGCACATCCTCAGTACAATCATGACTGAAAGTGTACTATTCTCTGGATTGTACGTTATCAACACACTGACTTTCTTCGGTCATCGTTAAAAACATAATTAAATTTGTGGAGTTGTAGAGTGAAAATTAACTTGTTTCGAGGTTTTAACGGGATCGCACCGTTTTCCTGATTCGGCATAGCTAGTTAAAGTTTATGATCACTTATCAACCAGCAATATACCAGCTCTAGAAGATGACGAGAACGATCCCGTTGAAACGTTCAGACAACGGCCCTTCCCAAAACATATCTCATACGCGACAAAAAACCAAGAAACCATAACCTCTCTCACTATATACGTACGCATACAAATATATTGCTCGAGTCAATAACTTCAAGTAAAGTTTTGAAAGTAAATCAGGTCTGTGGATGTTAAAAATGCATTAGATACTATAGTTATGCAATAAAATATAAAACTTGATAAGAACTGATTATAGTACAGATATATGAAATAAATACATATCAAAAATAATACATCTAATTATTTTTCGAAATAACAAAAAAACCGTCAATGAATAATTGTTTAATAATTTAGAGCAAATTTTGTGAATTAGTCATCCTAAACAGATAGTACTACATTGACAATAAGAGAATAACAGTTCATATGAAATTTAAACATGTAAATAAAACAAATATGTAAAATAAAGTAAAGTAAACCTTTGAAGAACACATGTGGTCAAAAGTTTAATTACTGAACGATTGACATTTAACTAAAATAAAGAATGTAAAACTAAACATAAATTCATAAATGATAAACTTGAAGAATATTATTTTACTAATTTACAAACGTTAATTTAGAAGATAGATTTATTGAGCAATTAGGAGTGGAAAATATATACATGACAGGTAAATAATAGTTTTAGTCATTTTTAGGATGGCGTCTTCCATTAGACACTCTAGAACTATCACAACTACTACTACAACCATTTCCAGGGTAACACGTCACAAACATCACGTCGTTATCTGATTCATTACTGACTTCTAAACTTTCGTCATCAGAATCAATAATTTCTATGATTTCAGGATGTATTAGATAGAGATCCTTATTTTCCAAAAGCTTTTTTTTATATTTGTTTTTTCCCGACGTCGTAGACAATGCGTTTTCTGGAAGACTAGTTTCACGGTGACTGCAAGAACACTGTTCGTCTTGGCTGTTTTTTGTTTCCACGCATGTTTTTACACAATGCATAATTTCGTTCCACAATTGTAGTTTCACATTCACGGTATTGTGAGGATATGTTAAGTTTTTCATAATAGGTTTCACTTTGACGTTAAAGAGTTTATCTAAAAAAGAACATTAATTATTAAATAGTTGTATGTTTAAGTTATAAATTTAAAAATTTTGTACTGATTATAAATTAAAACGTTTACTATTGGTTAGTAATGATCAATCTTATTAATTTATTAATCGAATATTAGCTTTATATGAATTGTCTGACTAAATTATTATCTTTTCTAAAACTTTTCTCTAATTAAGAAATTTGTTTTTTTTTACATTTTGCTAAGCTTAAGAGGGATAATTTATTTACATTGAAGAAAAGTCCTGTGATTCATAAATTTTTATTTTAGCTTACACTCATAATTTTACAAAATTTCTTATTATCTAGCAGTTAATAAAGAAATTTCTTGAAACATAGCTATTACAAAGATACCTTGTTTTTTTGTTGTATTTGACTACATTTTTCTTGTAGATGTTACTTACCACAACTGTTTTTCTTTTTCTTGCAGCTGTCTAAAAGCAAACTGGAAGAATAATTGTTTCCATTAATCTTTATCATTTTTAATTGTGGAATGCAATGCGATCAGGTAAGTTAAGATATAAGTCAAGACACTCTCAGATATAAGCAATAAACTCCAGTTATTATATTTTGCAAATGCAACTGAACGAAGACATTTGATGATCTATCATTTCTGTTTTTCTCAGTTTTACATAACTAACTTCTTTGAGATCACTACGTGGGCAGATTAGCTGATATGACCAAAAAAATGTCAAAGGTGGTAAATTTGCAAGGCAATATAGCACTCTAATAAACCTTAACAGCGATGATGGCTACCCCTTACACAACGCCTGGCAGTTCTGTATCTCCCAACTACCCAACCGCAACCGTAACGTTCCATTGACCCATGACCCATATATAAACCCGTCCACCATCGACTTACACCAGTTTCAGTTCAGTAGTTGAGCCCAGAAGTTGTCCCATACTAATTGGTACGAAACGTCGGCAGATATACAAGTGACGCGGTTCCAGCCCGGAAACCCATATACAATCCCGCAGCATTCTTTGATCACTCGCTCTTCTTACAAAAACACGTTTTGGTTGTCCAAACACTTCAAACTTTGATACATGAGTCCACAAGACACTTTTCGAGTCATCCAGTGTCCAATGATTGTGTGTTTCTGCCCCCTGTTGTCGTTTTTGCCCATTTCCCCGTCGAAGTAAGGGTTTTCTTACATCAATACGGCCGTGAAGATTTTCAGCTTTTAATCTTCTTTTCAGCGTAGTAACAGAAATTTTTCCTGCGATTCATTTCCGCGGCAATTTCGGGTGCTGTCAGTCTCCTATTTCGTTTACTCGGCAATTTGATACGCTCATCGTCGACGTCGGCGGTACGGATTATTCTAGGAATTACCGCAGTGAGTAATAAAATATAATAGTTATTTTCTAATAGATATATTTGCCTGCAATTGGTTATAAATCTCGTAAAGAACCTAATGTACACATATTAATTATATTTAAACGCAATTATATTATTTTTTAGAAGTTTACTGAACTTCACTAACTGTCCGAACTAGTATGGACGGTAGTGTACATATATTATATAATTTACACAGGTTTAGATTTTGAAGTGTTCTTAAAACAGATCTGGTATCTACTATCTAATAGTTTGCCCAATTATACGCGTTAGGTAGGCAGATTCACCGCCAAGTAACTTGGTCTCCAAAGAAGTAATTTGGCACTTAATAGTGACAACTAATTCAATAGTTTGTCACTTAGTTGCATTAATGTAGTGACCATATATGTTTACAGAAAAAAACTTGCGAATTTATGTCTGAGTTCGCCATAGAGAACGTTCTTCCTTGGTCAATCTACTGCAGTAAATTAGTGTGCAAATATTTTTGCACGGACTAAGTAGTTGAGAAGGTACTTCATATAAACAGCATGTTGTCGTGCCGCCACTAACACATTTTCCAAATATTCACGTAATATGTTTTGTAAAAAACATAAATAAAATGTTGTTGCAATTAATTTTCTAATATTCCTGTACACACATTTACAGATATCCGTTATGTATTGGATATCACAAGGATTTACGCCATCCCAGTGATGAATATAAAGGTAATTTATATATGTATAAATGCGATATCCAGAAAAATGCAATCATCAGAAAACGAACGTCCTACGTGAGCATCTAGTGTAACCATTTACATTAAGAAAATCAGTGTGCGAAATCTTGATCTAATAGATGCTGTACTCATACCTTTTTTAAAAATGTTTAAATATGCGATATATTTAGAATATATTATCTTCCTATCATTCGATTTAACAAATTCTTGGTAATCCATGCTCTTCAAAATTTAGAACTAGTGTTCCACGTTTACGTAATCGTTGTATTACTCATGACATAATATGGCAGAAAGGGGCCAATAAGGAAAGCGCAAAGATGAACAAAATAGAATCACATTACAAATACATTTGGGTGGGTTGCTATTATAAATAACATATACGTACATGCATACACACAAAGAAGAGAACCAGATGTAAAAAAATTATCTTTTAATTTCTAAGATAAAACAGTATCTTTATTTTCATAATTTACTATATTCTTAACAACTTATGTATATCAAACTAAGTAGGAAATCTTGTCCTTGAGTCAACTAATCACGTTTAATTAGTCATCAGATATACAGCTTTACTAATAAACGATTTTTAAATGCATAATGCTCTCATCAATTTATTTCATCCAGCCATCATAGCAAATATCAGCTGCAATTTGTGAAAGCAACCCTAATTATGTTTGTTCCTCTTTGCAGAAGAAGTTTTGTAACCATTGTTTACATGTAGTTATAGTTTTGCAACTACAGAAACACCAAAACTGAGGCACCCGAAACCAGTCAAGGCCAAATAGTTTCTGCGGATTACAAATATTTGTTAAAATATGTACAACAATGTACATTTCTATTTCCGCTAGAGTCATACATATTGCTAGGCATTTAACCCACGTGCCTTCTATCTTACTTGTTGCACTAAAATGTTATATAAAGATTTATCTCTTACCAAATATTTTCCAGTATTTCTTCAAAAAGAACGAAAAGACAATTGAGTAAGTTAAGATACATTTTTTTTTGTATGACTTGGATTACATTACTATAAGTGTGTATATATATATATTTTTTTGTTAATTGAATTCTTATTTTTATTTGTAGTACATTAACTGCACCTATTTTTGTATCAATTTTATTTTTTTCTTAAGTGCATTATGTCCTGTAAATGGTTTATGTAACTGTTGGGCATTAAAGCTATTATTATTATTATTATATATAGCTTGATGTTGAACAAGAGCTTTAATTATATTCTTGAAATACAAGATGTCATGGTCTTAGTCACTTTCATTTCCTTTCAGTTGAAGATCTACTTCAGTTCTTTCCTCTAAACTATTCTTTGTTTCATGTTTCATAGATACAATGCAACGCTTTCAGTACTTGATATCTTTGTAGTTTTTTTTTGTTGTCCAAAAAATAATAAAAACGTTCAAGATATTTTTCTTCATTAGGAAGTGCAATTCTAGAAATAAATGCTACATATCAAACAAAGAGTTACTGCAATATTATAATCACAGATGACTTAAAACATACCTGGGCAAAAATTTGTAAGACTGAAAAGCCAAAGCAGTACACAATCATCTACTGAATAGTGTGATTTTATATTTTTTTCCTAGAAAATTATGGCTGTAGACCTGAAAAAAATAAATAATTTTATATAGTGATAGAAGAATAATATATACTACCGAAACTAGGGAAGTAGTTTTCAAATGGGACAAAAAATGCTGAAAGAGTAACATCAAATAGCAGATAGTAACTCATGATATAGCATCCAATAAACATGTTGCAACTAACACCGTAGAAATTATAAATTTTCTTACTGCACTTACCTCACAAAGTAAAATAAGGAAAAAGTTCTAAATTTAACATGACGGAGTATGTGTATTACTGTAAATAAGTCCATATACATACCTTCACAGAGCACAAAACAACTGGGATAGAGGCATACCAGTACCCTAGCTGACTCAAGAAGAAGTTCTATCATATGAAAGTTATAATCACCATAATTAAACTTTATTTGTAACATTTTAATGATAAACTGGGCCCTCTTTTTTCTAAAAGAATGGCCAATTTTTTTAAATATACTACAGTGCAATCTGCATAAACAAAAGTTTAATATTAGTTTTTGGCATTCTTTTGATAAAATAATAAGAACATAAGATCATATATATTTTTTTTTAAGATTTAACAAAAAACATTAATTATAATAAAGAAGAAATATATGTAATTTAATATATATAAATAATGAGATAAATATATATATATATATATATATATATATATATATATATACGTTTTAGAAAAGTGTGTAAGACATCTCAGAAAAATGTAAAAAAAAGGTAGAGAAAGAATAATAATTGTTTAACAAAAAAGCGATATAATTTTTTTGTGATGAGGTTGTAAACCCTTTCCGACCTATTACGACTACGGGAGCGCGTGTGCATTTGATGTATGTAAAGTAAATTAGTTACTAGCCCCTATTCCTTAAGAGGCAAGCAATTTTGATTATTCCTCCTCAACGTTGAGGGATATCGGGAGAGGTGCCGACCGCTCCAACAATTTAAAAATCGCACCACCCCGAACTTCTCTAGATAATGAGTTTGAAATCCAGCTAAAGTGCACTTAACCACTTATACATGCATACTAACAAATTAGTTAAGCGTATAAGTTCTTAGTGATGTATTATAAATATAAGTAGAATGAAAAAAATCGAACTATAATGGAAAGCAGTGAAAAGAGAATTGAAAGAAACGAAGAAGAAAAAGTTTAATGAAATGGGAAATTATTACGAGAACACTGTAAGAGTCTAGATCTGATATTTAGTTAATGTGTACTGGGTAAGAGGAATAATGGAACACTTAAATTAAATTGGACAAAAGGACATCAAAAATAACTGTAACAAGTACTATGGAAATGTCTTCTATATGAATACTAAGGAAAGTTGGAACAGCCTTTTCTATTCAAACTTAGAAAGAATAAGAACAAAACCAAGTGTCTACTCTTTTTTACCAACTTCCAAAAGATAAATGATACTGTACAATATACATTCATTGTGTTCATAACATATATAAAAATATCAAAAATAATTATGAAGTATATTGCCTATAACTTATACTGTATGAAATATGATTACTAAAATAAGAAATGAAATATATAATAAAGAGTACACAAATATGAATAAGAAATGGCTAATTTGTAACTAGAAATAGAACAAGAATCAATCAAACAAACAAGATGTAATATAAAGAAAAATTTCACATTAAAGTCTGAACAGTGTGGAATAGTCATTACAAATAACACTAAAATTAAGTATTCTTATGTAGGCCAGTTGTGAAACAATTCATTATTTTTTAAAATGATTACTAAGGAAAATAAACGAAACATAAATTTTAAAAAAAAACTCAATTTTGTAAAATATATTCAGACCATCTCTAGCAAGTGTCTAAAAATATTGTAAATTATTTTCATCCAATTCAAGAAACAGACTGTTGAAAATATATAAGATTTCAAAAGAAATTATAATTGAATCAAACGATTATAGATATAAAAATGAAATAAGTAATTTAAACATTTTCATGTTGTATACTTGAGAAAATTGAAACTATATTTGGCATTATGTTAAAAAATAAATTTTTTTATGAAATAGAGATAAAAAAATTACAAGCTACATTTCCATTTACCCAGTGTAACATAATATATATTTCAATAATTTATTTAAGATTACAATTTGAAAAAACTTTCCCTATTTCACTAATTTTACCTTTATTATTCAACATTAAGTCTATAAAGTCGAATATATTATAATTTCTATAATTCCATCCTATTGACCAATTAGATTCAAAAAATGTAAAATTCCTTTTATTGTCAACACACCTGACACAATAACCAGAATCTTCTGTTTTTGTTACTGATAAATAGTCTGAATGATGGTTTGTTATTGTTTGTAAAATAAATTTTCTATCCTCAAATGCTTTACTGCATTTACGTAAAACATTTAATGCTAAATGTAAGTTCTTCTGCCTTTGTAAAAAATTAGTACAACTGGCTAATTCTTTTTGTTTGTTTGTATTGTAAATTTTAATTTTTAATGTCCTTATAAATCCATTGAATATCTAAAACATAGATACATAAGAAATAAAAATAATATTCGTTTGAAAGGTAGCAACATACTTACAAATGTCGAGCAAATTATTTTTAAATGGAAATTCAGTTTGTTAAGAATTACATCAATATCATATTGTTCCAGTTTAAAACCATATATGAAGGGAACAGGTTTAATATTTACATTCACGAATTTGAAATCATTGCAAACACTTTGTAGATCAAATCTTCTTTTAAATTTACATAGAGAAGTATGACCTTCAACACTATTAGAAGTAAATACATGTTCGACATCGAATAATTCCATGATAAAAATTTTAATACATTCGTATTATATTACAGTTAAAATTTTCCATTAAAATTTCGTGTATAAATTAATAATTCCATATCTAAAGCGATATGTATTTTAACATACATATGTAATTGTATACAAGTAATTGTCATTATAATTAATATTTTTCGTAGTATGTGTTATTTTTAAACTAAATATAAGCTACTACTTAAATCAGCGGTGTAAATACAAAAAAGGAACTATATTTACAAATTGTAATTGACAAGTCAAACTGAATATAAAACCCAGGCAAAATCAGGAAAAAATACTGAACTACAATTCAACCTTACTGAACGAATTACGAATTATTTACAATACATTAGGTAGTATTTGTTCGTTTATCCTCTTTCTTTCAATTAATGATCACAATATAAAAGTTATAATAATTCAATTAAAAATTAATAATGTATAACATTACATTTTTACCATTTTTTTGTATATAATATACAACAATATGTTTCAAAGTTAATTTACTTATTTTTGTGTTTATGCCGCTTTCGCCAAGATTTTTGTTTTTCCTTTTTCATTGTTGTTCTCGATCACACATATTTTAAAAAGAATAGTTACTAAAGGAATAAGTTGCTTTGGCTAAACTTTTTGTTTTCTATCATCTTTTAATCATTTAGGGTCTATTCGAAATATTCTTTTGACCCGCTTCTTTTTTCTTTAATATTTCTTAACTAATTCTTCTTACTTGTTTAGATAGAATACTGGTTTTGCCTTTTCGTTTGCTTACATATTTATACAAAAATAGTTTGTGTAAAGTTGGGTAATAAAAGATAATTTAGTTTTTGCTCTTCTTATCTTATAGTGTATTGTAATAACATTAATTAAATTAGCAAAGATTAATGGAATTAGAAAATTGCCTTCTACTTACAAAGAGGATAAATGGATAGTCATGCAAGCTAAGCATATTATACATATGTTTGTAGATATATACAAAATATTTGCGTATTTGACATTAGGATTGCTTCAAAAAATCTATTTATTAGTGTTTCTTTAGCATTACATTTTCCCATGAGCATAGAAAATTAGTATAGTAAAATAGTACGGAATTATTTTATTACCTAGTTGAAGTATTATAATTTATTTAACGAATAAAGATAAATTAAAAGAATATATGGCTGTATATAACCTTAAAGGTCAATATCCATTTTATGCTATTTTAAATATTTTTTTAATTTCTTTTAATTTTTTCTCTCCTGTTTGGTTTATGAACGTACTTTAACATAATTCAGAATGTTGTCATATTTAGTAGAAATTACAGTCACTAGTTGCAGTACCAACCTGGAAACAGACGGAATAACAATAAAAAAATCTGACATTGATTTGACAACATTGTCGAATATATTCAATTTTTATGCGATTTTTAATCCTTATTTAAACATTGTCATACTCATTGTTTTGATGAAGAACAATATAAAGTGAAAATATTAAATAAATTAAAATGTGAAATTATTACATAACTATAACTAGATACAGTGAAAATATTTGTTTGATGGGTTATTTTATTTAAATTTCTTGTGAATTGTATCCTAAGAAAGATGAGTATATCATCAGCTATCCGAATGAGTTATAATATCGATTGGATACTACCAAGCTTGCGAAATCCAACAAAATTTTGGAATTTAGCAAGCACAATTACCATGGCTGCAGTAGGACTTTTTAGTAAAATATTGATAAGTAAAGACTATCTATTTTTTCTTTAAAGATTAATGTTACATTGCAATTTTAATTTATTTTAGAATGGTTAAATACAACAAAAATATATAATAGGCATATCATGTTACGTGCTTTAGATGAAAGACCAGGAAATGTACCATTAATAACAGTATCTAACCATCATTCCTGTTTTGATGATCCTGGTATATGGGGTAAGTATTGGTTATAGTTACTTAATTAGCGTAATTTTCAATTTTACAAATTTTAAAGGTACTTTAAAATTAAAACATTTATTAAGGAAAAACAAAATGAGATGGTCTTTGGCTGCACATGATATTTGTTTTACATGTTCTCCACATGCATATTTTTTTGCATTTGGTAAATGTGTTCCTGTGGTAAGAGGGGCAGGAGTTTTTCAAAATGCTGTTGATTTTTGTATTGAACAACTTAGAAAAGGTTCTTGGATTCATATATTTCCAGAAGGTAAGTACTTATTTAACGATATTTATATTTTCAAAGTATGAATGTGTTTGAAACTACTTCAAGGAAAATTATACTACAGGGCTTGCGGGAGTTTCTGGGAAATTAAACCAATATATTATCATTTATGCATACGTTTTTACAAATTAAGTGCTCTTAATTTTAGCCTATCCTGTTTCATTTGTTTTGACTTGTTAAATTATGGATTCCAAATGTCTTTTACTCTTACTGATTATTTCCAGTATCTGATATACCTCAAGATTAATCAGGCACCACATCTAATCAATAGTTTTGTAGTAGTCTGTGCTGATTATATATTATTTATTTTTTGAAAAACAGAACAAATATCTTAATAAAATATATTAATAGATTTAAAATAATTTTTAATCAGTTTATAATAAACTAAACAGAATAAGGTTTCGTTAAAAAATCATATTTGTTTTTGAATGGGAAACTTATGATTGATTATTTATAATTGATAAAATTAATTGAAATACATATAAGCATAATGGAACTATTGTCATTTTCATTGGGTTAGAATCTAAAAGCAAATTTAATTCGGTGCTTGCTAATTTGTGCATTCTTTGCAAGTTTGATCAGAACAGATAAAATTATCCAAAACAAATTGCTTAAATTACTGCCGTTTTATGTTTTTCACTTAATTGCCAAATTAAAACGAAATCTTTAGCATAAGGATCTTCCATTGTTTGCCACTAAGAAATACAAAATTTTTATGGTGCAGATTAATAATTTCGATTATATTTTGTAATATGTATGTTGTAACAAGTCATCAATTAAGGTTATAGAGACGTTCAAGAATTTCTATAGACACCAGATTTTCATGATTATAGTAATACGAATTTTAGTATACAAATTGCATGGAATAAAATTTTAGTTTTTGTCTGTTTTCTGATTTATGTTTCAAATGTGCCAACGCGATTGCTGGCAACATCCTTGAGTACTGTGTATTTCTCAATATCTCGATCAAACTGTTCAGAATTTAAAGAAGACAAAGTTTTTTACAGCCAAATGTTCATCCAGTAGCAGCATATGTATTTGTTTCATGTCAGTCAATGCGTATGGATGCTTGAATTTTGCAGTATCCCTTGTCCGTATCATTTTTTTTAAGGCGCCGATGCTTTTTGCAACAACAGAGGTTGATGGACAACATTTACGAAATTGATGTTTCTTCGTTGACGCTTGAATTTTGCAAATCTAAATAGCGCTATTTGATCTTAGTATTTCCCCAAAGTTAAATGAAATCTATTGATGCATTGTTTTGATCAATAAGGTTAATATATAACCCCTTTCCACAATTAACTATTTGTAAATTCTGTATACGTATTTCGACAACCAAGTTGTCATCATCAGCAGATAAAATCAAAGTGTCGCACCTGGTAAAACACGGCGAAAAAATTGTACGAAAAATATACTCCGTACGCGATCCGCATCGTTGAAAACCAAGATGTGCACTGTGTCTGTTTCACAAGGTTTTTAAAAATACTTTTACTTAAACTAACATGCACTACACCGAAAAAGGTTATTATGGTCAAAAATGTGTGTGATTTATGTGTGTTTTATGATATTGTTCCTCTTGTCTTTCAGTAGAGAAAAAAGGGGCGTTTGCAGGGGGCCGGCGTCATAAACATTTACCAGATGGCCTGAATTCTTTACGATGTGCATGCTTTCATACGCGTCCAGTTCGCGATAATTGTACACGTTCTTTATCAAATGTAAACAATCCATATTAACACTGTGGTTATTTTCTAATACATGTCTCGCTATACCCGATTTTTCCGGTCGGTTGAATTTTATGTGCGAAAGGTGTTCTTTATACCTGGTTTCGATCGATCTTTTGGTTTGGCCGATGTATTGTTTATTGCACTCTAAACATTCAATTCGGTAGATTCCCGATTTTTTATTCTCTTCAATTTTGTCTTTTGCATTTCCTAACAGCAATTTAAGGGTATTATTAGGGCGGGAACATACCTTAAACCCTTGATCTTTAAAAATACTATTCAGATTTTTTGTCACACGATGGAAAGGTAAACAAACAAAATACTTTTCCCGATTGCTCTGTGGTGAAAGACATGTGGTGTCACGGATTGTTTTTCTTATGTTGGCCTTTCTAATTAATCCATTGATTATTTCCGAATCGAAACCGTTGTATACCGCGATATTCTTAATGAGGTTCAATTCTCTTTCATATCTTACTTTTGTTAATGGGAAATTGATCAAGCGATTAATCAGAAAATTGAATGAAGCCATCTTCTGTTGCATGCTGTGATTTGAGTCAGCCGTAATGAATCTATTGACATTGGTTTCTTTTCGGAAAATATCAATTTCTATTTTGAGATCTTTCTTAATAACTAAGGTGTCCAAAAAAGGCAACTTGTCATTGTTTTCTTTTTCTACTGTGAATTTAATTGTCGGGAATTTTGAATTTAACTGTTTAACGAAATCATTTAAGTTGCATTTTTGTGTATTGAAAACCGCGAAAATATCATCGACATACCTGACCCAAATTCTAGGAAAATATTTAGCTTTATTTTTTAGTTCTATTTCAAAATTACTCATGAACAGGTCCGCTATGAATGGAGAAAGACAATTGCCCATTGCAGTTCCCTGTTTTTGTTCATAGAACTTCCCTTCGAACTGAAAACAATTTTGGGACATGCAAAGGTTTGTTAATTTCACGTATTCCTTTATTTTCTCTGGTTCGATCTTATTTTTGTGAAGCAATTCTTCTAAATATTTTAAAGTTTCTGGGATCGGTACCGAAGGAAACAATGACGTTACGTCGAATGAAACTAAAATTTCTCCTTTTTCTAATTTACAATCTTTGATCCTTTGGATAAATTCTAATGAATTATTGACTGAGAGACTTTCAAGTTTTTCGGGCAAATTTTTGTATTCATTCACTAGCCATTTCGATAACAAGTAAGTAGGGGAGTTGATCCCTGAGACAATTGGTCTCATTGTGTTGCCTGGTTTGTGTATTTTAGGCAAACAATATAGTCTAGGGATCAACGGATTACTTACACTTAGCCTATAATTCAGATTCGGGGTTATTAACTTTGAACAACTTTTTAACGCGTTTTTTGTGTCCCTAATCATTTTTGGTAATGGAGTTTTCGTACATTCAACATAGGGACCTTCTGAGATTAAATTTTTCACTCTTAGAAAATAGTCGCTTTTGTTCAAAATTACTAACTTATTCCCTTTATCTGCTTTTAAATAAAAACAGTCTTTCGATCTGAGACTCTTAATTAAGTTCCATTCGTGGTGCACTACTTTTTGTTTTTGTTCTTGTAAGTTCTGTTTGATTTGAGTCTTACAAGCTTCTCTAATAAAATTTTTTGAGGTTTGATCTAAATATTTAATAGCCGCTTCGATGCTTGCGATCACCTCCTCGGTAGGGGTTTCGCGGTACGACAAACAATGTTTTAAACCTTTATTTAATAAGTCTATTTCTCCTCGATTAAAAGTCTCGGATGAATTATTGACGACGAGTGTTTCTTTTATAGGATTTATATTAACATTCTTGTCTGATCGTGGGCATAAATTTTTGAATTTCTTGTTCAAACCTTTAATTTTCTTATTTAATTTATGGTTTGTAATTTCCGCGATTTTTCTATAAAAGCAACACCAGTCTTGATACTCAGATTCATTTAAGTTTTTTGTTAATTTTAAATGCAGTTCATATAATTTTAATTCTAATCTACTTCTTTTACTGTACAGATATTTCATTTCCATTTTTAACCATTTCATTTTCGCATATGAAATGATTTTTTCGTTCATTCTACAATTTGATGTGACATTTACTTTAATAAATTTAGGAAAAACATTTCTATTTTTACATCGATTCAAGAAATTTATATCTGCACTTATAAACTTAGCTTTACTATATATCTTGTGAAATGCGTTGTACTCCTTTGACCGGGAAGTCATCTTGTAGTTGAATTTGATGGAGCCTGTGGTTTATTGACTTGATCAATAAGGTTAATATATAACCCCTTTCCACAATTAACTATTTGTAAATTCTGTATACGTATTTCGACAACCAAGTTGTCATCATCAGCAGATAAAATCAAAGTGTCGCACCTGGTAAAACACGGCGAAAAAATTGTACGAAAAATATACTCCGTACGCGATCCGCATCGTTGAAAACCAAGATGTGCACTGTGTCTGTTTCACAAGGTTTTTAAAAATACTTTTACTTAAACTAACATGCACTACACCGAAAAAGGTTATTATGGTCAAAAATGTGTGTGATTTATGTGTGTTTTATGATATTGTTCCTCTTGTCTTTCAGTAGAGAAAAAAGGGGCGTTTGCAGGGGGCCGGCGTCATAAACATTTACCAGATGGCCTGAATTCTTTACGATGTGCATGCTTTCATACGCGTCCAGTTCGCGATAATTGTACACGTTCTTTATCAAATGTAAACAATCCATATTAACACTGTGGTTATTTTCTAATACATGTCTCGCTATACCCGATTTTTCCGGTCGGTTGAATTTTATGTGCGAAAGGTGTTCTTTATACCTGGTTTCGATCGATCTTTTGGTTTGGCCGATGTATTGTTTATTGCACTCTAAACATTCAATTCGGTAGATTCCCGATTTTTTATTCTCTTCAATTTTGTCTTTTGCATTTCCTAACAGCAATTTAAGGGTATTATTAGGGCGGGAACATACCTTAAACCCTTGATCTTTAAAAATACTATTCAGATTTTTTGTCACACGATGGAAAGGTAAACAAACAAAATACTTTTCCCGATTGCTCTGTGGTGAAAGACATGTGGTGTCACGGATTGTTTTTCTTATGTTGGCCTTTCTAATTAATCCATTGATTAACAAAAAACGCGTTAAAAAGTTGTGCAAAGTTAATAACCCCGAATCTGAATTATAGGTTAAGTGTAAGTAATCCGTTGATCCCTAGACTGTATTGTTTACCTAAAATACACAAACCAGGCAACTCAATGAGACCAATTGTCTCAGGAATCAACTCCCCTACTTACTTGATATCGAAATGGCTAGTGAATGAATACAAAAATTTGCCCGACATACTTGAAAGTCTCTCAGGCACTAACTCATTAGAATTTATTCAAATGATCAAAGATTGTAAATTAGAAAAAGGGGAAATTTTAGTATCATTCGACGTAACGTCATTGTTTCCGACGGTACCGATTCCAGAAACTTTAAAATATTTAAAAGAACTTCTTCACAAAAATAAGATCGAACAAGAGAAAATAAAGGAATACGTGAGATTAACAAACCTTTGCATGTCCCAAAATTGTTTTCAATTCGAAGGGAGGTTTTATAAACAAAAACAGGGAACTGCAATGGGCAATTGTCTTTCTCCATTCATAGCGGACCTATTTTTGAGTAACTTTGAAATTGAAATAAAACATAAAGCTAAATATTTTCCAAGAATTTGGGTCAGGTATGTCGATGATATTTTCGCGATTTTCAATACACATAAATGCAATCGGATGATTTCGTTAAACAGTTAAATTCAACATAACATAAGAAAAACAATCAGTGATACCACATGTCTATCACCACAGAGCAATCGGGAAAAGCAGTTTGTTTGTTTACCTTATCATCGTATGATAAAAAATTTAAATAGTATTTTCAAAGAGCGCGGTTTTCAAGTTTGTTTTCGCTCCAATAATGCAATTGAAACCCATTTAGGAAATGCAAAAGACAAAATCGAAGATAATAAAAAGTCGGGAATCTACCGAATTGAATGTTTAGATTGCAATAAACAATACATCGGCCAAACTAAATGATCGATCGAAATCCGGTATAAAGAACACCTTGCGCACATAAAATTTAACCGACCAGAAAAATCAGGTATAGCAAGGCACGTGTTAGAAAAGAACTACAGTGTTAACATGGATTGCTTACATTTGATAAAGAACGTGTATAATTATCGTGAATTAGACACCTATGAAAGCATGCACATCTTAAAGAATAAAAGCCATGTGGTGAATAGTGACATTGGGCCAATGCAGACGACCCTTTACGGTCTGCTTAATGTCCGAAGAAGAGAAACACAGTAATTAATCACATGCAGGTACTTATCGGTCGTATCCGTGTTCTCCTTTTTCCAATGTCATTCATCTTAGTTTAAGTAAAACAATATTCAAAAATCTTGTGAAACGAATATTTAGTGTACGTCTAGGTTCTCAATGGTGTGTACCGCGTACGGAGTGTGTTTTCGTACAGGTATTTTTCGCCGTGGTTTACCAGGTGCGACACTTTGCGGTTAATCTGCTGATGATGACAACTTGGTTGTCGAAATGCGTATACAGAATACAAAAGTTAATGTGGAAAGCAGTTATATATCAACCTTAGAGATTAATTTAAGTAAAGATGCTGCTTAATTAGTATTTTCCAAAATTAAATGTATTATACTAATTTTCAGGGCAAAGGTCTTAATTAGTATAAATACGTTGTGGTATTTATATAATTCTGTTTAAATATATTTACATACTTTTTCTTAACGTATTATTACATTCCCAGTAACGTTTTAATTATACAAAGGATATAAATGCATTGTATTGTCGGAATGTATTTATATTCGTTTTCTTTATATTATAGGTTTTTCTAATTTTTATATTGTATTTGCTTAATTTCAGAGGATCGTTTATTTTATTTTATATAATCCTTTATTTACATTTTAGTATAGGTATACACTGTACACTTATTGCATCTATTATGTATATTATCTCAGTTCATGATGTACACTTAAGTGAGTAATGAACCGGGTGTGTGCAATTGTGAGCCATGTGCATTTAATGAAACAATTATCCATCTGTGGAGACGAAGGTGTGCGGACAATAGGATAAACCTGTGTGTGTAGAGTGTGTAATAATCAGTGCGAGTATTGCGAAAATTATAGATATACTGTCAACGTAAGTCCACGGGCGGCATTAATTTTATCTCCTTAAGAGCGAATAATTAGAGAGTGCACGAATCAACGTATTTACTGAAAGAAGATCCGAAGCACAGACCGTCTGCATTAAAACGAGATGTGCCTATACACATAAATAGGGAGACATTATAAAGTAAAAAATTGTATTTGTGAATTGTAATGTTAATTTTTTTGTTTTCTTTATTACTTTATTTTTACATATAGTTATATCACATTGGGACAATTATTCTCTTTAATTATTGTTATTTTATGGTTTATACTACGTATAAATATTTTATGAGATTTTTCTGCTATTCAAATTAAAGGAGCGTTTATCTATGTGCACCTTCTTTCGTAATACAAATCGATCTGAGTATTATTATTTGCATAGAAGTAGCATCTTTATATTTATTTGTAGTCATATGAATTACAATAAGCCTAAGTCCTTGTAATTTTTTTTATAATTTCCTAATTTAATTATCATTGAAGGCTCCCAGCAAAATATAAATATACTACTTAAATACTGAATAAAAGTGTAACAGTTCAAAATGTAGGATCAATAAATAAGGTTTGTAAGAAACTTCAGACCCTTATAAATACGTAAAATTTTTCTAAAGACGAAATACGATGAAGTCGATATTTATGATAATGACAAATTTATAAATGCGGTTACATATTCATGCGTAAATACATGAATTCATTAGATCATTACATATTGAGATAAGTATATACGAGGGTAGCCATTTATATTTTGGGAACTGGCAACACTGTTAGTGTTGCCGCCGATCCGATGATTGCATCGTGAAGTTTGTCATTTTTGACAATACATTTACCTTGACAGTTTTATTATCCGGTCGCTATTTCTATTGTCGACAGTAGCATGAAAATTTTATGTCAGCGAAAAAATGGAATTAACTCGCGAACATTTTCGTGCAATTATTTTTCATAATTTTCGACGTGGATTATCTCAACAAGAATGCATCGACTAGCTGAATTCTTTATATGGTGATGAAGTACCATTGAAAACTACAGTATATCGTTGGTATAGTGAATTCAAACTTGGATGGCATTTTTTGGACGATGAATTTCGTGAAAGTCGCTCCACGAATGTTGTTGTGTCGGAAAACATTAATGCAGTGTCTGAACTGATAATGCAAGACCGTCATATAACAAACCGTTTAGCCGTTAAGAAGCTGTGTTCACGTTGGGTACCAAATAATTTGACAACCGCATAAAAAATGTCTCGCGTCGATTGATGCCAAGAAACACACAAAAAAATACAATGGCGGTGCTTCAAAAAATATTTATAAAGCCGTTACAGGTGATAAATCTTGGATCTATACGCATGAGCCCGGTAGTAAACAGTAGTCGACTGTGTGAGTATTCGAAGATAAGCCAAAACCAACAAAAGTTGTTCGCGTTCGAAGCACATCAAAACAAATGGTCGCCTGTTTTTTCGGAAAAACTAGTCACGTTGCCATCGTGCCCTAAGAGAGTTGTAGAACAGTCAATTCCGAATGGTACACAACTATTTGTTTGCCAAAAGTTTTTGATGAAATAAGGAAAACAAACCGAGAACGACAGATCATTCTCCAGCATGACAATGGGAGCTTCCACAGATCGATTAAAACAATTGAATATTTGACCGTGCAAAACATTGAATTGATGAGCCGTCCGCCGTACAGCCCTGATCTAGCACCCTGTGGTGCAGTTGAGGCTTTCAAAACTCGTATTTTGGAGATACCGCCTTCACGATGGCGGCAATGCTTTTCGGATTGGTTTTAACGAATGCAAAAGTACATTGACTTTCGAGGAAAATACTTTCAAAAGCAAGAAAATTATTTTCGATAATAAAATTTTTTTTGTTTGCTATTCCCGAAATATAAACTGCTACCCTTGTAGTAAACAAATATAATAGATAAGAATATTCCTAGAAATCATAACATAAAAATGTAAACTAAGGTAACAAATGAAAAAATCAGAATAATAGAGAATAATACAGATTGTTGTAGACGATCCACTTCTCTATTATATTTTGTTAAAGCTACTCAATAAATAATTTTTAAAAAGTAAAATCCTTTCTAAAATTATTTTGATTACATTTAGTAGGTCATATTTCAGCTACCTCCATGTTATTATTTGTCCTTTTTTAAACAAAAAGATACTTGTATAACATATTAAATAAATATTTTTTTAAAAATTATATATTTTTTTGTTTCGATATCTCCTCCTAAAAATATTCATAAAACAGGATTTTTTTCATCTAATACGGTAGTTTTCGTACAACTTTCTTAATGTAATATAGTGAATGAAATCATTTACATGCCTTGCAATATCAATTAGTTTGTAGTGTGTTTATGAAATTCATTTACGCAGTTTTTGATGTTGTTTAAATAAAAAAGATGCTGGATACTCCTCGTTCAAGTTAATATAAATTCTACATGAATTATTCAGAAAGTAATACAAACATTATAGAAATAACTATGTATAATGTTTTTTAATATTAAAATAGAGAGAAGTTCATAGAACCAATATTTTGTGTAGAACAACTGCGTGTGTATTCGCGGTATTTTAGTTATAATGTTTTTCATTTTCGTATTAATAATTTATTTAAACAAAAAATTATTGAATAGTACTACATATTACGTTTTTTTTTAATTTTAGAGAAGCTAGCGATGTTGAAGAATTAGTTGAAAAATTAGGGATACAAATCTTAAGAGCACGCGATGAATGGGGTTACACCCCCGCTCACTGGGCCGCCCTTGATGGAAACGTTGAGATTATGCGATATTTAGTCGATAAAAGCGCCCCAGTGGACTTGTCTTGTTTAGGAACTCAAGGACCTCGACCTATACATTGGGCATGTAGAAAAGGACATTCTGCAGTGGTTCAGGTCCTTCTACAGGCCGGTGTTGCGGTAAATGCAGCCGATTTTAAAGGTCTGACGCCACTGATGACCGCATGTATGTTCGGTCGTACCGCTACGGCTGCATTTCTTTTGGGAATGGGTGCTTTAAATAATTTGGTCGATATAAATGGTGATACTGCTTTGCATTGGGCCGCTTATAAAGGACATGTAGATGTCATGAAATTATTGATGTATTCAGGTGCGAATTTGCAGACAGCCGATTATTTCGGCTCCACACCTTTACATTTATCATGTATATCAGGGAGCGTTACGTGTGTTAAATTATTGTGCGAGAAGGTAAGGTTAACAGTTAAAAATAAACTGACTGTTTTTTTCGTGTAACAGTCTTTGCACATATTGTCATGAATCATGTATTCAGACTTATTTTTCTTTAGCACTTATAGTCGCAAATTTTGCGTTTTTTTAACGTATTTTAGATATAACTTCCGGCTCGATATATATGTATATAAAATGCAGTAGCAGTTCAATTTTACACGGAGGCCATACAAAATTTGACGTGAAAAGAACTGTTGATTAAAAAAATTGGGGTATTTTAATAAATATATTGCAATTACTAATTAAATATTTTAAAAAACATATTTAAACTTGAGATCAATTATTCACTATTAAGTTTCAATAATATTATTTATTATGCGTTTGGATATTTTATTTATAAACGACATTTTTATACTTAACATTGCCAATGCAGTCTTTTCAAGTCTATAGTATTTTATAAAAAAATATTCTTTTAAATGTTAAAAAACATCGTTCTCTCTCTACAGTAGTCACCGACATTATGTATAATATTGTCAATAATTTTACGGCTTCTAAAAATATTTCTTTAAGTTTATTCTTAAAAAGTAATTGAAGTATTGGCATAGCACCAGGGCATTCATAATAGTCATCACTCTCATTCGTAAATGACTCTTACTTCAGTTTTTAATTTAAGATTATGCATACTCGGAAAATGAATTCTAGCTAATTTTAAAATATTACCCATGAAAAATTTTTTTAAAATTTTTAAACTTATCACTAGAGCGGCGTCACTTATAGTACAGTCTGTCTTCAGTTCACCGGTGCGTGTCTATCGTGTCTCCATGAATAAGTTGCCCGTCAACCACGTACTTCCTATGGGATACTATACATACTACGAGCGTAAGAACGGCATAGGAATGGGAATCCCACTATTACCGGTGATAGCTAACTTATTCATAGGGGCCTGAGAAGAAGAATCTATAGGGAGCAGCGAGTGGAAAGCGAAGTGCTAACTATGGTACGCCGACGACATATTTGTGATTTGACCACATAGAAAAGAAAAACTACATGAGTTCTCCGATCACATGAACAGGCAACATTTCTCTATAAAGTTTACGATGGAAATAGAAGAAGAAGGAAGACGACCGCTTTTAGATGTAATAGTATATCGCACACAGTCTGGAACACTATATGGGGTATAGAGGGAGAAAACACATGCTGATAGATACCTGCATTCCACGTTCCATTACTATCCGAAGTAGAAAAGACCCGTTATTACAATACTAGTGCATACAGCAAGTACGATCAGTGACGCCGAAAATTTGCAAGGCGAAAAGCGATAAGTCAAGGAAACATTGGAAAATAACGGATATAGCAATACAGAAATAAGAAGAGCCTTATGGAAACACAGAACGGAAACGCCACCAATAGAAATGGAAACAGATTCAACCATATACCTTATCTGGAGGAACTGAGAAGATATGAGAGATATTGATGAAGAAGAATAAGAGAGTATGTTTTAGAACTGAAATCGCCATTCAACAGACTTAAGGAAAAATTATCACGAACAAAAGGAGAAGAAGTCTACAAGTTAATATGCGAGCGATACACGAAGGAAAAGAAATGAACAATCAGTAGTTGTGGAAAATTTCACGAAAACGGACATAAAGTAAACTTTGAAGAAATGAAAGTATTAGCCACTACGAATAACTACTATCGGAGAAGCCGTCGAGATAGAGAAACATTCAAACTTTAACCGCAAGGACGGTTATAGACTCAGCAACATATGGAATAGTCTTCAACGAGAATCCGTTACGGCCAATGGAGAACGACGGACATGCATTGGTGAACGGAAGACATGTATGTACAAAGAAGAATAACAGTGAAGAGAATCAGTCTAATAGTAAATCTTTAAAAAAACTGGCAGTATGAACACCGTTGAACCAAAGACATATATAAAGAAGAACGATAATAGAGAGAATCAATTGAATAGCAGATTTGAAGAAGCGGGAAGTATAAACAATGAAACAACACGGAAAATTGCGCAAAAAGATCATTTAACTTTCAACACTTAGCGCAAATACCTGTATTGCGCTTCAATAGTTTCGTAGAACTATTCTCACTCATTTGAATAAGTAAACAACAGAGGGCACGTATTAGAATGGAAAAATCGCTAGGAAGAAACAGTACGTAAATCTATAGACTAATAGCCCGATTGTTTGTAACTCTGTGCAGACACAGGATTAAAACACTTCAAATAAATTTTAACGAGAAGTTTCTGTACTTTTCGAATATTCATATGTGTTTGAATAATGTGTTTTTCATTCATTGTACACACTTACGAGGGTAGCCGTTTATATTTCGGGAACTGGCAACACTGTTAGTGTTGCCAGCTGCCGATCCGATGATTGCATAGTGAAGTTTGTCATTTTTGACAATATATTTACCTTGACAGTTTCATTATCCGGTGGCTATTTCTATTGTTGACAGTAACTTGAAAATTTTATGTCAGCGAAAAAATGGAATTAACTCGTGAACATTTTCGTGCAATTATTTGTCATAACCTTCGGTGTGGATTATCTCAACAAGAATGCATCGTTGAGCTGAATCCTTTATATAGTGATGAAGCACCATCGAAAACTACAGAATATAGTTGGCATAGTGAATTCAAACTTGGACGGCGTTCTTTGGACGATGAATTTCGTGAAAGTCCCACAAACGTTGTTGTCTCGGAAAACATTAATGCAGTGTCTGAATTGATAATGCAAGACCGTGAGATTGAGGCATCTCTAGGTATTAGTAACACCAACATGCATAAGATACTACATGAACATTTAGCCGTTAAGAAGCTATGTTCACGTTGGGTACCACATAATTTGACAACTGCTCAAAAAAGCTCTCGCATCGATTGGTGCCAAGAAATGCACAAAAAATACAATGGCGGTGCTTCAAAGAACCCATATAAAGTCGCCACAGGTGATGAATCATGGATCTGTACGTATGAACCCGATAGTAAACAGCAGTTGACTGTGTGGGTATTCTAAGATCAGTCAAAACCAACAAAAGTTGTTCGCGCTTGAAGCACATCAAAACAAATGGTCGCCTGTTTTTTTCGGAAAAACCGGTCACGTTGCAACCGTGCCTTTAGAAAGTTGTAGAACCGTCAATTCCGCATGGTATACAACTATTTGTTTGCTAAAAGTTTTTGAAGAAATAAGGAAAACAAACCGAAAACGACAGATTATTCTCCAGCATGTGAATGCGAGCTCTCACAGGCCGGTTCCAACAATTGAATATTTTACCGGGCAAAACATTGAATTGATGAGTCTGATCTAGCACACTGTGATTTCTTTTTGTTACCACACGTGAAGAATAAACTTCGTGGTCAACGGTTTTCTATGCCGGAAGAGGTAGTTGAGGCATTCAAAACTCATATTCTGGAGATACCGTCTTCACAGTGGCAGCAATGCTTTTCAAATTGGTTTAAACGAATGCAAAAGTGTATTGATTTTCAAGGCGAATATTTTGAAAAGCAATAAAACTATTTTCGATAATAAAAATTTTTTTTTTGTTTGCTATTTCCGAAATATAAACGGCTGCCCTCGTACATGTATATCTGTTAACTCATCTTATGAAAAATATCCTCGTATTTAAATTCTATTCTATTTAATGGTGACGAATCAATTTTCCATATTTTGATGGATCCTGTGGTTGATTAACTTAATCACTGGAGGTGATATAACCCTTTGCCACATTAATTTTCGTGTTCTGTATACGTATTTCGACAACTAAGTTGTTATCATCAGTAGACAGCCGTAGTTTTCTGTTTAATTGTCTGCTGATAGTGACAACTTAGCTGTCGAAATACGTATACAGAACATGAAAATTAATGTGGAAAGGGGTTATATATCAATCTTCAGTGAAATTTTCCAAATGAATAAAATTTATACAATTGTCTGTACATGCATGTATTTTCTAGAATAATTTAGATCTAGAGCCTTTAGATAAAAATGATAAAACTCCATTGATGCTGGCTCAAAGTCATCGTCATGGTGATATCGTCCAAGTTCTTCAAATTGAAAAAAAGAGAAGATCTAGTTGGTTTCCGTCCCTTAGCGAAATTTGGGGATTGTTATTTGGGAAAGCCGGAAATTCAAAAGTACCATTGTTATTTTTCATGGTATCTGTTTTATTATGGGGTTATCCAATGTACATAATTCGGGTAAGTTTTTTTCTTAATGTTCAAGTAGGTATTTTTATTGATTTAGTTTCAAATGTTGATGTTTTAGATATTAATTGAAGTAGTGCATATATGTCAGAAAGCTCGCTTTTATTTTAAGTACATATACAAAATTTGAAAGGCATTTTCTATTATCCAATCGTCACAAGTTGTCAATTACTGTAAACCTTCTTATAATGCGATACTTTCAGAGCACGAAAGCAATGGCAGTCTTGGAATTGTTTTAATGCATTTCTTATACACGCTAGTTAACACGTTAAGCATGTGCAAGCGATTCATTTGTTAATATAAGGGATACCGAAAAATTTATGTCTGTAATATGTTAGGCGATGAATAAAAGTGGCAAAAATATCTTTCTGAAAACAGCGCAATATCCCACACATTTATACTTTCCATGCTTCCATACATTTAATATGGCGAATTTTAGGAATGTTTACACACCCTATTTATTACACGTTGCAATTAATGTTGAATTTCCGTTTTTTTTAACTTTCAATCTATAATATGTATATACAGTAATGGTTCAGTAGACAATTGCTGGATGAAGAAATACATAAAGAAAAATGTTACATATTTCACTTTAGATGATGTAAAAAAAAGGGCAGAAAAAAGCTATTGTCGATAATATTGGGTCTGGGAAAAAGTTCGTGGCGTTTTTTCAGTAAAATTCAACTGGTCCCCGCATGGCGCGTTGACGAATTCATTTAAACCAAATATGCTCCATTATTATCGACAATGTTTCGCCATTTTTTTGGTAGATCCATGATCCCATCGGTGAAAAACTTCTGTGGTTTCTGGTCGAAAAACTGAATCAAGTAGTTTTCACAGGCTTCTTTTGAAACCAACTTAATTCCATTGAGAGAGTTCTGCAGAGATCGAAACAGATGATAGTCAGAGGGTACTATATCCGGACTGTAAGGTGGGTGCATCAAAACTTCCCAACCAAACTCTCTCAATTTTTGACGGGTCATCAAAGAAGTGTGTGGTCGGGCGTTGTCGTGATGGAAGACAACACCTTTCCTATTAATCAATTCGGGCCGTTTTCTTTCAATCGCCTGGCGTAATCTCTCTAGTTGTGCACAGTAGAGTTGAGAATCAATCGTCTGACCAGTTGGAAGTAGCTCGTAGTGGACGATTCCCCTCCAGTCCCACCATACACACAGCATCACTTTTTTTGGCGTCAATGTTGGCTTAGCGAACGCTTGTGACGGCTCACCATCCTTTATCCACGATCTTTTACGCTTCCGATTATCGTACGTAATCCATTTTTCATCTCCGGTTATTAAACGTTTCAGAAACGGCTCGATTTCATTCCGTTTCAGCAGCGCATCGCAGATGTTAATTCGGTCCATCATGTTTTTCACGCTCAACTCATGAGGAACCCATACGTCAAGCTTTTTTTTGTAACCAGCTTTGTGTAAATGGTTCAAAACAGTTTTGTGGTCAATGCCTAGCTCCATGCCAATATCGACACTGCTGATATGCTTATCTTGTTGGACTTTTCAAGAATTTCATCAGATTTTTCAGTGATTGGACGACCGGAGCGTGACTCATCTTTCACATTGAAATTTCCAGAACGAAAGCCAGCGAACCATTTCCGCGCAACAGATTTCGATAAAGTACCTTCACCGTACACAGCACAAATTTTATCACAAGCCTGCGCAGCGTTCTTCCCCTTATCATAATAATATTGCAGAATATAGCGAAATTTCTCATTATTCTTCTCCATTTTCAAGTGCGAATAACTTTCCAACCACTGCACCGATTACAATGTTTCTACGCTCAAACTAACGTTCGGAAGGTCATCTAAAAAACGAGCCGTCGGTGGTGTCGCTGTGACTTGTTGTTCTTTAGTTATCGGCAACCAATGCCATCTATCGGGAAAAACGCCACGAACTTTTTCCCAGACCCAATATGTACTGATCAAAATGCATTTTAAATAATAACAATGCTCATCTGACCCTCATTGACAAGTTGTAAATATCTCTTGGTTTTTATCTGAAAAGGAAAATACAAAATATTGAGGGACATTATATTTCAATCTATCGAATAGGAATAAAGCTATCACAGAGAAGGACGGGTAGGAGAACATCTACAAGTGCTCCATTTCGTATAATACTTAAGTTCGCGAAAAATAGTCTTAAAAAGTCGTAGGCGAATTAACAAAATGCAACAAAAGAAAGAAGCTATTTTTCATATACTATACATAATTCGTCCATTATCTTAATATTTTTTTCTAAAAAAATTAACATTCAGTTTGAATAGTCATGCTAATACCACCAATTGTTAAATGGATATTAACTCTGCAAGTTTTAAGTTTTTATTTGACCAGTCTTATACTACCAGCTCGGCGTTAAAAGTCATAAACAGTAAATTAAATTATTTTCTGTTTTTTGTGTTAGATATTTTTAATCACAGAAGGTGAAATTGTACTTTTCTGAGAAGAGTAAAATAATTCTTTCTGGTGATAACAGCCACTTTCAGAGTTAACTCAATCCGTAAAATTTGTTTATGTGTATATATTACGATACGTGATTTTAATATAACCTGTTACGAATTAATATGATTTGTAATTTTGTGTTTCTTATAACGCGATGTGAATTAGTCGCGTTATAGGAGGGTGATTGTATCCTATTTGTCCTTTTCCTTTCGCGGAGCTAAAGTATTATTCGGAAAAAATTCTAGCTTAGCAAACTTCAATTCTAGCATTGATTATTATATTGGAAATAGAATAACTTGACATCAGTAATATATAGTAAAAAACATTTCTTCAGAGCGCTGAATTCTATTTATGAAAACGTTCTTATATTTCTGTCTTTGTACTAATTTCTGTATTATATTGATTAATTGTATATTTATTAATTTAAATAATGTAGCATTTGCTTAAATATATTCATTGAAAATTAATATTATAAATAATATTGTTTAAGTTTGGTCCACAATGTGGAAAGCTAACGTGTAAAAAATGTACATTTGCTTTCAGCATGCAAATTTGCCACTAGTTACGGTTTGCGGCGGTAATTCTTATATTGTATTTTAATACTCTAATTACCATAGTATTTTTGTTTTTTTTTTATTAAACATTGATATTAGCAATATCTAGAAAGCAATAGTTCAATGAGGGCTGTTCTATTTTCGTTGAACCTAGCAAAGTAAAATACATTTTTTTAACAAAAAAAAATTATACTTTTTCAAAATACAGGGTGTTTCAAAAAGAATATACGTATTTCGAATGCATATATTTATTAAACTTTAAGACATACGAATATGAAACTTTACACACATATTTACGAACTTCTCAAATTCAGATTACAGATGTTCAATATGCCCTCCATCAGCGACACGAACAATATCACATCGATACTCAAATTCCTCCCATACTTGGGTAAGCATGTTTTTTGTCATTGATGTTATGGCAGTACGGATCAGGTTCTTCAACTCTTCCATGTTCTGTGGGAGTGGGGGGTACATAAACGTTGTCTTTAACGAAACCCCACAGGAAAAAGTCACAGGGTGTCAAATCCGGTGACCGCGTATTTGTCTCCACAATAAATTTTTCTGCGATAGGCAATTTTTAAAACCTAATTATTTTATTTCTAAATTTACACATGGCATGCTAATCCTCTTCAAACAGGTCCTTAACAAGATTAATATTCTTTTCGCTAGTAGTCGTTTCAAGCTTAAGAATCCGAAACCTGTCAATTAAAGAAAGTATACTATGTTGTCTGCTTCTGGGTTTCCGGGCTGGAACCGCGTCACTAGTATATCTGCCGACGTTTCGTACCCGTTTGTATGGTACATCTTCAGGGCTAAACTACTGCACTGAAACTGGAAAACTGGGAAACAGTTTCAGTGCAGTAGTTCAGCTCTGAAGATGTCCCATACAAATGGGTACTAAACGTCGGCAGATATACTAGTGACGCGGTTCCAGCCCGGAAACCCAGAAGCAGATAACATGCACCACGACCGCGGAAGTCTACGTACCAAAGTATACTATGTTGAAATTCATTGTACTACCTCTTCATGGTGGAGGAACAAGGAGCACCAAATACTCGATTGATTTCCTCAAAATATTCTTTATGGTTTAGGATACGTTTCAAATAGTAAAAAATTACAGCTAATGGTCTTCGTTTGAGTCAATGATTTTTTTGTTCAAATGATTAATATAAACCTGCATGTGTGTAATACTCAAGTACATTTTGCAACTGTCACTGTCATTAAGTTCGTAAATAATTAGGTTAAAATATTGTATTAAATAAAGTTTGTAGCATGGTATCACGGTCTGCTAGAGTGGGTTAGCATAAAGAGAACAGCCCTCGTAACTACATTTAAAAAAAAATGGGCTTGTGTAAGATACGATTATAATTTTCCAGTGTGTACCAATAACTTGGAACATACTAAGAGGATCGCATTATTGTTTCATATACTGGAATATAGTGATGTGGGTTTGCTGGATAATAGCCAATCGTAAAAATCCAGGTTACATTCCCATAAACACCGATTCTTACAGTCGAGCTATAAAACAAATTCCATATTTCGATAAATGGAAAAAACGTAATTCGATCCTAAATCGTTTATGTCATACATGCAGATGTCTTAGACCTTTGCGAGCGAAGCATTGTAGGGTATGCAACAGGTGTGTTTCGTATTTCGACCATCACTGCCCTTTCATATATAATTGCGTCGGATTAAGAAACAGAACATGGTTCTTTCTATTTGTCATGAGTGTCGCCATAAACTGTTCATTTACAATTTATTTTGCAACGTATTGTATTGCCATTGAAGGATTTGGGATCATGTATATATTGGGATTGTTGGAGGCCTTTGTCTTTTCCGGCCTGGGATGGATATTGACATGTACCTCTGTAAGTTTAATACATTTTCTTACATTAAATCACGCATAAAAATGCGCTAATGAATGAATGCTGGATTACTGTTGTTCCAAATGTCAATATTGTAAAGCACGTAGTTATTACTGCTTTTAATGCAAAAATGTCTGTTATGATTTCTAATATATTGACACGAACGAAGGAAATATGAAATTTTGTTAGATTGTGTTTATTTTACTTAGTATACAACCTGATATATGATGCTTTCAAAAAGTTGGTTTTGGCATAATTTGTTTCAGTATTAGGAGGGTTATGAAATATATATATATATATAGTATATGATGATTTTAAAAATTTTGAATATACACAGGCATTCATACGGTGCGTCGATATATATAGCAAACCTTCATTAAAATATACAACCCCAATGAATTTTTCGGAAACGAAAATATGTATTCGTAACATATTCAGTACAGTTTCAAACGTAATGACAAGAGTAAACGAGACAAGTGTTACGAGTGGGTCATGGTTTATTAGCAAGTTGTTTTACGTTCTAACGGGTGGCGCAAAAGTAATGACATAATTTGAATTGGCTGCCATTTATTCAAATGGCAGCCAATTCAATACTTGTTTTAAAAATTTCTGGAGTACACAAAATAAGAACTTGAATCGCTCATGAGTACTACGCTTTTTCCTTTTTTTAAACATGCTAAAAATAGTTCACTTTCTATTAAATAACAATTAACCGTAAACCCAAATTGTAACTAATGTTTGAAAGGATTGCCAAGTTCAAAAACGATAAGTTTTTTTTTACTCATCCACCCTCGCGATCAATATTTTCGAATCTCTGCTTGTCAATGGTCGAAAAACCCAAACACTAAATAATATATATGTATGTATTGCTATTCTATGATTAGCAAACGCAAACACTATATAATAATTCTTTTTGTATTCTTTTCTCTTGGTCGTTTTGTTCTAATTATAATCTTTACTCTTTTTTATTGGGAGGTTCGACCGTTGAGGAAGCGGGCAGTTGCATATGATTAGTATTCCTACGAGGATACACCACCATGTTTTATATGCAGAATTGATTTGATATTTAATGATGCTTATCAATTAACTAAATTCATAGCAGAAAAATAAAATTTTATAATTAATGATGTCTTTTGCGTTTTCACTGCTGCTTGTATAAGTCTACAGGCTCGGAATGTTCTGGAACGGTCATATTCTCGAAGTTTTAGTATTTTTTCCGTACATTGAGTATATATTAAAGTAAAAGTGTTGTGACAGTCTGAAGTTCTTATAAAATTATCAGATTCATTCCCAAAAATCTAGTACATTTTAACATACATCATATCCTGTAGAGAATTGCGTCCTCTTTCCAAATTCTTAATACCACACATATACAGTTGCTCGAGATGCAGCTTTTCTCCCAAAACTAAATTGCAAGCGATCAAGACGTTATTTTCTTTTAAACTAATTTTAAAACCATTACACTTGTTTCTTTTATTTCAAAACGTAAGCTACTTTCTGGATAATCCCCGTATATTATTTTTTTCTAATTTCCATTTTTAAAATAATCTGTACGCAGTATAAAACTTATTATTACAATTATTTTATTTAATATAATTATGTTATATTCCTAATTAAATTATTACTATTGATAAATACTAAATCTAATGTTCAGTACACAGATAAAATAATGTAAATTATCTTATTTAACAATTATGTATGGTTAAAATAATCATTGGAAATTAAAAGATTGTCGACCAAATAACATAGGAGAGTTGCATTGGTTTAAGATTAAGATATACACATATTATCTACTTTCAATAATTTCATGTTTGTAAAGGAATTATGTTTATTGTCTAACTGTATTAGTATATATATATATATATATATATATATATATATATATATATATATATATAGTATATAATTCATTAACTTTTTCTGTCATTTTCTGGTACTAATAATTTTTATATTTTAGGTATTACATGCCTGTATGAATTTGACTACCAATGAAATGTTTAACTACAAACAATACTCTTATTTGAGAGATAAAAGAGGAAAGTACTTCAATCCGTTTTCCAGAGGTCCCATATTGAATTTGGTTGAGTTTTTCTTTTGTACACCAGACGAGTTCGATGATGAGTACGCTTATGATATATGATACAAGCCCTGTAGTAGGCCTAAATCTAAAAACGAAATTTTATAATTTATATAATAAATGTTTTATTTTCCACAAATTTGCCTTTTATTAAATGTTTGTATTATATATATACTTAATTAGAAAAACATATAAAATAAATTTCTTAAGTTATAAAAATACTTTCAGAATGCTTTTGTATGGTTCATCTGGAACTTAAACTAAAAGTTAATTAAAGCCGCAAATTTTTAAACATATAAATTCATATATGAAATGTATACTATAGCTTTATTGTCACGGTCCACTTAATAATTTTCGACTTCATTGGTGAAATTACCTTCTTCAATGGTGACATTTCTTAATTCACCGTCTGCACTTTGTTGGCTTATATTAAATTAACGCTTCATGATAAGTCACAATACTGATTATGATTCTATATCTCTACCTTTATATATCTTTATTCACAAACGTAATTATCTTTTTGAACCTCCTTGAACTTAACCGATTCCGGAACCTCCTCATTCACTTTAACCCCTGAAATGACCTTGAAATTATTGAAACCTCTGACCTTGACGTTGAATTATCCTTGACATCGAAGCTGCTCGAGTTCAGCCTGTTCTAGAACCTCATTAACTGTGACCGTTCCAACATGTATCGTGGACAAGGTCAATGACGAAGTTCTAGAATCGGTCGAAACGCTTAAAACTGCGTAAAAACAGTTTTCGTTGTTGGATCGCTGGCTCTATGTGGAAAAGCAAATGAAAATACAAATGTAAGACTCTAATACTTTGTTATTTAGCGTTGTACTAGCTTTTATTAAGAATATTCCGGCGTAACCTAGACAATATGAGCTGAATGGTCGTAATGGAGTTATTCTTGAAACAGGTAAGTTACCCATTTTTTGATTCAAGGACTTTAGTTTAGCATGAATCCATATCATACAATTCCTTAAGATAAATTGTTCTTCTTGCTTTTAAGGATTACAACTTCATCCTAATCTTACTTAGAACAGTTTGTGCTCTCATGTACATTTCTGTAGTGTTTGTATTTCGTAATTATCGATGTAGATAACCCTTATTTTAAACAAATGTACTTGTTTATTTGAAGCATTTAAAATTTAAAAGTTCACAACTTAACGCTTAAGAAAACCAGTAAAATCGTTTTAAAGTATATGTGATTATAAAAATAGTTTATGTAATATAATAAATTAAGTCTTATGGTAAGGTCTAGCAGTAAAACAATATAGTCATTACTGTAAATATTTTCTGGGTTGCAGATTAAGAAGTCGCAGGTTTGCGGAATTTACGAAGGTCTTTATTATTTGTTAATATACTGATGTTAATGACAAACCGTATCTCAGCTATACGTAGTACGTACTTATGTATGCACATACGAGGATAGTTTGACAAGTAGTGAGAATGACACATAGGCGGCGATCTAATTGGTAAAACAAATGCACTGTAATTTAGGTTGCCTATTTATATGTTTACATTCCAATATTTAGATAAATTGGTTGATTAGTTTATTTTTGACAACTGATTGAAAAGGAAACAACACGTCGTTTTGTTAAAATGCAAAAAACAGAGTATCGTGCGGTGATTAAATACTTCATAACTAAGGGTGTGAAAGCTACCGAAATAAAAGATGAGTTACGGGAAACATTAGGTGAATCTGCTCCATCATCCGCCATAATATGTAATGGGTAAATGAATTTAAACGTGGTAGAACAACCTGTGTTGATGAGGCGCGCTCTGGAGCACCCAAAATCGTGATTTCTAAGGAAATGATTATAAAAATCCATAATATTATTACGCAACATCGACGACTCAAACTGAGAGAGATAGCAGACATGGTAAGCATTTCAACAGAACGCGTACACCACATTTTAACGAAAGAATTGGGCTTTTCCAAGCTTTCCAAGCTCCTCTTTGAGAAATCACATGGTCAGGAAACTTTTCACGCAAAAGAGCGATGGTATCGTTACTTGTATGGCACGGACCGCCGTCTTGTTAAAAATAAACGTCGTCCACATCAATATCCCCCAATTCCGGCCATGAAAAATCATTAATTATCGTTCGATAGCGCAATCTATTTACCGTAACAGTTGCTCCAGCCTCATTTTCGACAAATTAAGGTCCAACGACTCCGCCAGACCAAAAACCGCAGTCACACGTTGAGGATGGAGAGGCTTTTCAACAATAATTCTTGGGTTTTTCGACCCCCAAATGCGACAATTCTAATTGTTAACGTAGCCTCCGGGGTGAAAATGGGCCTCATCACTCAAGATGATTTTTCGATGAAATTCTAGATCAATTTGATGCGTTTCAAGGTCCCAATTAGCAAAGACACGACGTTGTTAATGGTCGGTAGGCGTGAGTTCTTGGGTTAACTGAACTTTAAAAGACTTACCATAAGACCTAAGTCTTTATGCAAAATACCATGTAACGTCGTTTGTAGAATGCCCAATTCCAAAGATCGACGAGAAACGGGCAAATCTGGGTTTTTCTCAACACTATGGACAACAACAGCAATATTCTCAGTTGTTCTTGAGCGACGTGCACGAGTTGGACTCATCACTAACTTGTCCCAATGCTCAAATTTTTCCACCAGTTTCATAATTGCTGGCGAAGAAAGTGCTTCACGACGACTCAAAATTTGTTTGAAGTGAATTTTAATAATTTCAATGCGTTGTTGACGCGTCTATCGTTCCATTTTTATTAATGGCGTAGTTTTTACTTGTCATCTGTCAAGTAGTTACAGGTTGAGTCATGACAACTGTTAAAATGGCGGGCTATTGAAAATGAATTGAAATTGAAAATTGGAACACCTTTTATTAGAGTTTTTATTATAAAACCTGATATTTCTTCAAGTCACTTAAGAGTAGTATTTATTTCCGAATCGTCCTTATTGCAAATTGCTGCTAATCATGGTTTGATGGATACTAGCATTTTCAAACAAATTTAAAATAATTTTTGTTTGAGCGTACTATTGCTATACATATGTCTTGGACTGTTACTAAGAGATTTTAATTAGTAATCGTATACGGCTATACAACACGTGGCTGGAACTTGGTATTTCGTTTCTAAAGTGCCTGATCTGAGTAAACATTGTAAGTTAAAATCATGTTGAGCATCTTATTAGCGATTTGGTATTATTCACTGACTATTGTACGAAAGGACTTATATTGACGTACAATTGGTCGTCTAAGGGCTTTCTCAAGTTGCCGTTCAAAGCAAACATTCCTATTTGTTCTACCTCAGTCACTTTTAGATATGGTCCTGGATTAAGTAAATAAAAAAGAATTTAATTTTCACCCAAATTCTGGCAGTATTATTCGCTGAGAAAAGAATTGTAATCTCTAAGATTGTTTTTAGTAATGGAGTTTTTACATCATAATCTTAATAAGAGACATATAAAATGACTAAATAGAAGGTTTGGTTGAATCGACTGTCTTAATTTCATCGTTTCTTTAAAAACAACAACATCGTAGTGTATTTTTAAGTTACTATGGACCATGTTGGAACTACATACCTGGTGGTTTATTTGAATAAAACTATAATCTCTAATAGCAGCTTGCGCAACCTTGGTGGTGTGGAGGGATACATTGCTTGGAAGAGATCGAACATCTTTAGTTCGTTTTTCTGATCGTTTTTCTTCGATGTTATTATCCAACAGCAGTATAACTTAGTATTATTGGGAATTTACCATATAATTTTCAACTAGGAATAATTGTAGAGTACTGTCTTGTTATCATTGAAAACAATTGGCTACACAATTTCGCGTCACGAAGTTCCCATAATGAAGACACATATTCACGTTGCTAAATAATCCACGTTTCACTAATTTTGTTTATGCTAAAATGGTCGTCGTTTTACTAACAGATTTTTAACTTTTAATCGCTTAAAGAGTAGCAATTGAATAGAACGATTAGTTATATTCCAAGGTATATTTAGTAGCGCGATATTAAATATTTTTGCTTATTTTCTCATAGTAGTAAGGGAACGAGATAACTCTTCATAAACATTCTTGGATTGGTGTTTAATTATGTCTTCCTTTGTTAAAAATTTAATTGCTGGTATGTGTTCAGGTTACACACGGCTTTCATAAGAATAGAGCCATTCTGCAACATTGTAAAAAGTAAATATTAAAACAGTCATGAAAAATTAAGCCAAAAATAGATCTCGTGAAAGATGGGAAAACTTTCCAAGTCAAAGGTATGTATATAAAACAATCTCTGAGAGGCGGAAAGTTTGTTAGGCTGATAGTGACACACTAAAAGGACATTGTAAGTTCAAGAAACATAAGAATAATATGAGATTGACAAAGAAAAACAATACGTAGATTTTCCGAAGAAGAAGAGGGAAGAAATCGAGATTCACGTACTGTGCTAATGTGAAGACTTTGTCAGAATCTGTTTATTTTGAAATGAAACTCTTAGAAACTATGTAGAAAAACTACTCCCGAAGTTGTTGGGTTTAATTAAAAGAACGAAGCTAGAGAACGTACTCTAATGAGATATGTGGACTACAATAGATCCGAAAAGACTATAAAGTAGTTAAACACTTATGAAAAACAGTCGTATAGTTCGTGTGTAATGTACATGAAATGTATATCTGGTTTTTTGAAACTAAAACTTAGTTTGTGAAAAGTAAGGTATTTTATTTCAAAAATATATCTGGAAAGGTAGTAGTAGAATAAGCTATACGGTCACTTAAAGTAATCTAAGTTAATGTAATACTTGGCTTGAGAGACGTCCTTTATTTGAATACCATTTGAGCATTCATTAGCGACTAGTCTAATAACTATTAAACCTATTGTTTTTAAAACTTTACTCGACAATGCTAAGAAATTTTTTCACCACATAATTATATGTATGTCGACATATTGTTTGGCGTCCGTCTAAATTTTTTATTAAAGTAAATGAAAGTCATAGTATACATATATATTTTTATTATAACAAACTCAATACCGCATGCAACCAACTATATTAGTGCAAAGTGAATTATTGTACATAAATGTTAAATAACAAATTAATCTATTGTACATTAAAGCTACTGAATACCCTGAGACTATTATATATGAGTTAATTTTATATATGTACTATAAATGGGGTTAGGTCAAGTACATTATAAATTTATTTTTTAAAGATTTATCAGTATTAAACTTGAAAATTGCCATAGTTTTTTCTCAATGAACAATTTCTTTACTCTTATAACACCTACTGTATTTCTCATCATATTATTTTTGATTTAATAATAATTATAATTGGAAAGTTACGAAAGGTGAGGTGTTTTCCATTTTGTAAAGTGTAATGATCAAGTAATCTAATTTAATCTAACCATGTAACATGATTGGATGTTCTGAAATATTTCAAATATGATACTAATAGGCAAAGGAAATAGTTCTCGTATATCTAATGCGACAATGTGTACTAGAAAAATTTGAAGAATTTAAAATCATTATGTTATTTTAGATCACAGCTAGAGATAGTTGCTTTTCAATTGTAGTTTAAATAGACGTGAAGTGAAATGACAATAGTTACAAATATGAATTATTATTTTTCATTCTCTTTTTGTTTGGGAAATGACGATCAATATTTAAATTACTCCCAATGTTACATCAAAGGATTTTGTATTTTTTGTACTTTTCGTAAAACGGTTTTTACTTGAATTAATGAATGTTTATTGTTTTATTAATAAGTTTCTGTATTTCGTTTCTTCTTCCTTACTTTTTTCTTTTTCATCAGTCTTTTCTTGCTTGTAAACTAAGCAAAAGGTGAATAAATCTAAAAAAGACAAAGGAAATGAATAAATCTATTATGTAATTTCAAAGTGTTACTCTTAAAAGAAAACACTAAAAATAAAAATTTGAATTTAATTGAAATAATTTGATAATAATAATAATAATTTATGCCCTCACATCTATTAACAGCTAAACACCAAATAGAAGGGGTATTGACAGACCATGTGACGTGGCTGTCAGCATTCATTTAAAACGAGAAGGAAAACCACGAAAAATTAATCCATACTCTCCTTCTCTTTTTTTCACTCTTAGAAGAAGAAGATTTACAATTTTAGAGCACCAAAATGCAAGAGAAATAAAAGAAAAAATAGAAAACAATATAATAAATTATATGCATTTTGAATTATCTAAATACATAATTATGTGCATATTTAGGTGATACTGCGAAGGTTGAGGAAAGAGAGATAATCACTTTAGCTGTTAATTAATTTCAATTTTGTTTTAGGAATAAAAGCAATTTATATTTAAATGATTGAGTTTCTATGTCGAATGAACCGCAGTTTGTACAATATAATATAAAATAAAAAAAATATTGGATTTTCTAATAATCCCGAATTGATGTAATCGAAATAATTATTTAAAAACTAAGTGCGCGAAGACAACTTCTCTGGGAATATCTTCACATACATAGTTCGTATAATATTTTTTTAAGGAGCAATATAATAAATTATTTTTATTGGTACTACTTTTTTGGTAGAGTGTTACTTAAAGTGAATGAGGGCTATCTGAATACAATTAAATAATTTCTATAGATAGATATACACTTTTTGTTTGTCTATTATCAAATTAATAAATTGTTAATATGACGGAGTAATGTTAAAAAATGATGGGTATACATTCATTGATTGAATTGATGATTATCAATATAGAAAATGGTTACTGTTCTTTTTAATAATTTTTAATAATGTTTTTAGAATTTACAAGTTTCAATTAACTTAATCAAAACTAATGTTTTAATGATTATATACTGTAATACTATAATAACGTCATTTTTAGGTTTTATCTCACTGGTTTGAATGCTAAAACTAAACACATAAATTTTAGCTAGTTATATAATTTCCATTATTACATATATATCTGCTTTCCAAAAAATTATGTTTATTCCGCGTCTATAAAATTTTGCGGGTAT
Source organism: Dermolepida albohirtum (assembly GCA_031893035.1). Classification (NCBI taxonomy): domain Eukaryota; kingdom Metazoa; phylum Arthropoda; class Insecta; order Coleoptera; family Scarabaeidae; genus Dermolepida; species Dermolepida albohirtum. Next base: position 174,127 of record JAVIWB010004152.1, on the reverse strand, counting down.
TAATTTAAAGCCACAGACACGAGAGTTTTGAGATCTTTTTCGTCTAAATGATTTGCAAATTGCGAAACAAAAAGGAGCAACCTCAAGTAAATATGGAGAGCGAAGTAAAAGCTCTCAGCATTATTTTATTTATAATCACACCTATTCAACTCCCAGAGAGGCTGTACGGTTTGCGAACTCTGAAATTTTTTCAACATTAATCATAAATAAGACACCTATCGCAGCGCCCTTTAAAACTCTGGGCTTGTGTATTATTTTCTTACGACTTTTATGACAATCGTTCTTTAAAATACTACTATTACATAGATTACTTTTTTTCTTATTATATAAATGCTTTTGAGAATAGGGTATAATAACAGACGGTAGTAGAAATATTTATGTATCTACTGAATACATACGTCTGTATTTGAATAGATATCTCAAAGAAATGCGGTATGTTAACAAAGGTTTCAGTTTAAACGCGATTTCTAGTTTTTAGTGTTAATTATTTATACATTTAAATACTATCTTTTTCATTACATAAATGTGTAAGTAGTTCATCTATCGAAATATAAGCACAAATGAAAAAGAAAATTGTTACATGTATGATATAGTGCTAATTATTATATAATGTAATAGTAAACGTATACCATTGTACAATAGATCTATCGGCAGCACCTTTCGCTCATCAGTAACCCTCGTAGTGAATACTTTTCTTTAACAAGCTCCTTAAATAATAAGAAATAATTGCTCAGTTTTAGTAAATAACAATGAAAGTTTTAGTTTGACTGTTTAATTAACATTGATGGCATGTAATACTAATATATTGGAGAGTTCATTAATGTAAATGACCTTACCCAAGTTTTGAAAGTATAGGTATTATGTACATATGTATGGATATAAAATTTCTAAAATAAACATAAGAATATAATATTCTTAATTATGAATATAACAATGTAACCTGAAATTCGAGAGGTAGAATGAGTAAATCCATTTGCAAAATATGATAATTCCTCAACTATTTGAAAAAATTTTCATGCTTTTCACGTCATGGTATTTTAAAAGATACAGTAATAGTAAATTAAAACTTAAGGCAATTACTTTAGGTGGTCCCAAGTAATACTTTGTTTTGTATACATACATAACAGGCAGATGTACTAACTGTAGTCTGTAATTACATTACATTCGTTTTCGGAATATAATATATTCCTTGAATATATTTTTCTATAATTCAATTAGATATCATTTACTATTTTATTAAGCAATTTGATTTGTAGGAATTACATTTTGCCCTAAAATGATCGCGATACTATTTTCTATAAGTTATAGATCCTAGTTAGTCTTGGAGTATTTTAAATTACTTGTATAGAAACGTCAAAATTTAATCATTATATTTTATTTAAAATTTTTTCTTAATGTTTTTTTTATTTCATTACATTTGCAAGAAATAATTCAGTCAATTCTGTTTGAACTTCAAACGATGCTTTTTGTACATTATCATAATTCATTCGGCATCTATAGTGCCATATCCATGCGACGATTTATTAATTAATAAATTTGTTTATAAATTTAGAATTAATATTTAAACCAAATCCTTTTCAACATTGAAATGTATCCTGACTTCATGACGTCAATAGAAAAAATCTTAATATTGTACTTTGAAAAATATTCATGTAAATAAGAAGACAGTACTGAATAATTTTTTCTGTCTGGTAAAGGTTTTTTTCGTCATTTCTTGTGCTATCTATAAATTTGTGAATAAGGCTTTTTATTGTTGAATGAATTATTTTGAATATTTCCGCTAGACCATATATAAATGCCCAAATATTATGGGCATTTTTGGAATTACTATTTTCTATATGAGCGAATATTTATCAAATATTCTCTTCATTTCATTCTAAATACATAACACAAGAAAACAAGGGTATTATTTCAGAATTTACAAATATTATAGTGTCTACTTTAGTGCCAAGACGTATTGTGTAATCGAAGAATATAAATAATTTCCAAAAATTTTTGTAATATATAGGGTTCATCAGTGAAGTGGGAAAATTTAAAAACTCTGTTAATCATTTGACTTTTAGGTGAGGGCGCTGTAAATTGTCAGTAATTTAACGCCATTTAGTAAACATGGAGCAGTGGTTAGGTGTCCATAGTGCTTTCTGTGTAAAAGAGTTTTATAAAATGGTCACTCCACGACAATTGTGAGTAGGTTATTTCGCATTCAGTTCAATATTCCGGGTCATGGTCGGGTACCGTCTATTCACGCAATTAATATATGGGTACAAACGTTCGAAGAAATTGGGTCTACTTTAAATTTAAAACATAAAGGAGCAGCAGGAAGTATTAGAACGCCAGAAAACATTGATAGGTTTCGAAATGCCATAACAAGTAGTCCAAAACATTCTACGAAGAAACATCCAGTAGCACTGAATATTAGTGAGCCATCGATACGTCGAATTTTACATAAGGACTTAAGTTGTAACTCTTATAAGATTCAAATTGTTCAAGAATTACAAGAAGCTGATTTGGTTTCTAGCATGAATTTTTGTCAAGAAATGTTGAAGCACTAGGATGGTGACGAAAATTTAATCCACCATATGTTTATGTCAGATGAAGCCCATTTTCATCTAAACGGCTATGTAAATAATCAAAATAGCTGATATTGGAGCGCTGAAAACCCGATTAACTTACATGAGAAACCTTTGCATAGTCCTAAGGCGACAGGATGATGTGTTTTTTCATCACCTGGCACTGTTGAACCATTCTCTTTTGAAGACGAACGAGAAAATGCTACAACCGTTACTGCAGTTACACAAACATGGTTATATCAAATAAAATGCCAAGTCTAACTTAATTGAAAACTATAAAAAACGTTAATGTTAAAGAAAAAACTTATGTAGATACAGTAGTTTTAAATTTTCCTGCTTTACTGACGAACCTGGCATCTGTTGATAATTTGAACATACTGATTTGTAAATTACCGTTTACATTTTATTTTTATACATTTTTATTTTATATTAATATAAGTTCTCTTTTTTTTAGAGGATTATTGTTTAAAAAATTGCATGAATTACTTAGTAGCATATACCACAAAAAGTTTGTAATGGACTTCGATATTGTCTTCGTTATTATTTTCGTTCTTTATTACGCAGCCAAGTTCTTTCACTTCTGTAAAAAAATCGTCTTTATATTCTTCTCTTAGACTTTCAGGTATTCTCGGAAGAAATGGACTGACAGCAGCTATTGCTTCTGAAACATAACAGATTTTTTTTCTTGAAATAAATAGGAGAGATAATATATCTAATTTAATCAAAATTGATAAGGATTTGTACTTTTTATCTTTGTTATAGTTATTTCACGAGTTTGAGATAATATCTAAAAATTCTAAAATGCAATATTCATATAGATAAGATTTTCGTAATGTAGTAGCAATTCAAATATTGAATAATGGTGTTTACTGTAAATTATAGTTTTAACGCTGAAGATTTCTTTGAAGTCGGTGGGCTCGGTTATTCATTAGCAGTGCGAGTATAAAGTGCTTGCGATAGGATCGTGGTCACGAAATGAGATAAGGGCAGTTTTGCGTTATAATTTCGTGATTTAAACATAGACCATTGCTTCGAAGAAATGACTCTTGCACTAGGTGATGTTTGTCCACATCGCACAACGATATTGAGGTGGTGTGAAAACCAAAGAGAAAATTTAACTGTGGAGGATGCTGAGAGGCTACGAACGTCAGTTACAGAGGAAAACATTACTACTGTGAGGAAAATGCTTGGCGAGGACAGGCGAGTGACCTACTAACAGATAGAGGGTACTTCAGGCCTAAATGCACCAGCAATTCGTTCGACTTTGCATGATCATTTGCACGTGAAGAAACTTTGTTCTCTCTGGGTGCCGCATTGACTGACTGAAGAGCAGATTAATAAGGGACAATCTCAGTATGTGAGCAACATCGTGACAGGTGACGAGACTTGATTGTACTATTACGATATGCCGACCAAAGCTCAAAACAAAGTTTGGGTCTTTGTTGATGAGGACACAACCGTAGTTGTCAGAAAATCCCGATCTGTAAAGAAGAAAATGATAGCTGTATTTTTCAAATCGAGTTAAGGTGTGGAGCTAAGTGGTATAGTGAACAGTGCCTGTCTAAAGTCATTGGACCTATGAAGAACTTGCGGCCAAAGTCAAGAATGCACACTTAGTTCCTCCATCACGATAATGCTCACCACACCAAAGCCTGCACCGAATATTTGACCACGACAGGATTGAAACTTCTTGAGCACCCTCCATACACCCTCCAGATCTTGCTCGCTGCGACTTCGCACTGTTCCCGCATGTGAAAATGAAGCTAAAAGGGAAGCGGTTTTCCAGTGATGAGGACCTTCTGCGGGCTTGCGACAACGAGTGTGAAATTTGGCAGAACTGATTTAAAGATTGGTTTCGGAGGATGGAGAGGTGTATTGAGTGTAGAGGAAATTACTTTGAAAAAATTAAATAAACAAAGCTGTATTGCAAAACTTTCCTAGTATCCTTTATATATATATCATATACCGTGAATATATTTTATAACGCAACATGCACATACATACACTAGTTGCTAGAGTAACGTAATAATGAAATGACAGCAATGTATTTTAGCGTGTATTTTATTTTGCAACATAGGATGTCAAAATAAGTTACTCTATTTTTGAGGTATGTATAGTGTAGAAGAAAAACTGTTATTAGTGAACTGGTATAACTTGAATATGAGTTTGAGGAGAGTAGCAGATTTGTTTCAAATTACATATCCTGACCGTCCAAGACCGACTCCAACTACAATAAGTAGGTTAGTACAGAAGTATAAAAATAATGGATGCATCGTTCCTAATCATAAAAAAAAGAATAGGCCAAGATATATTATTACTGACGCCAAAAGAGATGAAATTCTACAAACAATCGAAAATAATAATATGCTCTCCACAAGAGCTTTAGCACAAACTACAAATGTAAGCAAATCTTCCGTGCATAAACTACTAAAACGAGAACATTTTAAGTCGTATCATTTTCAAAACCATCAGGAACTAATTGCGAATGATGCAGAAAGAAGAAGTAACTTTTGTGAAATCATGTTGGATAAGCTTCATAATGATGATACTTTACTACGCAAAATTTGCTTTACAGATGAAGCAACATTTTATGTAAATGGTGAAGTAAATTCACAGAACTGCCGCTACTGGAGTAGACAAAATTTGCATAGATATCATATCACAAGGACTCAGCGGCCACAGAAAGTCAATGTTTGGACTGGGTTGATTGGACACCATATTGTAGGACCGTTTTTTATTGAGGGTGCTCTTACAGGAGAAAAATATTTAGAATTGCTTGAGTACAGAGTTATGCCAGCCCTCCACGCTTTAAATATTGATGGCGAGATTTGGTACCAGCATGATGGCGCACCGGCACATAATTCTCATATGGTTAGAACATTTTTCAACCAAAGATTTCCAAACCGTTGGATAGGCCGTGGAGGAGAAGTAGAATGGTCCGCAAGGTCACCAGATCTGTCTCCAAACGATTTCTTTCTTTGGTCATGTATCAGAAATAAAGTTTTTCATGGAGAACCTCTAAACAATATTGACCAATTAAAAAATAGAATACGAGTTGCTGCAAGAGAAATAACTCCAGAGCAGATACAAAATACATTAATTGAATTCTACAATCGCTTAGGATACTGTCTGGCCGTCAATGGTGACATTTTTGAAAATTCGTTAAATTAGTTTTTAAATTTTGTTCAACTACTGTATTTCACATCCTATGTTGCAAAATAAAATACACGCTAAAATACATTGCTGTCATTTCATTATTACGTTACTCTAGCAACTAGTGTATGTATGTGCATGTTGCATTATAAAATATATTCACGGTATTATATATTAGACTTATAGACTATATATATATATATATTATTAAAAATCCAATTGTGGGAGACCTGGCAATAGAAAGAGCGATTCAACAAAGACCTTTTCTTAAAATAGTTGTTGACTATTGTGGACCAATTACGATAAAAGAAAGTCACAGAAGAGGACGAGTTCATTTATTTACTTTATTACACATGCAATACACTTTGAATTGGTGAGAAACTTAACTGCGAATGCTTTTATTGCAGCATTGAAACAATTATGGCGCTACAAATTTTATGAAAGTCAGCGAAGACCATCAATAAATGATAGAATTAGCAAAAAGTATAGTTGCAATAAAATTGAAAATTTGGCAGCCGTCGAACAAATAAAATGGCAACACATATAACTAGGCTCATCTACATTTGGAGGATTATGGAGGCAGCTGTTAAAAGTGTAAAACACTATTTAAAAAGAATTACAGGAAACTACGTTTTCACATACGAAGCGTATCTTATCTTCTTGAATCAAACAGAAGGAATTCTCAATTTTCGATATATTACTCCTTTAATAGATGACCCTAAAGATTTGGCAGTATTGACCCCAGCACATTTACTAATAGACGACTAGCTAGAACTTAATCACCAAGAAAACTCAAGTCATCCCTTATCGAGATAGTAACATATATAACAAATATTTCAACATTTGTGGGCAAGATGGTGCACAGAATATTTGTTCCAACTACAGATGAGGACAAAATGGTATACAAAAAATAAACCAGCTTTTAAAGAATAAAGTATGGTAATCATAAACGAGGAAAAGCTATCCTCATTGCAGGAAGAGTGAAACTATTCACCACGACAGATCGTACACCGTATGACTTCTACCTATTCCCAAAAGAGAAAAGTGAAAGAACACATTTTCAGTCTGTTGAACATGTAAAAGGAAAAACGGCAGAGTTGTTGAAGACGCTGACAATTGATTAACTACAGCATTGCTTTGAACAATAGAAGACAGTGGTATATAGATAGAGGAGGAGAGTATCTTGAAGAGGATAAAAGTTAAATATAAGTTTATTTGCAATAAATAACATTTCTTACACCAGTCTCGCTATTTAATTGCAGCACCTCCTATATTGATGTGTTTTCTCTTTAGTTTTATTTGCGTTTAATGTAAAGTTAGTTGTAGGTTCTTAAAAACTACGAGAGTGGTCCCAGAAGTACCCGACTCAACAAAGGAAACAATAATTTTGGCAAATATTTATTTTTCAACATAATCTCCTTTCAGTTCTATACACTTTTCCCAGCGATGTTCAATAAGTTCGATACCCTTTTTATAATAAGAACTGTCTTGCTCCTCAAAATAGCCATTAACTGCCAACATCACTTCTTCATCGTTGGAAAATGGTTGAGCACTGAGCCATTTTTTCAAGTTTGGGAACAGAAAATAATCCGAGGGGGCTAAATCTGGCGAATAGGGTGCATGAGGAAGCAATTCAAACTTTAGTTCATTAATTTTGGCCATTGCAATAACGGATTTGTGAGCTGGTGCATTGTCTTGATGAAACAACACTTTCTTATTAGCCAAATACGGCCGCTTTTGTTTGATTTCTTCGCTCAAACGTTGCAATAATTTCACATAATATTGATATAATTTAATAGTATTGATAGTTTTTCCTTTCTCAAGATAGTCAATGAAAATTATTCCACGTGCATCCCAAAAAACCGATGCCATGACTTTGCCTGCAGATGAAACGGTCTTGTCCTTCTTTGAAGCCGGTTCTCCCTTTTGAGTTCATTGTTTTGATTGTTCTTTTGTCTCGGGTGTGAAGTGATGGACTCATGTTTCATCCATGGTTATGAAATGGCGCAAAAATTCTGCTTAGTTGCTGTGAAACTTCGCTAAACACTCAATTAAAACATCTTCGCGGAGCAGACTCACCCAGACTAGAATCCAGTTCAGCTTTTATATTGGTTGGGATGAGGCCTTTCGAATAAAAGTATTGTATCACGTAACGGTGACCAATTTTCTCCATTTTTACAAATTCACTAAAAACGTTCATTATTGATGGCTGCCAAATAAATAGTGAACAACGTGGCGTCTTCAAACCTGAAACATATGCTTATGCTCTAAGTCAGGCCGGGTACTTATGGGACCACCCTCGTATTTCAATAATCTGTTTGTCCTTTTTGCTTTTTGTTTTTCGTAAAATCGTCAACGATTTTTGTTGCATCATACTGCTTTATCCAAGCGTAGAGACACACGACTTCAAATGTTTACTATATGTGTCATTCATTACTAAATATGTTGCTCTTTCAACTGTTTAGCAACAGCTGATTAGAAAAATTACCCGGGTTTCTAAGAAATATTTACGTTGAGTAAGTTTTTCTTTGACAGATTGTACAATGCTGTAGTTCGTGATATAAGAGAAGATATGTTTTAGACAAATGATATTTTGATTATTTTGATATTAAATGTAAACGTTAAAATAGTATCTTTATTGCCTTATTCAAAAAATAACTATAAGTATTGGTAGTGAAATAATATGCCATTCTCTCTTAGTGCTTTTATATATTCAATATATATTTAATTTGCAATTAGTTCACAGGTTTGCTTTTTGACGTTTAAGGGTATAAGCCGGATCGAATAAGTTGTGTTTATTTAAAGATTGTATGTGTGGCAGTAAATAATTGTATAATTAATATGTGACTTACTTCTCCAAAGTTTCACGTCTTCAAAAGTAAACATTCTGTCGACTATTGTGCAAGTATCTACTTTAAATCCAATTTCCTCCAACATTTTCCTGTACGTAGTCTCTGCATCCTTATTGTGATGATAAGGAGAAATATATTTTTGAACGTCCCACAGGTATTTAGACCAGGTCTTGTATTTAGATAATTTCTCGTAAATGTCAAATATGGGATTGGACACCAAAAATGTTAGAAGCATATCACCATTCGGTCTTATTAAATGATATAAATTTTCGACACTTTGCCTGAAAAATGAAAAATAAAATAGAAATTACCTTTGAAATATAAAAAAGGTACTATAATGATAACATAACTTTATATTCTCATTGATACACATTTTTTCGGTTTTTCATATTTGACTCTACTATAATTGACGCTGAATTAAATTTGATAGTTTCTTTCGCTAATTAACAAAGTTCCAAGAAGCATTAATATTTGAGAAGGAGATGGTTGCAAGAAGGACTTTTTATAATCTCTGAATTCATCCATGGATTGCTTAACATGTGGTTTTAATCAGACGGAAGATCAGTAACACTACACTAATATTTATCTTATATACAAGGATTTGAGATAAATATTAATGTAACTATTCTTTTTAAATTTATTTTTGAAATACATTTTTTTGTCTTATTAATTTAATTGTTGAAAATGAATATAATTTCGGTGTTTATTGAATTAATAATAATAATTAGATTTCATATCTTCCATAGCTTAGCGGTAATTGTAGGAGGCTCTGGCAGATCATAAATTAATATTACGTCCGCGCTTGTGGTGCGGTTTAAGATTTTGGTCTAACAGTATTCGCTTAAGCGGGAAAGGTCTTGGTTTGCCTTTCCTATTTAAGCGTGTGCTGACACCTTCCCGGACAGCAAGTCATCGGACTCGAACGCGAAACTCTTCCCGTGATTAGTCAATGATTTGCAACCAAGCTATCAGCCGGCACTAATGTGATATTTAGGCAGAAATCGTAGAGACTATGTTCGAACTCAGTAAAAGCTTGTAAAATAGCATTTGTTACATAATAACATAGAGATGTCCCGAATTATTAATTTTCAATGGATGACCATCGTAAATATGGAATATTGAAATCTCCTGATATTCACAAAGTAGCATATGAACGGTGATCTATTATGCTAATGCTGCTAATACCTATATATTGAAGTTTATTTATACTAAGCAGAATTGAATATTGGTTTTTTAAAAGATGTATTATTTAACAAAACTGCAACAATAATCGAACACCTACTAAGACACCACCTTCGCTATTATTGGTATTATGTACATACATATATGACAATCGTTGCCAAATAATTCAGTGGCCCCAATACTTACCATGCAAACGTCCCATTCGAGGTGCCGAAATTTGAGGCAGCACAGTTTTTAAGGGAGTTTTTGTTTTCAATCTTTGGATATTTTTAGGAAATAACATATCAGAGAAGGGATACATGCTTGATTGTATAATACATTTCTTTGAGTAGAGTTTAAACAGCCTGTAATTAACCTAACCGTTTCATTTAATATTACATTCATATTTAAGAAGTTCTAAGACCTTACTGAACTAATTTTCTCACCGTATGAGATGTGCTGTCCACTAAGCTCCACAATCTTCTTAAGTTTTATCTTTAAAAAATAATTCTTAAAAGAACGATACAATTATAATAAAAGATTTTAAGAAAATTGTTTTTATAGTGATATCAACATAACTTGTTGCTACATCAGAGGGCAGCGAATGCCCCTGTGTCTCTTTATTTGATAAATTCTTCTTTTATAAAGCGTTCAGATATTTTGAATTATTTATTATTTCTAATATATTTGGTTTCTTGTGATTTAGAATTATGCTTTTTTAGACTTTTAGTGCATCGTTTACGTAATTACAAGTAAAGGGACGAATGTTATATTTTATTGAAAACAATGTAAATATATTAAAAATAATTTAATTTAGAGACAGGAAAGTATAGCTTAAATTGTGTAGGAATTATATATCTATTTGATTAAGCTACACTCCCATATTTGTGAGAGAAATAAGAAAATATTCTATCTAAAAATGAAACAAACAACCTGCGATTTTTTTGATACGTTTATTTTTTAATATAATCTCCCTTAACTTCAATGCCATTGCACCATCTGTATTGCAATAACTTCGAGTTACAAAAAATATTTCTCTTGGTCTTCAAAATAGTCATTAATCTCCTCCTTCGATTGATTATCGCCAACAAAATCTGAAATATACGGTGGGTGGTTCAACTCAAAAAAGGATGAGTTGAACTTTGGCTACCTTGTGAACCAACGTGTTATTATTGTGTCTCCATACACTGCAATCATTCATTCGTAAATAGTTTTAAGAGAATTTCACTCATTTATCACAATTCGGATTATACTGTGATGTTCTACAAAGTCATTTTTTGTAGCGAAACGCTTTATAAGCATAAAATAAGGAACGAATTATAGTCAAATACATACAATACATATAAGTGGAAAAATTGTTGTCACTATTGAACGCTACTAAACAACGTACAATTAGTTGTTTCTATCATAGATAGCTAATTTTTTTTTAGTGCACCTCGTATATACTATGTTTTATTTTAAAGTTAAGAGCAACTTCCTCTAGTTAGATGCAAGACGTTTACTTTTTAAAATTCATAAAACTCGAATTTTGTATTTTAATGTATGATCATGTTGTGACATTATAATTAATAATTTCGTGTACTAATACATATGTAGTTCAAACTAAACTTCCAGTTAAAGTCAAAGTAATGCTATGTCCAACTGGCCCTGCTTCTAATCACAATAAACAAGCAATTAATATCTGTGTATCTCTTAATTATGCATGATGGTCCATTAGATACTGATGTAATAGAAACATTTTTCAGTGTTGTACTTGCACGTATGTACACAAATGTACAAGTTCATTAACCTTGATACTGTTCAAATGCAACGTTTCTATGTTCTCACTTCTCTTGAAACCACTAACCTAACACATGCACGGCAATGATCAGTCTAAAAATTTTAAAGAGACTTTAACGGGCAAGGTCCAATAAGGTGCAATTCGTTGATCTTAACTTTATAACACGTCCATGACCAAATTCGAATGAAAGTGTTCAAACGTAGTGTCAGGCCTTGTCAAAGTTCAGTGAACTTCCTTCTTTATTTTGTGTATGTATCTATACGTACATATGCACGTTAAAGCTTAGATGTACTTTCTAATTTTTAACTGATATAATAGACGAATCCATTGTTGGCAGTTCGAAGGAAGCTGAGAAAACAGAAGTTCGAAAACAATCTAACTAAATTCCAATTTACGGCTGTTTTCAGCGATTATTCTCGCAACTTAATTAATATCAAATTGATATTATGAATATAAATAAAGTTATTAATTTTGTGTAAAGTGAAACACATTTCTTTTTAGTTAAGTTGTATTATTTTTCCCATATAGGGGCAAAGTTTCTCTTAATTTCCAAAAATGTAATAAAAGTGCACAACTAAATACGTTCGTGGACATAGGTATAAACAATTTATTAGTAGCGGTGAAAAAGACCTTATAATTTCAATAGAACGAAGTAGCCATTTCAATTCGAAGCCACGCTTAAAAGAATTGAGGAAATATTGAAAGAGAATGTAATCAAATTTTTATTAAACTGCATTTGGTAAAAGCAGTTTTTATGTTTAGTTATTTTAGCATTTAAACTTTTTTTACATAAAATATAACCATAATAGTTTCTTTGCACTACAGAATAGGACTACTGGCAATTGATTTTCTATAAGAAAATAGAAAATACAATAACACATACATGTACGATGTTTGTAATGCCGAGTGAAAACAGCTTCAGTGTATATAGAATATGGTAACATATATTGTTTGAAGCATTTATTAATCAGATGTTTCGGTAACTCGCCTGCAGGTGTTGCTATGGTAGTCTTAAGAAAGGCTATTTTTTACAAACTTAAATATTGTCGTTTGGTACTTGGGTATTTACAATGTTATATGTTACATGTAATATGGCGTTTCGGCTGTTACATAGTCTACTACAAGCGACAGAGTAGCACTAATTTTTTACAAAGAATTTAAAGTCAAGAACATGTTTAATAATAAATTTTATAAATATATAGCGTTATTTTGTTTATGATTTATTGCAGAATAGAAATCAGCGATATGCTTTTCTGGAATCAATTGTATCTACACTGTTCAAGACAGTTAACAAATATTTCATAAAAATGAAAATAAATTTAAAAAAAATTTGATTTAACATCATTGGGATTCAGTATATTTGCGAATAAGTATATCAACATAAGTATTATTATACACATTTTAACTTATTTGGATGATCTTATTGGAAAAGAATATAATAGTAAATAATAATGACACTACAAACACTTTAAAATTGTAAGATACGTAAAATTGTATATAAAATAAATATAACAATAAAGCACGCACGTCAAAATTTATAATTTAAAAAGTCATTTATCGAATAAAAATAGTTCTCGACTAGGACAGTTTTGACTGAGTTTTTAGGTTTATTCAAGGATAGGCCTTTTTTCTTATTTAGGTTAGTGGTTATAGATCTTCATAGCTAAGTAATTAGCTATGAACGCGATGATACGGTGTAACCAAACTCTGATTTCTTGTCTTGTAGTCATGAAAATTACTATTTAGAGAGAAGTTAGGGGTGATTTGTGGACGCACTCAAGACAGGCAAGTATATAATATATAAAGATGGCAGGGTAAATATATTATGAAACTTAAATAGATTTTTACAATTAGTAGTATTTGCTACACCACTAAAAGCTGTGATTATGCTCTTTTGCATTTCGAAAACCGCTAGAAGCACTCCACATCAGTATATCAGACGCGGTCCTACTCTAGAAATTAGCAAAGTAGACAGTTCTAGCTGCTTCATATGTAGCTACTTGCTTTACTATACGAATGGAGTAAATAGCTGTACCAAGATGGCGACACAAATTTTCTATATAGCAGTAAGGTTGTTTGTTATTTGTATAAATTGAGTACAAACGAATGTTCGAGTGCTAGACATCAGGATTTTTTTGTTAACTTTACTGTTGGAGTAAACATTACATTAGTGTAGAAGGACACAAATTTGTATTTTCTTTTTTTCTTCAAGAAACATCAATTTAATTTCTCAACAGTACAAGCTCTGTATGGGTACCACTTTTATTTCTTAGAATGTCGCGAAGAGCATATTTCTTTAAATTATTCTTACATTAGAGTAAATTGTAAAAGTTTAGTAAAATTTAAATACGTTGCTTTTTAAATAAATTGGTTGCGAATGAAATTTATTAATAAATAAAATTTGCTGCATTCAGGTGTTTAATTTAGACAAATAGATACGATGATGTATATGATGTTCTACTTTGTCGGATAAAAGTAATTGACTTTTTTGTTTCGTATACATTTTCAAAGTTTGAAATTTTAAAAATTGGCTCAGGGAGTTTCAACTGTTAACTCAAAGATTTATTGGGTTTATGGCAGCAAAATTGATGATGGGAATCCAAAACGTTTAAAGCATTAGTGAAAATACAAGTAAAGATTATAAAAAAGAACATGTCGATCATGCTCAGAAAAGAATGGACAAAAGACTTTGAAATATTACACAAAAATACTTCAGATATTGGAGAAAAAGAGCCTAGGAAACTAACCAATAACTTAATAAAAGAACATACATATTAGGGAACCATTAGACGCCATTTAATTACTGTAAATAGTAAACGAAACATTGTTAGTATATTAACATAGACCGATTTATAAATGTTAATCTAATGTATTCACATTTCTCATCTGGATCCGACTCCTACTGAAAATGGCGTACTGAGGACAAAAACACTTTAAATTAATACAACTCTAGCTCATATTTAAACCAAAAAGTACAAAAAGCAATTTGTTCAATTTATGAAGACTTTTCTTCTAAAAACTATATTCTTTTAACTTATCGAAAATTATCAATATTGATGCGTTTCTTGTAACATGCACATTCAATGAAGGATATTAACCGAAAAAAATTTGTCAAGAAGTAAAGCGGTTTGCTGAACGATTAAAGATTGCCGAACCTTAATTCTCATATGAATCATGAAAGGACGGAATGTATCACAAAGACGAAAAATAGCTAAACGAGATTTGTTTAAAGAGATAAAAGACACTGTATGGATCTGGAATTGTTGATGAAACGTTAATAGCTAATATTTAGGCATAAATATAAAAGAAATCAAATTTTAAAAAATATTATAAATAATTTCGCTTCCAAATTCTTCTCGTTTGTAAAATATGTTTTTCTAAGCCATGAATGACGATTAACTCGATTTTATGATTTTTTAATGTGTACATATAATCACAAGCAATCACAGCGATAATTTCCAGGAAATTGATTTGTCGATTTGAAGTATGTGTTACTTACGTGGAACATACACACATTGAATCCTTCAATGTGTGTTTGGCTCTCGATGGTGTACATCTAGAATGGACTTTGTGTTTGTGGAGATTTTGCCGTGGTTCCAGGTGCGACGCTGTGATTAATTATCTGTTGATGATGACAACTTGGTTGTGGCAATACGTATACAGAATACGAAAATTATTGTTCTATATTAACCTCAATTGATTAATTTAATCATCCACAGCTTCTATCGAAATTTAAAATGTTATTTTAACTAAACTGTATTCGACATAGGAATAGAGTTTAGTTAAAATCACATTTGTAGCATATAATTTTATTAAATATTAACGCATTTAATGTTTATTTAACATTATTTACAGGATTCTTAATTTTATTTATTATTTTTATTAATTGAATTAAATATTTCTTGAATAAAATTTTCAAACTTTTGCATTCTAAATCCTAAGAAGGTATCGCTTGTAACATTGAATTTAGGTCACACAGTATATTGAATAGCAGTGTTCCTAGTTATAAAGGGTTTTCCAATAAGGACTTGACAACTTTTTTTCAAAATAAAATGCAGACCATTTGAGATATTTCAAAAATTTTATTATCGGGTTGAAGTACAATGAAAACATTTATGAATGGAACTCGACTTCGTTCATATGGCCACCGCGGGCACGTTTGCAGCGGTCGATTCGTTGGACCCAATTTTCGATGACTCGGTCACACAATTCGGCCGAAACGGCTGCTATTTCGCGTTCAATGTTGGCTCTGAGCTCTTCCAACGTTGTCGGCTTGTTGGCATAGACCAATGACTTGACGTAGCTCCAAAGAAAAAAGTCTAGAGGCGTTAAATCGCATGAACGAGGCGGCCAATCGATTGGTCTGTTTCTTGAGATAACACGCTTATCATTGTAACGTGTGCTGTGTGGTTTATGGCACCGTCCTGCTGAAACCACATGTTGTCCAAGTCCATATCTTCCAATTCGGGCCAAAAATAATCGGTAATCATGGTGCGATAACGATTACCATCACAGTAACGTGACGATCATTATCGTCGACGAAAAAATATGGCCCTATGACGCCGCCGGCATGCAAACCGCACCAAACAGTTATTTTTTTGTGGATGAAATGGTGTTTCATGAAGCACATGTGGATTTTCACCCGACCAATAACGCATATTTTGCTTATTGGCGAACCCATTGAGCCAAAAATGAGCTTCGTCACTGAAAATGATTTTGCGATGAAATTGATCATCTTGGCGCATCTTTTCCAGAGCCCAATCGGAGAACGTACGTCGCTTCAAATGGTCCATCGGCTTCAATTCTTGAGTCAGCTTGATCTTGTATGGGTGTAAACCAAGATCCTTACGCAAAATTCGCCAAAAATAACTGTTTGGTGCAGTTATTTTTTTGTGGATGAAATGGTGTTTCATGAAGCACATGTGGATTTTCACCCGACCAATAACGCATATTTTGCTTATTGGCGAACCCATTGAGCCAAAAATGAGCTTCGTCACTGAAAATGATTTTGCGATGAAATTGATCATCTTGGCGCATCTTTTCCAGAGCCCAATCGGAGAACGTACGTCGCTTCAAATGGTCCATCGGCTTCAATTCTTGAGTCAGCTTGATCTTGTATGGGTGTAAACCAAGATCCTTACGCAAAATTCGCCATAAAGTGGTCTGGGCGATGCCCAACTCTTGAGAACGCCGCGGAATTGACTGATTTGGATCATTTGCTGCGGACGTTTCAACGGCAGCGATATTTTCGACACTTCGACCAACCCGTTGTCTCACTGGCACGGCAACATCACACAACGAATATGTAGACTCAAATTTTTGAACTAAACTTGTTACTGCCTGTCTACTAGGGCGAGAATTACGACCGAAAATCGGAGTTAACGCTTTTAAAGTAGCGGTCACCGACTCCGAATTTCTGTAGTAAATTTTTATAATTTGCAAACGCTGTTCGTTCGTGTACTTTACCATGATGAAAATGTTAAGTTTACTGAATAAATTGACAGTGACAGTTCGATGATTAGCGAAAGGGTGCGTTCACAAATTGAATTAAAAGTTGTCAAGTCCCTATTGGAAAACCCTTTATTACCAGAGCTTGATGATAATTTCTGTTCGACAAGGGCATGTCATTATTTAGCGATGGAGGTTCCAGTACATCTGGCAGTATACCGCCTACAATCAAAACTCGCGAATGCATGCTGTTGAATCAGACATACATATATACTTTGTGGATATTGGTAATATAATAATATCAATTATGTCGAGCGTGTGGAGAGCTAAAAAACGATTATCGGCGAAAAAGTAAATGGGGTATTTTCTTTGTATTTATCATTAATATATTATAACCTAGGAATATACACGTAATAAATCACACATAAATCAATTTAAATCAAGTTCAAATTGTATATCTGTGGTACGTTACCTTTCTTTATTTTTGTGTCCAGTAGTGTTTACATGTTTTGCTTTTACAGTCTGTTTTACTGCAGTATATTAGAGGTTTATTGCACATTAAACATATTATCTTCGCGCCATATTTTAAATCTGTATACTCACCGATAAACTCTTTTACTTAGTCCCAATGGTTGCTTTCAGCTCTTCGCACGTGCGACATAATTTTTATTATTATATTACTAATTACCACGCAAGTACGTGTGTCCTTTTGCTAGTATCGATTGTGGACAGTTTATTACCAAACAATATATGTACATGCTTATGTACATATGGCCGATATCCTCCGCTATACGATGGCCTGTCCATATTGGGTAGACTCGACTATTCAGCTTTATTACCAAAGTTTCATGTAAAGTATCTTGCTTTATTATGTAATTCCGTTTCTTGTAGTATGTCAAACATTTTTTCTAATTTATTCTATTGAATGTTATACACAAATCTTCAATTCAGTGATCACATTTTTCATTAGTAAGAATTAAGTAGAAAAACATATTTTCTCATTAAACTAAAGTTTAGGTTATATTTTATACGCCTGGAGTATATTTGATATAATAATAAATGGAACATTTTAAGGATGAAATCGAATGTTATGCTTCAAGTTAATAAGTATCAAATATCTTTTTATAATTTACATAAATAATATACTTACATAATATACAATTCCATTTAATAAATTAAATTAACATAACGAATTCAAATTTGTTGTAATACATAACTGAAAGTTTTTTCCTATGAAGAGTAATTTACAGAAATATCATACAATTCCTTACTTACAAACTAAGTGAACGAAAAATAAAATTTAAATATTCAAAGCAGTGCCTATAATATTATTTTATAAAAGTTGTGTATATACACGTGTGTATATGTGCAATTGCATATGCATTTAATAGTAATGAGACCTACTGCGAGTTTTAATTAAAAATCTGTTTCTATAATTAAATTTATGGGGCATTTAAGGAATTGAATCTTACGGTCCTTAATAGCATAATGGTAGAGCACCTGCCCGATAAGTAGTAGACAGGGATTCGATTCATTTCCGAGGGCATAATTTTTTCATTAATTTCCGCCTTAATCAAAACAAGACACTTATTATTTTCTTGGATAATGAAAGTGTAATCCGCCGAAAATTTGCAATGGCTGGCCAAACAAACAATTCTGCGTTCTATTGAGAGTTTTGAAGGGTTTGAGAGCAGGGTGACCCAGAATTAGTTGAGAACGGATGGTTATTGTGTCACGACATTAAAAGACAGTCGCGTGTTCCTTTGCCACCAGTACGGCCCTGGTGGCTTTTCGCCTATCCCCAAAATGGAAAGTCATATACTAAAGCGTCTCGTTTTGAAGAAGTTGACATCTAAATGGCTGCTGTGCTTGTTTTTAAGGAGATCATTTCGGAAAAGTTCCAAAGTAGCATTTTAAGTTGAGAAGGTCGTTGGAAGCGCTGTATTGTTAGAGGAGATTTATTGTGACGGCCGGAATCTTAACTTCTTTATACTGTCCAATTTTCATTTGAAAATAGAAAAATCTCTTTCTTTAATTACCAAGCCTCGTAGATATATATTTAGAAACAATTTCATTAATAAATTAAATAATCCCTGATAAACATATTTCTATTAGAAAAATGTTAATTATTTGAAAATAATGATACGTAATTATTGTTGAGAGTAACTCTATAACATGTGACAGAAATTATATGAAATGTGTTCAATATTTTTCTTCGGTGGAAAATCTTCTACTCGAGATATTTATTACATTAAGATGAAGAAGAACCAGAAAATACACATAACCAAACCCGGTGAAACATCGGGTGTTCCAGCATTTACCTTTATATATACATCTCTATCTTTTAAAAAATCAGCTATTAATTCTGTTGAATAAGATGACGCGTTATCATGATGGAGTATCAAGTCGTATACTTGCAGATCTTTAAGTACTTCTCGAAGGCACTTAACCATATGACAATTGACCATTTCTTTCTTCTATTTTTTAAATTTAACAGCTGTTAAGCTTGAAAAGCTTGTTTCTTGCTAATCGTTGGATGTGACACACAACAGCTAACAACTGTTATTATTTGAAGTTCGTCTTGTCAAATTTTATGAACTGAGCCAAATCCAATCCCCTTTCCCTTTTCTATTTGAACATACATCATACGGTGGCCATGTATGTTTCGTATGTTGTATAGCCTACATGTTTTTGGGAGCCATTGCAGATTTTGATTCTCAGATTTCATCTTGTAGAGAATTGCATCCACTATCTGAGATGGAGTTGCAGTTCCAAAAGTAGATTGTAAGAGTTCAAGGCAATATTCTTTCTTAAATCAACATTAAAGTTTTAATAAATTACTACACGATAGTGTTCTCGTGAAAGATTCGTTTTGACTACTTAAAAGAATTTATTGTCCACAATTGGAAATGAAAACATATAATTTTTAGAATTTTTTATGCAATTTTTTTAATGGCACGAGTTCGGTTGTTGTAGATTTCATATATACAGAATATCTAAAAATTTTCGGTGTCTCTCGTACTAAATGCAATATCAAAATATTTTTGTTATAAAAATTGTAATTTCTCAACATTATACTAAATCAGGTATGGGCAACCTTTGACATGTTGTGGGCCAAACTTTAATGTGCAAATACGTTCGCAGGCCGCGTTTAAAAGTAATGCATTTTAAGTAGTGTTCGTAATTTTTAGCGATAGATATCAGACATGAAATAATACGACAACGTCTCGCGGGCCGGATCAAATCTTACAGTGGGTCGGTTGTTGCCCACATATGTGTTAAATCATACGACTTGCCTTCGAACAACCAGATTTTTTTTTAAATAAAACACTTGTTTTGTTGCTATGCTGCTAGTTAGGTTAATTATTTAAACAATGTATCATCAAGAACCGTCCGCTACATAAATCAATTTAGATGCGATATTGCATATACAAAATATCAAATAATTGTATAAACGGAAATTAGATATGTAGCGTATTTATACATATGTACGTATCGTAATGGACTAAATTATTTAAATTTTCTTCGTTAACCAGCGTCTTCTGATATTTTATAATGTATTTTTTCATCTATCAAAGAAGCGTTTTCCTTTTTTTTCATGCTATTATGTACGTATACTTTTTCTTTTCAAAGTAGCGTTTGTAGGCGATTAAAACTTCTAATCTACCTTTAAATAATTACACAAAATCTTCATGATAAATATAAATATTATTAAGATTAAGCTTTTGGAGCAAATTTAAACCGAAAATGTGCAGTGACCCATAACAAAAATTAGCCACAATAAATTTTACTTAATAAAAATAACATTTGAGGATCTTTCATAATTATGCGAAAAATCATACAGTTGGAGGAATACACTGTTATTCAGTAGATTTGGAAAACGAATATCGTGTTAGTCTTTCCTAGTAAATCAACTGTGATTGTAATGTTACGACACTACAAAATTTAAGTAAATAACGATAGAGGATAGACAAATTATTACACACAATTTTAACTAGGTAAAAGTTATGAAGAAATTATGCTAGTTAATATAAATATAGAAACGCAGTATATATATGATTAAACGGAACGAAACGGAAAAAAGTCTAAATTAAAATATCACGAGAAATTACGAATACGACCGCTCAAAATAAGTACGTGGATTAAGAGAAATAAGTAAAAATCCCCATTATTACCTTCACGAAAATAGTATTTAGGATTAGCAAGCGTTTAAGAAATGATATTAGTGCTGCAGATTATGCTCTATAGTAAGACTAATGAATTTTGGTTCGTCCTTTGTGCAAATCGATAACAATTCAACTCAACCTAACACAAGGCAAACACCAATGAACATATATGTAGCACATAAAGAATTCGGAGAGCTAATAAATGCATTTCTTACATGACTTAACATGCAAATTTCCAAATCGTCTATTATTCTAATGAATTTAATTTTCCACTTAAAAAAACTCCTTTGAATGAATACGTCAGAGGTTTCAATATGCAATACATAATCGGATATGGATAAATTAGGCATTCGAATTTTTTCTCACGTTTCTAGCGGTAGGTTCATCAAGAATACAACAGCATATGTATGCAAAGCTCGGATTAGAAATTGAAATTACTCGGTTTGCTGCAGATAAGAAAATTTATTACACCTGTTCCAAATTTAACGCATGCCATCCAATACAAAATATCCTAATGGATTCCTTAATCATTTGAACGATGAAGGTATTGAAGAGTGCACTTTTTAATTGTCATTGAAATTCAATTGATAAACTGTTTTCTGCGTAAAGAAATTGAATAAAGAAACACGATAAATACGATAAAACTCGATTAATGAAGATGGCTTATACGCGGCTACTTATGCGTCATCAGGAAACACTACTCAAGAGCACTGTCTTCATTATACGCAGCATATATGCGGGGATGTATCTAAGTGATTGTTTGAAGAAAAACGAAATTCTTAATTTGATAATTTCTTATTTGATGTTAATGTATATACTGTTCAATATAAAACAATCGATTTTGGCAAATTTAATATTTTCTGAAAATTTTAACATATGCATGATTCCGCGTAGTTTTCAATATCTTCAAACATATTAGCTATGTAAATAAATTTTTCAATTTTAATTTCGCACATGTTAAAATACTTATGCATTTAAAATTTTATATAGACGTTCTAAAAACCTAGTCCAAGCATGTTTTCCTAAATGGAAACTCCTATATTTTATATTCTGTGTTTATTCTATTTAAAGTAAAATTAATTCAAGAAAGGAAAAAACCCATATAACAATTATTTGCGAATAAGAAAAAATTATATTAATATAGTAAGCTTTGATTTACATACATATGTGCCAATATAATAATGGATAGTTATTACTTTACAATTATTTACTATTATTACTGTGTCTATGAATGAAAGCATTTTCAATTTACTTTTCATTTGTTAAAACCTTTCGAGGATGAGCGGTACATTTACCAAATATAACTGAGAATAAGTTTAGAAAAATTTTGACGAATTTAATAGATTTTGGAAGAATAATTTGCGAAAAAAATAAAAGAAAACCTATAACGTTAAATGACGATAACGTCATAAAGGTTTTAGTATACTTACCAGCATATCTTCAAGCATCAATTGCAAAGGTACAAGTGGATTTTGGAATTTCGTTTTTTTTTTGCTGAACAAAGAAATGCCAAGTTTGCTTCCTACAGATTTAGAACGAAGATGAAACTTTTGTGAAGAGGTCGGTTGCCAAAATTCAAACGGATCCAGCAAAAGAAATCATTTATAATACTAGAAATAATCTTTTTTAGATTACTGCTAACTCTCTTTAACTGAGGAACGCAACTATAAAGAATAATTTAGTTTTAATGTATTTCGTGTTATAAAAGATAATCAATTGACACAATGGCAATTTAAATGTAACAGGATATTTAAAAATGTCGAGAGCTGTTGTAAGAAATTTTATTATGACTTTATTGCAGAAAGAGATGCAAAAGTGCTGGTATCGATTGGATTGAGCTACATTTAATTCATGATATCTGCTTGAACGACAAGTAAGAAGTGCATTAAATGAACTTAATCTGTATGATATGTAGAAAGCAATAAATTCACTGAAAAACACAATACAAAAAACAAAACTTTCAAATAAGTGGATTTTGTTTTGAGCACCATCTTTAATAAATGTTTTGTATTTATTTCTGTTGATTAATAATGCTTCTATTTTTATGGCTTGAGGTTTGTTAATTGAGTCACATATTTAAATTAATTAGATAATTATATTGTGCATTTATAGATATGCCTCCTTTTTAGTATTTCATATTAAGCCGTATTTTTGTTTTTGTTTTGCTTTTCTGTTTGAAATGACTTCGCATAACGTTTTTTTATAATACCGTCAAAGTTGGGAAAGACTAGTGAATCACCTTTTATTCATAATAATTTTATTAATTATATTATTAACAAATATTCTATTAGAAGATGAATTTAGACGATTTGTTTGTTTTCTATTTAAACATTTTTTTGTTTAAATTATATTCAATTTGAACAAGATGAACAGTACATCTATTCTTTTCATACAGGTTACATAAACGGATTCCCTTCACGAATTGTAACATGTCTGATGTTAGAATTTAATTTGAAAGAATTTTATTAATATAATATTACTAATTCTATTTCATGTATTGTTTCTTGATAGTATATATGTATGTACGTAAATATACATATTATTTTGAATTAGATTTATATTTTCCTTGCATAATCATTTCACAAGTACATATTTATGTTTAATGAAGCAAGAAGCTATAATATATTTAATTAGTATTTTGATATTCTGCTTTATTAATATATGCTGTCGCAATCAGTTCATAGTTATTTTTTCCCGCTAAGATAAAAAGTAATACAGTTTGACTATTTGAGCCTGATTGTCATTATTATAACTTCCAAATGTGAATATTATTATTTTCTTGCTTGCTTTGATTTTTGCTTGATGATGAGTAATGTTAAGTATTTACAATACTTTTGTATTATACTATATATAAAGCGTAAAGTAAAATTCGGTGATTTTCGATATCACTTTTCAGAAAGAAATAGAAGAATAATGTATAAATAAAATTCAACTCTCGAAATTTGCAACAATTGGCATTACCTGAATTGTGGAAAGATTAGTTTCGTTCGGTCTGTTCGAAAACATTTGTTGCGGAAAATAAGCTATGTATCGCTGCAAAACTTATAATTTAGCATCGGTTAAAATATAGATTGCAACCTTGGAATAGATGGCGAAAGCTGAATATATGGTATTACTCCCAGAAAACGGTAACGGTATATTACCTTTTAGATATTTCAAAATGTCTCGAATGGAAGATGTTCACAAAAAGACTATAGCAAGAACATGGTCGCTAATTTTAAAGTTATAGTTGTATAATTAGGTATACCACCATAGCATTCCTAGAGAAATGCTAAATTAAAATTTCGTATTTGAGATATGTAGGTTGCACAAAAATAATATTGAACATAATAAAATAGTTTTGTCTTTTATTAATTCTTTATATATATACATATATATATATATATATATATATATATATATATATATATATATATATATATATATATGTGTGTGTGTGTGTGTGCGTGTATAAATATATATCTTATATCTGAGTGTAATTTTGATGGAGCCTGTGGTTGATTAACTTAATCACTGAAGGTTGATATATCACCCCTTGCCACATTAATTTTCGTATTCTGTATAGGTATTTCGACAACTAAGTTGTCATCATCAGCAGATAATTAATAACAGTGTCGCACCCGGAAAATTACGGTAAAAATATCCGTACGAAAACAGTGTACGTTTTGGCTTTCAGCGGTACGGATCGCGTGCGGAATTTGTTTTCGTACGGGTATTTTTACCGTAGTTTTCCAGGTGCGATACTGTTTAATTATCTGCTGATGATGACAACTTAGTTGTCGAAATACGTATACAGAATACGAAAATTAATGTGGCAAGGGGTTATATGGTTATATATCAACCTCCAGTGATTATATCTGAGTATTTTTGGAGAATAATTTTCCTATTTTAAAGCAACAGTTAGATATGTTAATTAATTTGATCTTTGACTTTTATTACCAGAAAATGTCTAATGATATTGTTAGACAGAAGTTCTCGAAAGAATCGACGTCTCGACGCTTCGATCATCTTCTTCGGGAGTTGTTTCGACGTTTCGATGACATCTCGATCATCTTCTTTAGGAGTTGAAGCGTCAACCTGAAACTGGCTGTGACTGCTCCTCCCGCTGCTTTATATATTGGCTCCTCGTAACTCTTCGGGTTACATCGGTTTTGGTTTTGGTGTAATGGGATTTTTAGTTTTTAATGCCTCCTGGAACGGCCTAAGTTTAATGGGCTTGTAATGAGGTGTCATTAACCATGTATTGATGTTAATGGGTTGTTTGTTTGCAAAATCTGACAGGATTGTTTTATGATACGTCTCCAGGTGGAAGAAATGTGTTTCCTTGTTTTTCAATCTTTATTGCCTCTCTGTATGTTCTTGCTCGGAAATTTCCTATAGATGCTATAGTCCTTGTATTTTGGAAATCTATTGAATGTCCTGTTGTGATGACATGTTGTGCTAGTGTCGACGTAGTAGTTTTGTTTCGTACGTCCACAACATGTACGAGGAGCCAGTATATAAAGCAGTGGGAGGAGCAGTCACAGGCAGTTTCAGGGTGAGGCTTCACTTCGAAACAACTCCTGAAGAAAATGATTGAAATGTCGTCGAAACGTCGAGACGCCGATTCTTTCGAGAACTTCTGTCGAACATCGCGGAGAGCCCGAGAATATATTACTCATACTTACAACCTCAAGGACCTTCGTTGGAACATATATATACAATATATATATATATATATATATATATATATATATATATGTATATGCATGTATATATATGTATATATATATATATATATTTATATATATATATTGTGTACATTAAATATAACATATTAAAGGCTGATCCTTTTTTTGGCGTTATTATTATTTAGATCGAAAGTTAAACCATTTTAATCGATAGTTTTAATAAAAATACAATTATATACATAAAATTAATTAAAAGTTATTTATGCGTCAAAAGAGGTATTTTTTGCACAAAAAATTAATCTTTTTTTAATTTCAGAATTCCAAGAAATGCATAACGAATGAATTAATTATATAATATAATTAATATATATTTAATAATATATATATAAAATAAACATGGTTGAATAATAGAGGAAAAAGGAAAATGCTTTTATTAAAAGATTTAAAAATTTTGTTTTGCTTTGAAATACGAATAAAATAATATTATTATATTTTAGTTTTAGCTTACAGAGAAATGATCGCTAAAATATCTATATTATTTAGGTTTACTTGTAGAAATAGTAAAAAATCTAAAGAAAAGCATATTTTAATATAATCAATATATTTTATAATAATAAGGGTATATTAAGTAAAGATTAAAAGAATATATATTATTGTTGCTATATATTATTATTTACTATTCGTGCTAAATTGTACGCTAAAAATGAAAATAAAACATAATATTGTTAATTAATATATCTTCAATTATTATATATACGTATTATTATGTATTTTATATGTACTATTATATCTATATATATATATATCACCATTTGTTTATATGCATTATTATTATGCAATAAAATAATATGTAACGTTTTCTATACACTTTTAATATAATTTTACTAATTACTTTGACAAAACTTACATGAGACTTTGCATATTATTAATAGAATATACGTATAAAGAAAAAATAATTATTAATTTAAAAAATAACTTACCTTTGATTTTGTACCCAGTGCAAGCAAAAAAATGAAAACACGTGATCATACTTTTCATCAAACTCCGTAATCATGTCTTTAGCACCAATATCGGCCTGTACGAATTTTAATTTTCCATTGGAGTGGCACTTTCTTGCGAATTCCACCATCTCGCTCGAAACATCCATACCAACAATCTTTTGTATCTTGTCCGGTAAAAAGGGTAATAATATATCGGTAGTAACATTACCGTCGCCACATCCAACATCCAAAATTCTCTCTTCGATATCGTAATTCCATTTAATCAATTTTACATAACTTTTCAGTACGTAAAGGGCGTCATTTCTTTGCAGGACGTTAGATGTAGAATAAAGCGGTGCTTCGTTCATTTTCTAGACGATATGGCCCGCGTATATGATTAAATATTTTTTAAATATCTCTGATAGTAAACTATTACCAACTGTAGTTGATACTTTTTAAAATCGGATTATTCTCGAGGGCACCCTACTTGTTAACTACAATTCTTTTTGGTGTACAGCAGCTTTTATAATTTTTTGGGGGGGATGTATATCAGGACAACATTTTTGCTTCAGAGGAACGTCTCTGTTTAAAAATAGCCTTTAAATGAAAATTATATAACAATGAATTGTTGAGTTAGAATTATCTTAGAACGTAATAGTTTTCTACTCCCCGGAAAACTTGTACATTCGCAAAATAGCGATTATTTGATATTGAAACAGAGCTTTATGAAGCTTTTGTATTTCATACATATTTAATAATTTCATTTTAAATATTTTACTCATTCTTTTATTCTTCAACATTTAATATAGATAAATAATATGAATTAAAAATTATAAAAATATTTACATATTTACATTCTTTAAATATTGCAGAGAAGAGTTTAATAATTAATTAGTAATTATATACATATGTATTACATCACGTAGTTAGAAACTATGTTTTCACAATCACTATTTGCTGAAAATAATTTATTTTATTGTCCAACAATTGCCTTTATAGAATTTTATAGTCTTTAAATAATAAAATTTCTAATTCTTAATAAAATTAAACAAAGTTTATTTATATTTAAATTATTGAAAATACTGAAGTAGATACATAAATAAATATCCTTCTGTGAAATACTTGCGAAAATGTTAAAATTATACTTTATTAAATAACATCCTAGTACGAGGATTGGAAAAAAAATTCTTGAAATATGTAGTAGACAATGCAGTTCCACTTATACTGGGTGTACCGAATCTAGGCTATGTTTTGGGAAATTTTGATTTATTTATTTTGCTGCTGTACATTATTTGTTACTTTTCAATATAAAATTAGTTCGATCGTACGTAAATTATCAAGCGATTTATCGTGACTGTTTATGTACCAGTTTTGTAGGCAGCACTTATATTTTATTGAAAAATTTTCAAAGAGTTAATTAACTCGCGTAAAATAATTGTCACTTAATATAATGGAAAAAAATTATAAATTGGACGGCACGGATCGACATAATCATTGCCCTGTTTTATAGTGAATTATTTATATGCACAGCGTCTTTTTTTACATATTAAATTATAAAAATATAGAAATACCACTGCTGGAATCCAGAAGTAGATTTAGAAATGGTCGAAATAATAAAGAAGACGCTAGCAAGCAAATCAAGAACATATTGGCATTTATAGATTTAGGAAAAGCATTCGATAAAGCACGGCAAAGTTTGTAGAATAATTTAATGAACAGAATTGTATCGTTCGATACTATCTAGAAGCATCATCAGATGATAGCAGGTAAGATTCCGTCTAAACGTTGTGGAAATCTTCCCTTCGTTATTATAAAGATAAAAAAAGTCTCTATAGTGCAACTTAGCTGCACGGCACATTGTTGACAGAAGGGAGCTAAAAAGAAAATCGGTTCTAGGAAACGGTAAGGACAAATTATTGAAGGAACGAGAGGAAATTCTAGAGGCTAGAAAATCAATATTGGAAAGCAAGGGGGGACTATCAATTGCACCACGAATAGGTTTCCAGATGAAGCAAGCATCAGTTCCACTTATACTGGGTGTACCGAATCTAGGCTATGTTTTGGGAAATTTTGATTTATTTATTTTGCTGCTGTACATTATTTGTTACTTTTCAATATAAAATTAGTTCGATCGTACGTAAATTATCAAGCGATTTATCGTGACTGTTTGTGTACCAGTTTTGTAGGCAGCATTTATATTTTATTGAAAAATTTTCAAAGAGTTAATTAACTCGCGTTAAATAATTGTCACTTAATATAATGGAAAAAAATTATAAATTGGACGGCACGATCGACATAATCATTGCCCTGTTTTATAGTGAATTATTTATATGCACAGCGTCTTTTTTTACATATTCTATAGATGCTCTGTTATATGCTTTTAAGGTACATCCGAAAGATGGCCATATTGTTCTCTCTCACTACTTCGTATTTTTATATGTATTATTATAATAATATACCACCATATCGGTATAACGGCAGATAAAGCCCGATTACCTAGCTAGCTCTGAAATGGGGTGAAACACTCGTCTTAATTATTGCTTTGTTCTGCAGTGGATTACTTATGTTATTTTATATGCCCAAGCTTATGTTATATAGATGATATTAAAAGCGATGATGATAGCGGAACACAGAATGCGAATGGAACATAGATTTATTCACTGCAATCATATTTTGCTCAATTTATTGAGCAATTTCCTAAGGTAAATATTAACTGTGACGTATTTTGTCAATGAAAATGGCGAATTGTGCACAATTAACAGATTGGTCTATTTTGTTAACAGAAGATGTTTTAATCAAACTTAATGTTGTTAATCACATAAAGCTCCTTACCACATCAATGTTCGTATTCTGTATACGTATATCGAGAACTAAGTTGTCATTATACGTACACAATTAATGACAGTGTCGCGATAAAACAGAAAAACTCCGTGAACTTTTTCCGCTAAAAACTAAATACACACTCAGTGTGTTTGGTTTCTTTTATTTTATTTTGGTATATTCTTCTCTAAATAACTTTACTGCCAATGTTTTTCTTAAATATTTGTTTCCCTACGCATTTCTATAGCTGTCATGTGTAAGGTAATTTTGATGGAGCCTGTGGTTGATTCACTTAATCACTGAAGGTTGATATATAACCCCTTGCCACATTAATTTTTGTATTCTGTATACGTATTTCGACAACAAAGTTATCATCATCAGCAGATAATTAAAAAGCGTCGAACCTGGTAAACTACGGCGAAAAATACCCGTATGAAAACGAACTCCGTACATTTTAGTTCTCAACGGTACGGATCGCGTACGGAGTTCGTTTTCGTACGGTTATTTTTCGCCGTAGTTTACCAGGTGCGACACTTTTTAATTATCTGCTGATGATGACATCTTAGTTGTCGAAATACGTATACAGAATACAAAAATTAGTGTGGCAAGGGGTTATATATCAACCTTCAGTGATTAACTGTCATGTGTAAATTTATGTTAATTCTTAATATTTAATGTATAACAAATTTCTCAGATGTTTGCAGTTAATATGTGAGTACGGAAACTAACCAACTCAGGTTAAACTCTAGACAAAGCGGTAAGAATTGTGTAGCCGCAGTGAAGTGCTATAGTTAACATTCCTAGAGGCATCAGGCGCAACTTTGTTGTATTTAGTCTTAACCAGTTATATGGTGCTCTGATAAAGTGGGCGCGTTAATTCCCTTGTTGCTTATTGGGACAATATGAAAAAGGTACAAAGTAAATGTGTTGTGTGTAATCATTGCAGTAACTAAAGGATAATAGGCAATATTGCAGAATATTTCTCAAGACAAATTTCTTTACAAAACTGTATATTCAATTTAAATGAAATGCATAGTAGTTTCTCGATTTCTATATTTTTATATATTTTTATTTTCTTTATTTTTATATTCTATATTCAGCACAACAATTTAAAGAGATATATCGAATTATTTTTTAAACAAATTAAAAGTGAAAAGTAGAAAATAAGTAGACAGTGTTTACTAGTAAAATCTCACAGTTACGAATAATAAATAAACTTAATGAGATTTATGAATGCTACCTAGTTTCGCTGAAATATAGAAATTACTACAAAAGTTTATTTTAGCATCAAAGCGTTTCAAAAAATTCAATTGAAAAATTAATAATCTACTAATTTATGTGGGTTAGCTAAGTCAATTTATTAAATATTATAGAGCAATAAATATTTCAGAGTTACGTAAGTACAGGTACAGATTTACATTTTGTAATTAAAAATATTTAATTTTAATTGCTGCATTCTATTTATTTTTTGTATGATTACGTACATTTGCGATAAATTATATTCAATTTTAAATAAAACAAAACAATAATATGCGTATGTTTTAACTTTATAAATTCAATATTAAAATTTTGCAACCTTCTCAGTCCCCATTTTAGATAATTATTGTATTACTTTTTTGTTATTCAAATATTTTATTTCCTATAGAATGAAATAATCACATGTCTACTTATGTTCATGTCGATGATAAGTATTGTTAAACATATGTCACCAATGTCAACTGTTACAAAACAACAAAGTAGACTTGATGTTTCTATATATTTTAGTTTTCTAGCAGGGATTCTACTAATAATAAATTATTCAAACATTACCAAAGAAAACAAAACAACTTATTTTTAACTTGACTGTATTGTTAAACAAATTTTCAAGACGTCATTTATTATTTCAACATTTTTTTGTTATGCTTCAACCTATTGAACTAAATATGAAATTGTTTTATAAATGCAATAATAAACTATCGCGTAAATAATTCAAATGAAAATATAAAAACTTATAATGTACATAAATATTAACACAGCGCTATGAAATAAATTGTATACAAAAAATATTTTCAATGCACCTTTAACTGACCAGTATCAACACGGTTTCGTTTGGGTTCGTTCGAAATTTCGGCATTCAGTGGTCCGGTCAAACAACTCGATAAAAATAAAAAATATTTTGGACAAAAAATCGTAATTGTGTCTGGTCAGGGCTGATTTCCAACGAAAGGGGCATCGACCACTTAAATTTTTCTTTTTGTTTCGCTTTTATCTTTATATACGACTCTGTATATATCTTTCTCTGTTCTTCGACTTACAATCTCATTTTGTTTTCATGTCACGTATTTCGTTTCTTATTCTTTTTAGTTTATATGTAAGTACAGTCTTTATACAAAAAATGTCTACCATACATGCCCATCTATGTGCATATACATATATACATACATACATCCGCACACCGATATGTGTATGTTTATTAAGTATCGGTGAAATTTTTCAAAGGTAAATGATCTTCATATTTTTCGTCACTTGTTTACTGAATATTTTTTATTTACTTGTTTATAAGTTAACATAATAAAACGGTGTAAATATAATGTGTATGATATGCAAAAGCAATAGTTTCAAGTTTAAAATGATAATGTAAATTGTGGCATAATTATCATAGTTATTTCTATAATATGCTTCCAGAAAGTATTAAAATATGAAAAAAATTGAATGAACATAGATCTTCTCGACCTCTAAATTAGAAAGAAGTAGTATTTTCTATTTGTTAATGTCCTTCTTAATTAGATTTTTCATTATGTATTTAGTACGTGTTCTACTTTCATAAATTAATTTAAAATAAATTCATATCTAACAATAAGTTTAATGGCAAACGACGTTACAACTTAGTAATTTAATTATATATAAAAGCAGAAACTTGTTGGAATTTAGTTTACTTAAGTGATAATCACGTATTCAACAAGGAAAAATGCACACTTTTGTTGTGCATTATTTGTTGGAGATTTGGTAATTACTTTGTATTAGTTAACGCCAGTTTTTGTGCATTTAATAGTTTGATGTAACTTCAAAAAAATATGCATACAAAGTCTAAATAAAATTTTTAATTTTTACATTACTTATTTCTTTCTTTTGTTAAACCCTTACTATTTGCAAATATCTCTTTTGTGCTTTCTTTAGTGTATTTTTGATAAGACTATTATACATTTTTAAATATCTAACTCATTTTACTAAATACTTCTATATTGATGTTTCAGAAATAAAAGATATATTGATAAATTACATCTCGTTAGCCTATAAAGTCTTCATGTTAGCATAGTTACCTGAATCGCTATTTCAACTCTAATATTCTCTTTAAATTGAACATCCATTTCAGAAACATTTCGATTAAATGGTGCTGTGTATAAAAAGATACGTAATACAAGCTGTATGTAGAATAAGAGATAATTTATTCAA
The DNA here is from genome assembly GCA_031893035.1 of Dermolepida albohirtum. Classification (NCBI taxonomy): domain Eukaryota; kingdom Metazoa; phylum Arthropoda; class Insecta; order Coleoptera; family Scarabaeidae; genus Dermolepida; species Dermolepida albohirtum. The sequence goes on along the minus strand of JAVIWB010004152.1, from coordinate 141,095 downwards.
TAAATTTAATTGGACACCACAGAAACTTACAAATAATTGCTCTCGATATGATGAAAGCCAATTCGATGTGAAAGGTGTTAGTGGCGGCTCGTAGTAAAAAAAAGATAGGCGTTACAACTGTATCAGTACCGGTAGAGGTCACTTGTCCTTATATAAAAACGTATAGTACCTATCGTGCTAGACGAAAAATTATAAAAACTAAAATGGTCAAGAATTAAAAAAATTAGAAACAAAAAATCTCGGAAACATGATGAAATCGCCTAAAAAGCATATTGTAACATTTTGTAGACGACTCACAAAACAGGGAGGAATGGGAGATGAATACATTATTAAATGTTATATTAAATATTGCCCACACCGCATGTTTTGTTATGTCTACATTATTAATGCACTTTGGCGACAAAGTCACATTTCTTCTAAAAGTAGAACGTAATTAGTTAAAAATTGTTTGCGTGATGATTTAGTACGAAACTAAAGCAAAGCTTTACTCCCACAGGCCTTACAAGCAATAGATCGAATGCAGCATTAATAAAATAGTAAATGAAATTAAACTAAAAAATAAAGATCTAAATAATTACATTATTTGTTTACACAAAAATACAGGCTGTTTCAAAAAGAATATACGTATTTCGAATGCATATATTTATTAAACTTTAAGATATATGAATATGAAGCTTTACACACATATTTACGAACCTCTCAAGTTCAGATTACAGATATTCGATATGTCTTCCATCAGCGACACGAACAATATTACATCGATACTCAAATTCCTTCGATACTCGGGCAAGCATGTCCTTCGTCAAGCAATAAAAAAATTAGAAATAAAAAATCTCGGAAACATGATGAAATCGCCTCGGAATTGTTGAAATGTATAGGGAACATAGGAGTCGAATTACTATCCTTGGATTACGGGTAGAATACCTAAATATTGGAAGATAAATGCTATACTGCCTATTTATAAAAGAGGAAATGCAAAAATGTGCAATAACTATAGAAGTATTATATTACCGAGTATAGCCTTAAAAGTGAATGAAAGAATATTAGAACATAAACTAAAAAAAATATAGAAATACCACTGCTGGAATCCAGAAGTAGATTTAGAAATGGTCGAAATAATAAAGAAGACGCTAGCAAGCAAATCAAGAACATATTGGCATTTATAGATTTAGGAAAAGCATTCGATAAAGCACGGCAAAGTTTGTAGAATAATTTAATGAACAGAATTGTATCGTTCGATACTACCTAGAAGCATCACCAGATGATAGCAGGTAAGATTCCGTCTAAACGTTGTGGAAATCTTCCCTTCGCTATTATAAAGATGAAAAAAGTCTCTATAGTGCAACTTAGCTGCACGGCACATTGTTGACAGAGGGGAGCTAAAAAGAAAATCGGTTCTAGGAAACGGTAAGGACAAATTATTGAAGGAACGAGAGGAAATTCTAGAGGCTAGAAAATCAATATTGGAAAGCAAGGGGGGGACTATCAATTGCACCACGAATAGGTTTCCAGATGAAGCAAGCATCATAGATGCAACATTTCTTATCTAGAATCCAAAACTTGCAGCCCATGCCTTTTCAGAAGTGATTAATAATTAATATTTCTGACTGGATAGGTTACATCTATTCAATCTTTTCAATCCCTAGCTGTAGATAATATAAGGTGGTGACCATATTAGAGATGCGTATTCTAACTTGCTAACAACAAAGCTGCAAAACAGCATCTTATAAAGTCTTATGATACGAAAATATTTAGCTGTTTACACAACCAATCCAAATGTTTTACATTCGGAGTTATAAATATTAGAACATGAGGTATAAAGCTCAACTGTGAATCGAATAGAACGCACTATGTGAAACAAGTAAGATTCCAAGCTGCAACTATAATGGACTAAGACTAAACATCGACAAATTTTTAAGTAGCATTCCAAAACCAATAAGATCAAACGCTTTACTAAAACCTAAGTAACCTAAGTACCTAAGTAACGTCGATCTGGCTTCCCGTATTCAACCTTTTTATCTATTTAGTGACAGCAACAAGATCGGTAACAAAGGATATGTAGATATTGAGTGATCATGAACAGGCAGTTTCAATTTAATAGTGTATCGACCTAAAAAATTAGTTTCATTTTAAAGGAATACACATATTTATGTTACTTGTAATAAGAAGAATGACTATTAAGTATTACAGATCAGTGACTATGAAATGAATGAAGAGGACTGAGCAGTTAAACAGTAGTTGTGTAGTTGAAACGATGTAACGAAAAATTAAATTGGTAGATAGGGACATTACAAATACATTTGACTTAAGATTGGCAGATTAATATCCTCTAGACATTTGAAACATGTCAAGAACTTCTTTTGAATAAAAACTAAATCTGGTGATCTATATTTATGAATTATTTTGTATATAATTACGAAACTGCGAAATGTATTCTTCCCAAAAATGTCCACAGGTTTTGTTAAATGGCATTTGATTGGATTGACGTATGTAAATTTAGTAATATGAATTCCGGAATATTACTGACGGCGATATTTGCTTCGTTTCGAAAATTAAAATGCAATATGGCAAAAAATGGAAATAAAAAATGATATGCGTATAAGCTTCTACTGGATGACGCCGAAGACATAAGACTTACCAGACCTCGAAAATTCAATGCAAGACCCATTTTTTTAATAACGAAGAATATTGTAGGGATCGTTTCATCTTGGTTTCTGGGCTGGAACTGTGTCTGGTGGTGACGAAACGTCGGTAGTCTACGAGTCACATTTATATTGCAGAGAATTAATAGTAATTTAATAAAGGAAATGAAAGGAGGTAATAATTGATTCTTTTTTATTTTATAATGTCGCTAGAGTCTATTTCGAAAATTCTGTTTTGAAATAGAACTGTGTAGATGAAAGAATGAACTGAAATGATCAGTGAATGTTAAAAGAGATCAAGTAAATATCATTTTAAAAGCAAAGTGGCGAGATGGATGTGATCAAATATTTGTATTAACACATTTGTAAAATTCATTATATACTTTTCTGTTTGCTAAATGCCTCTTGGGAGCAGTAATTTGTCAAAATATATGCTTTGTAAAAGTAAACATAGTCAAAATGTGAATGATAGATTTGTTTTGCTAAAATTAAAGCTCGAAAGGCAATTTATGTTAATTTTTCTGTATCTGTTTTAAAATTTTATTCTACGTAAAAGAGAAACGAAAAACCTATGGAGCAATCTTCAAAATAAAAGAGTATTAACCAGTTCTTAGACGCACATATGGACCTACAAAAAAATATGTTATCTAACGATGGATACATGCACGTATTAAACAAAACATGTAACCCTCGCACATACATGTGAGGGAAGGTCGAGAATAGAGGGCGAGTAACTAACCTATCCTATTCTAATATTAGTTGTCTGGACCAGATTAGGAAATTAAGAATCATCGTACTTGGTTCCTCTCTTTTTATTTTCGTATTTGTTCTCTGTCTTTCCTTGTTGCTGTCTAGTATAAGCACCAGCCTGTTTATCTTGAAAAAGGTAATTGAACTTTTTCGTGTGTTATCAGGGTCTATTTTAAGAGTTTAGAGGTCTATGTTTTATTGTTATTTTCGAAGGCGAGAACACAAGATATAAGCATAAGTGTATCATTCACACACGTGGACGTATTATTTATAAACATTCACAAATAGATCTCAGTATTTACAAATAATAATAATTGTTTGATTATATATTTAAAAAATGAATATTTACAAATGGAGATTCTTTTCATCATACATGTGTACATACTTATATATCTAAATTAGATAATTCTAATGAAGTTGTTTTGTATATCTAAGTACATACTATCGCTCGTACATTTAAAATCAGCTACTAAAATGTATAGTCTCAAAAGAAATAGCTTAAAAATTAGAACCGAACTAATAACAAAGAAAGGAAATTTATATGGCCAGCACTTTTTCATACGAATATCAACGCGCACTCCGTTAATGTTCGTATGAAAATACAGAACAGATTTGTAGAGTACTTGGACTTTAAATTAAACCGTATCGTTTGGCTCTGTGATCTAGGCTGTTTGTAATCATTTTATTAACAACAAAAACTATAATAATTCATAAGAGTTGCCTTACAATGGGCAAAAAATTGAATATGGATGCAGAATTTACCTAAAAAACATAATGTAACATTTTGTAGACGACTCACAAAACAGGCAGGAATGGGAGATGAATATATTATTAAATGTTATATTAAATATTGCCCACACTGCATGTTTTGTTATGTCTGCATTATTAATTTGGCGACAAAGTCACATTCCTTCTAGAAGTAGAACGTAATTAGTTCAAAATTGTTTGTGTGATGATTTAGTACGAAACTAAAGCAAAGTTTTACTCCCACAATCCTTACAAGCAATAGATCGAATGCAGCATTAATAAAATAGTAAATGAAATTAAAGTAAAAAATAAAGATCTAAATAATTACATTATTTGTTCACACAAAAATACAGGCTGTTTCAAAAAGAATATACGTATTTCGAATGCATATATTTATTAAACTTTAAGACATATGAATATGAAACTTTACACACATATTTACGAACCTCTCAAGTTCAGATTACAGATGTTGGATATGTCTTCCATCAGCGACACGAATAATATTACATCGATACTCAAATTCCTCCCGTACTCGGGCAAGCATGTCCTTCGTCACTGATGTTATGGCAGTACGGATCCGATTCTTCAACTTTTCAAGGTTCTTTGGGAGTGGTGGTACATAAGCGTTATTTTTAACGAAACCCCCCACAGGAAGAAATCACAGGGTTTCAAATCCGGTGACCGTGGAGCCCAGCTGAGACATGCTAAGTCGCCAGCTCCTTGACGACCAATCCATCGGTTCGGTAGAGTTTCATTCAGATATAAACGCACTTGGCGACCCAGTGAGGGAGTGCTCCATCTTGTTGAAAAATTAAGTTGTCTTCGTGCAGCGTCGAAAACAACCAATTTCGCAACATTGTTTCCATCAAAGAAGAATGGGCTGTATAGATGATCGGGATATCGCACAAAACGCATTGATTTTAGGCGAATCTCGTACATGTTCAATGGCTGAATGTGGGTTCTCTAGACCCCAAATTCGAACATTGTATTTGTTTACCAGATTACTAACATGGAAAATCGCTTCATCACGGAACACGATGCGTTGTGCGAAAGTGTTATCATTGTCAATAGCATCATGAATCTCGTTACAAAATGCCACACGTCTTCGTTTGTCATCAGGACGCAGACCTTGTAATAACTGTAACCTGTACGGCTGCATAACCAACCGACGTTTCAAAACACGCCAAATTGTTGTTGTAGGCAGTTGTAACTCCCGACTGGCACGACGAGTTGATTTTGAAGGATTACGTTCGAAAGCAGCTTGAATTCGTGCCACATTTTCTTCAAAAACACGAAGGCGGTCATAACTAAAGAGTCTTGGCCTTTACATACACATCCTGTATCTACAAACTGTCGATACCATCTGCGAGTGTTCCACCCATTCGGTAATTTGGTAGCTCAATCTGAAACGTCTTTACATTGTAATCACGGAATTGCACTTCGTAAACCCGAGAACACAAAATGATTTCTGCTGCGGAGTAGCCATTTTAAACAAAAAAATAATACTTTGTAATACGTATATTCTTTTTGAAACATGCTGTATAACAACTACCTTCGGAAAATAATGTAGATTTTGTATTATTAGATATGCATAGACGATATGTTATGTTATGAACAAGCTTGTCATTTTTCCCGGACGTAAGTACGTATGTACCGACAATCAAATGTGCGCGAAACGAACATTAACAATCGGGAATGTATACAATAAAGAAAAATAAATAATTTTAAAATTTCTGAAATACCTACCTTGTTGACAGCTATTGTTACCTGGCGAAAAGTGGATAACTGATGAAAAGTTTGCACCATTAGGTATGGTGGTGATAAATTAAGTACATTTGCCTCGGCAAACAATGTGAGCTGTGATGAAAAATGTTCTTATATCTTGAGAAAGACCCAACATCTACTGATGTAGAAACATGCATAATTAAAATAATCTTAATAAATAAGTTACGGATCTATAGAAGAATCATCACAAATCTATGTCAGTCTGGTAAAATCAAAATCTTCATTTATAACATTTTCGAAGCTTTAATAACACCCATATTTTTGTCACTTATAGTACATAGCAGTGAATGTACACCGTTCACTATTTGCAGTGACTTCACTAACCACAACACAGTGATTTGAAATTTTTCTATTGCGTCAAATAATACTTTCACACTATTGTAAAATTTTTTAAAATCTGTTTCATCGGAAGAATCTGAAAATATTATCTGACTTTCCTTAATAGCTGCAGTTTCGTCAGGATGGAATTGTAGAATCATAGATTTAATTTGATGGAAGTACTAAAAAGCCGCCTTCAACCATGTTTTCCAATCTATAAGGATTGGCTATCGTGGTTCGGGAATGCGGTTGTTCTCGAATTCGTTTGAGAGATTTAGAAAACACATTTTTAATATTTGCTACTAATGCATCTACATCTGGAAAACATTCTCGAATAGTTTGCGCCACAAGATGAAAAGCATGAAATTTACACGTTACGATCAACAGTTAAATGGTTTATGGGCAACACTTAATTGGTTAAAAGTTCAAATTTTTGTAGTGTATATAGCGCAATCCTCGTAATAGCTTCATTTTTCTAATATTTTGCAAGCTAATAAAATCGGAAATGTTGGTTTAAAGGGTTCCAGTACATACAAAGGGTACTAGAAAATTTTACAATATGACGCAACAATGAATCGTTCATGTTCATACGTGCATAATAGCTGCCGCGCCATGTCAATGGGTTCAGTTATTCATTAGCAATGAGAGTTTAAAGTACTTGCTATGGCATCGTGGTTACGAAATGAGATAAGGCCAGTTTTGCGTTATAATTTCGTGCATGATTTAAACATAAACCAATGCGTCGAAGAAATGACTCTTTCACTAGGTGATGTTTGTCCACATCGCACAACGATATTCAGGTGGTATAGAGAATTCCAAAGGGGACATTTAAACTGTGGAGGATGTTGAGAGGCCGGGAAGGCAACGAACGTCAGTTACGGAGGAAAGCGCTACTACTGTGAAGAAAATGCTTGGCGAGGCCAAGCGAGTGACCTACCAACAAATAGAGGGTATTTCAGGCCTAAATACACCAACGATTCGTTCTATTCTGCATGATCATTTGCACGTGAAGAAATTTTGTTCTCTCTGGGTGCCACATCGACTGACTGAAGAGTAGATGACACGACGTGTGACTTGGTGCCGGGAGATGCTAAAAAAGTTTAATAAGGGACAATCTTGGTATGTGAACAACATCGTGACAGGTGACGAGACTTGGCAGTACTATTACGATGTGCCAATCAAAGCTCAAAACAAAGTTTGGGTCTTTGATGTTGACGACACACCCGTAGTTGTCAGAAAATCCCGATCTGTAAAGAAGAAAATGATAGCTGTATTTTTCAAATCGAGTGGAATTGTGGAACGCGTCGTTTTGGATACACAGAAGACAGTCACAGCTAAGTGGTATACTGAACAGTGCCTGCCTAAAGTCATTAGATCTATGAAGATCCTTCGGCCAAAGTCAAGAATGGACACCTGGTTCCTCCATCACGAGAATGCTCCAGCTCACCGCGCCAAAGCCTGCACCGAATATTTGACCACGACAGGATTGAAACTACTCGAGCACCCTGTTCACGCATGTGAAAATGAAGCTAAAAGGGAGGCGGTTTTCCAGTGATGAAGACCTTCTGCGGGTTTGGGACAACGGGTGTGCTTTACCCTAGTGAAACTTGGCAGAACTGGTTTAAAAATTGGTTTCAGAGAATGGAGAGGTACATATATTGAGTGTAGAGAAAATTACTTTGAGAAAATTAAATAAACGAAGTTGTATTGCAAAACTTTCCTAGTACTTTGTATATACATATTATAGAATTTTTTTTGGATCTATCGTCTCCTTAACAGATAACCGCAGCGGTTTGTCTTTTACTTTTACTCATCGCGTAGAGGTGGTAGATAATTATGCAATACTGCCCGAGATGGTAATATCCAATTGGAATTGTATTTATGCCAGAAGAATTGAAACTGTTCTATATTCTGCCATTAATTCAGTCGTTGGTGGCACGCCGTTATTTTATTTTTGTGCGTTTTACTGCTAACATGTCTCTACAGTAGTTTTTTTCTCAGCATATTAGCAGTTTATTGCAAACTTTATATATCATCCTAGAACCATTATAAATATATACTTTCTTCTTGACCGTGTTACATTTTTCCCTTCCGCACGTTCGACATACTTAATTATATATTTATATGAAACGTAAAGCAAATACTATCGGCAAGCCAGGAACCGATGCTAACTAATATTACAATGATATGCAAACACATTGCTCGGGACGATCGATAATTGACGGAAATATTCGCGTCAACGGTTCGGATTTGTCTATGTATGTAGGAACACGGATCTATACGCACTTCATATAACGGATCCTGATCCCTCGCGCCGGACAAATGACAAGCCTAGTTATGAATCATAGACACGTTTCACTCCGACTGCCAAAGTTTTGTTTAGATGCTGAGCTCTACAGATCTTCCTACATGAACACGGCAGGTATATTTTCGTGTACATCGTTAACCTTATGGTAGTAACTGTACCTATGTACTTTGTGTTCTGCTGGTTTTGCTTCTAAGGATGGGTATGGAATATGAGAACGTAGAATTAACCCACCGGTTAGTTTTGATATAGGTTGTTCGAAACCTATTAATGCCTGGAAAATTATCTATATAACTAGTATCGCCTCTTAAAAATATAGCTAGTATATTAGAATTAACACCAAACAAACCAAAAGCTAATGAAACTAAGTTTTTCCATGAGGACGAAATTACACCTTATTATTTATTTTAGATTCAAAATAATTTCCTGAGAATATTGGCATTTGTTGACCATCAATCATGTCATTGTCATAGAGAACGAATTTCATATTAGTACCAGATTATAAAGAAAAATGTTTGTCTTAGGAGATTGCGCAAAGATGCTCACAGATGTAAGGGTAATATGTGAAAGAAGTTGCATTTATCTGGAGCAACTTTATTTGATTCTAAGGAAGAATAAACTACTGAACATGTATGTATGTATATGAAATGATTTTTCTTTAACTCTTGTAACATGTTCGGAAAAGTATCCGACTTAGGCAAAATTGAATTCTATTAAACACTATATTACAGTAGGTTGATAATAGTGTATCTACACGTATTGAGGCTAGACTTGTTCGGAGACTGCGAATTTACCAAAATATAAAAATAATTTTTCATAATATACATGACTTCTAGAAGCCACTTCTCCGTAAATAATCGAATTATTATTTACATATACCATAGTTGCACTGACGATGAAGTTAAACATAGCTTTTATGTAACTATTTAGTTTTGTTTTATTATTCATTCTCTGAAAGAGACAGTACTTCTAATTTTTACTAAAATAATCAGTTTCCTGCTTTAATGAATCATTGAATTATGATTGAGACAGTCTATGGCTGTATTAACAATTTTAATTTTCACTAAAATAGTCTTCTGCTTTAATGATGAACTATGATTTAAATACTGTATAGTCGTACTAACAATTGAGTCACCGTAAAGCAAGTTTTAAAGTAGAGTAATCTATTTGCTGGAACTGATAAAACGTTTAATAGAATATGATAATAATGAATCGTTTTATTTAAATACTCTTATTACACCATTTCCGAATACTTTTCATATCACTCCAGAGTCTATTATACTTAGGCCTTGGTCTTCGTTTATTACAAACTAAATTTAAATCTGCTTTTTGTTATTAATAAAGATTACTTTGAGTTAATTGACTTTCTTTCTATTTATGGAATGATAAATTTTCTTCTTAAAAAATCGCAGTCTCCTTTACTTCTTCTTTTGTATATATTTTTTATTTTTATTAGTCCGACAAAATATTGTTGGGTTGGCAATTAAATCATAGTTTCAGATTGCATTTATAGACGACTTTAGTAATTTTTATGAATATTTATGCGTTCGAAATGTCAAGAACTCATTTTTTATCAATAATACTTTGTCACTGAATAAAAAAATAGTATCAATAGGTTATATAGCAAACATACGTTTTCGTCTTATTGTGCTTTCCTACCATACTTCCTCAAAGAAAAAATGCGTCAATAGTTTAAAAAAGTTATGCACCGTTGTATGGTAATGAATCCTTAAAAGGACGACATTGTAAAATAATGGTTTTCTGAATATTGTTCTGATGATTTCACACTTAACAAAATTGTCTGCTCGTCGTTTAATCTATGACGACCGAATCAAAGTAATAAATGACGCGAATCGTTATAGTATAATACGTGAGATTGCAAAGAGGTTCGATGTATCATATAAATACATGCTTTGAAAAGCATTTAAAGTAACTCGGCTACGTAAATAAAACTTATTTTATGAGTTGTATCATCCAGTTCTGCGCTTAGTAGGACAATAATATTCTCATTTTAAACGATCCCTTTGCTTGACTTCCAGGATGCTAAAACTAGTTCAAAAAAAATTAGAGAGTAGGGAATTCTCTGTTAATAAGATATAATAGGACGCCACACTATTGTTGCCCTGAAAGCTTTAAGCCAATACTGAAGCATCCCTGAAATACGTTCGCTATTGAGCTAGCAAAAAGAAAAATTTAACAATATTACAAGGTTATTGTGTTTGCTCTAGTATTTTACAATACACTGTATTTAGGAAAATATATTAAATAAATGTAAAAAAAGAAACATGTAAGTTACAGTTTGAAACTCTAATTACTCATACCTATCTAAACGTATAGTTGGTTTATACTAGTCGTACAAGATTATTCTTTTATAAAAGTGCTACTTAACGAGCACTTCCCAGCAACAAAAAAAACAATAAAAATAAATCGTATAAGAAAATAATGTTCTGTTCTCTACTGAATCAATAATTACATTAAATATTTAACTATGATATATGGCGTGGTCTATGAAGAGTAAAACATTATGTGAAAGGAAAAAAAACTGTAATAATTAGTTGACGGTCTACTGATTAATAGTCAGCTAGCAATTAAGTTAGAGCTATCGTAATACACACACATATATTTGAAAAGTCTAATTTAATTAAGAACTACTAAAAGTAATATTTAAATCATGAATAGTTTATTAACAAGCCCTTAACTAAATTTGGGCTATCAAATGTATGAAGTAATTTTTTAAAATAATGAACAACTTGTTAACAAGTTCTTAATTAAATTAGACTTTTCAAATATATGTAGTGGTATTTAAATAATATACAGTCTTCTAACAAGCCCTTTAATTGAATTACGGATGTAAGTGAGCCAATTTAATAATAAACGCTGTCAATAACTAGTTAAAACGGATATATCTATGTAACGTTTGAATAAATTATAGTATAATTACCTTCTGTTAAACCAGTTTGCTATCAAATTAAAACCATAGCATAAATGTAACGGATCGAGTAGCTCTCAAACTAGCCCGTAATAAGACTAAACGGTTGCTTATAAACTAAATAATTGTCTCCACAGTCTAATGAACCAAATATAAATAATAATAAACTATTTAAATGATGTATATATGAACGGTTCTTGATTCTTGACTAAATTATAATCCTCTGTCTTTAAACGAGGTGCACAAAATTTACAAATTACATACCTCACGATAGGTTTCCAGGGTTAATTCAAAATGAAACATAGACCATATGTTCGCGGTTTATCGACTTATCTGACATAATCTGCATCCAAATTGAATCTTCTACTGACAGACAACAAGCTTTTAATAGTACGAAGTTAGCACTCGAGAGAAATAGAGGTAAGCATCGAGGCGATTGCCTTTTATGCTTCTATTAGTTTGGTGTCATACGAGGAAACAAAAGACGCGGGAAAAGTAAATACCTACTCATTATTACGGCAATGAATTACAAAATAGTCGAAATAACTTCGAATAAATGTTATGAAAATAATAGTACAAATCTACTAATTAAAATGAAACTAAAACATCGCAAAGATCTATAACCAGTCAATAATATTGATTACAAACTTAAGCTGACAAATACAAGAGGGTGGTGAGAGTAATAAAGAATAAATGAAAATTGTTCGAATGATTATTCTCAAAATATTGCAATTGTACGAGGCACAGCAGTGTCCGCAAAATACGAACACAAGGTAAATTGTGCATGTAACAGTGTTCCTTATAAACTTAAAGAATTTCATTTAATACAACATATTAACGTGCTGCGATTTGTGTATGAAACTCAACAAAAATAAATTTCATTGATAACGGGTAATAAGAAATAAGTTGGTTACAAAACGCCAATCGATAAAGACTTCACTTTGGTGAAATTCCACCACGCAACCAAACTATTAATTTAAATGTGTATGTACATTCTACAACTAATCAAATTGAATAATAAAATTTGAGAAAAACAATTAGAATTGATAATTTCTAAAAATATAGTATTCCACCATAGCAATGCAAAGAAACTATATCTTTGATTACTAGTTAAAAGTCATTAAAGCTCGGTTGAAACGTGTTATATAGTCTCGATCTAACATCATCAGATTACTATTTATTTCGTTCTCTGCAAAACTTCTTGAATCGTAAGATTTTTGATAATAAGAATGGTGTCAAATCGCGCTTGTTTCAGTTTTTTGTTAATAAAACCAGAAGTAATATAAATATGAAATTATGATACTGTCTGAAAGATAGCATAAGGTTATAGATAAAAATGGGTAATCCATTACTAAATAAATATATTTCATTCATATAAAAAAAAATAGTTTTCTATTTTCTTTAAAAACTTCACAAATTTCTAGTTGGCGAACTAATTTTTCTTTTAACTCCGGTCCTGTACTTGGAATATTTTCTTTGGCAAATAAAAATAAAAAAATATATCATAGTTTTTAGGATGATTGCAGAAAGATTAAATACACTAAATATTTTCCTCTGAATAGTAAATCATAAAAATTCGTTGTTAAACATTTTACTTTGATTAATATTTGTATTTTCTTTCTTCTCAAATTCTCTTAATTTTATAACTCATTCTGGCAAACAATTCACGAAGTCCTCTACTTGAAGGTTATTATTTTATACATTTGTGCGTTCCAATCTTGAATACATTGTCATTATTTGGCAAAAGAGATTTTGGAAATACCTCGAATTTAAATTTAGCGGTCAACATGCTCCTCTTCATATTGTTTGCGTTAGTATGCTTCACTATTTTAATTTTCAATCGCTTTCACCTAGGCTTAATTACCAATTTTTGTTGAAAGTTGTCAATAATGCAATTTGTTCTCTAGCTATTTAGTTACAGATTTCATGTTTCTTGAGGTTTAAGTCGAACTAACATCTTTTTGGTTTCAATAGCTAGAACGAATGTTTTATGCAAAGCTCTTCTAAAGTATGTATAGGAACAAACATTGTAATGCCTTACTTCGAACCCATTCCAAGTTTGAGTGTTAGCAACTAGTTTATTTTTAGTTTTACGTTGTTAATATTTAATAGCTTTGCAATTACCTATGTTTTATTAGTACTTTTTTGCATTGTAATAGGTTATCTGCTAAATAAAAAAGGTTGTTATTATTATTATCAAAACATTAAGTTTCTTTCACCGATGTCAAAGATTAATAGAATATATATTTGTATAATAATGTAAATGCTGCTGAAATATTGATGGTTGGTTATCTTAAAACAACTTTTTATAATTAAGTTTTAGATCTAATTTTTCAAAATATTTGAGGTTGATATTATTCATAATGAATTAAGTATAAACGTCTTGTATTTATTGTTTTATCTTAATTTTATTATTTAAGACTGATTAGTTATAACGATTTTTTCTGTTTTCTATTTCACTTAAAATTCTATTTTATATTCTTAACACTTAGACAACAAATAAAATACTTTTTCTATATTTAGCTCCTCTTATACTTTCTCTTTTTTTTCATTATGTACCACTGAATCCTGTTTTGGTTATGTTAGGTTAAGGTTATTTCACCTTTAATAAATTCCACTATACGATAGAAAGATGGTGCATCACAATTCTCAACAAAGCTCGAGAATATTAAAAGACCGGATTAGAAATAGGTCAAAACTGCCGGACATAGAAAAACTTTCTACTTTTCTTCTGTAACGAGGTCAGGGTTCTATGTACTAACTACGAAAGTTAAAGTTTAATTTTAAGATTTTTCAACATGTTTCTACATGTTTTGAATGAATTTATTAAAAAGGGTTTTGGTGTTTTTAAATACTACAATTCTATAAATTGAAACACATGAGCTATATCAAAGATTTTCTTTACACAATGTATACACATACATATGTATATACAATATACATATATATGTATAATAAAGAAAAATGAACATTGGAACTGATTATTAATTACATACATATCAAGAAATGAAGTTAATATTAGAATAGTAGTACGTAAAACTTTTTTTACATAATTGTATTATAATAAATTTTTAGTAAGCGATTAAATAATGTACATACCAGGTGTATCGGAAAGTCATTACTGGTTTTCTAACAGATGTCGCTAGGTTTAAGTATACAATGTTATGATTTAACACATATGTCATTTTGTTGTACTGGCGTCAAGCTTCGATGCCATATGTGTTATATTTTGCAAAAGTAACACCGCCATAAATTTATGCCTCTTTGAAAATGTCGAGTTTCGTGACTGAAAAAGTGCATTTGCGGGACGCATTACTTTTCTTATTTAATCAAAAGAAAAAAGCCGCTGAAAGTCATAGTTTGTTGGTAGAAACTTACGGTGAGCGTGCTCCAACCATAAAAACATGTGAGGCGTAGTTTCAACAATTCAAAAAATGGTGATGTCAATGTGCAAGGCAAAGAACGTTCTGGTAGACCCAAAAAGTTTGAAGATGCGAAACTGCAGGAGTTATTGGATGAAGACCCAACCCAAAATTAAAAACAATTGGCAGAAGTATTAAATGTGGGACAAGAAACGATTAGTGATCGATTACGAGCAATGGGAAAAATATAAAAGATGGAAAAATGGGTGCCACATAAACAGAATGATAGGCAAATGGAAAGTCGAAAGAATTGTCTGTGAAATGCTGCTTCAAAGGTATGATCGGAAGTAATTTCTGCATCGAATAGTGACGAGTGAGGAAAAGTGGATATATTTAGAAAACCCTAAGTGCAAAAAATCATAGTTATTACCTGGCAAAGCCGGCCCATCGACTCCAAGGCCAAATCGTTTTGTTCGCAAGACAACCCTCTGTGTTTGGTGAGATCAGAGTGGCGTGGTGTATTACGAACTGTTGAAACCTGGTGAAACTTTTAATACTAATCACTACCGACAACAAATTATCAATTTGAACCATGAGCCATTGCCGTACTCTCCAGACCTTGCCTCGTCCGACTATCGATCTTTTCGCATCTATGTGACACGCGATTGCAGACCAGCACTTCGCCAATTTCGAAGAAGTTAGAAAATGGCTCGATGAATGGTTTTGCTCAAAGGACAAGCAGTTTCTTTGGGATGGCATCCATAAATTGCCTGGAAGATGGACGCAATGAGTAGAATCAAATGGCCAATACTTTGAATAAATACATTTTTCCATTTTCCTTTAAAATTATGTAGTTTTTTACGAAAAAAACCGGTAATGACTTTCCGTATACCTATTTGTTTTTTGTGTACGATTTTATCTTTTCAACTCAAAGGATAAACAAAGTTTTTATCTTTGTTGAAATTATTATATTATATATCATCAAATCAAATTCAAAATAGGTACGAAATATACTATTTTAAAGGAAAATTTAACGGAATTTTGACAGTATAATAAGTAATACAATATATTTGATGATAAATCATTTAGTAGTTTTTATGGTGTACTACGAAAAATAAATAATTTTAAGTTTATATGGAAAATATATAGTTTTCAAAAATGCTAGTATTATTTTTTAGAGAAAGAATGTAATAATAGTTCTGATAATATTCTTTTACACCTTAAATTGTTAATTGCTAAAATCCAATGTTTCATCATACAAAGTTGCTATCGCTAATGATTTTTAACAAAAAATTTGATCGGACCTTTATTGTTATTTATGTATTATTTCTCGTATTTCAATTTTTTCTATTTTTCAAGAATTTGAAACTACGGGTGTAAAATGAATTAGATTTTGGCTGAACAGAATAATGTTTTTTAATTAATGTATTGTATATATTCTATTACACAACTCGGTATAGAGGTAAAGGTCTGCCCATATTACAATATGGGCCCCCATTTTGTTTTTTTGCTATAACTGTTTCAAATTATGTTTAATTGACCTATAGATCGCTGAAAACAGAATATCGCATTTATTTTATACTGTTATAATGTAGTTGTAAAAATATTATAAGTAAATAGACTACAATTTGTAAATTAAAAAGAAAAACATTACATTTTCCAAGAAAAATACAGTTATTCTGGTAATATGGGCCCCATGGAAGAAATCAATAAAAATCCACCGAAAAAGTGTAAAAAAATCACTTTTATTATTCTAAATACAATAACTTACAAAAGTCACAAACATAAACGTCAGTTTCACAGCCAGCACATCCGTTATGAGCCCACATTACACACAGCATACGTTGCACCCATAGTTCACCCCATGAATCCTCTGAGTACCTCTTTCAGCGTCCTCCTTGTTAGGCTTCGCAACACCAACTGGAATTTCGGGTACAGACTCTCTCGAATCCACGTCAGTCTCCTCATCCAACTCTAGAAGCAATTTTTGAACGATTTTTTTTGATTATTTTTGGCCCCTTGCTGAATTTTTACTCATGGTTTCGTTGCCTTCCGTTTTTTTGTTCTCTTTTCCTTCATTGCATTTCTTCTTAGCTTCTTTTTCTGCTTTCTTCTGCTCTGCTTCTTCTAACGCCAGCTTGTAATGAGAAGACGCTATTAAAGCAGCCTTAACAGGTTTAGGACTTTTGTTCGTGATCTTTCTTTTTGGTTTTGGAATGGGCCTATTTGGCTGGATATTTTCTCTTGGTGAAACAGATTCCAACTTCTTTGAGAAAGAACGTCCAGAAAGACTAGCTTTTTCTAAATTCTTGACACATGGTGTGAGGGTTTCAACGGAACCGTTTGATGTAGTACTGCAAAAAGAGCTATGGACTGTAGGGACGTACTGAGGAGATATCAAGCCTACTGCTTTTTGTCAAATTTCTGATTTTGTTTTGTTGAAGGAGTTGCAAGTCTAATTCGTTCACATCAACCCCAGAGGGAGCAAAGTCCGCGTCAGTAAAAACTTGTCGAATGCAAGGGTAGATTCCGGTTACTTTGAATCAGTGGCGGCTGGTCAGGTGAGGCAGGTGAGGCAGTGCCTCACCATCAAATCTTGGAATTATAACAAGAATAATATGTATACTTTTAAAATTCTTTATAAATTAATTATCATCTTTTATTCAGAATTTATCTTATAAACAATAAGAAAATAGTTTTAAATAAACCGGCATTACAAGCAAAGTACAAATTTATCATTTCATTTTAATTCCGTGCGAATGTACGAGCGCGTATACTTGCCCCGACCAACTTCATGCTTGATCTATGTATATCCCTACTAAACACGAATATTTGAGGCCCGGCCACTCATTGCCTCTCATTGAAAATTTATAACGCACTACAGCAGTCAAAAAAATTCTCAATTTCTATGGAAATTACAGTAAAGTATTAGCTACATATTTAAGATAACAAAGAAGAAAAAATATTCAAAAAGTTAATAGATTTTTCTAACTTTATTGTGAGATTTTTGAATTTTTTAATAATATAGAAAGCATTATTAATAGGATAAATTAAGTATTTATTTAATGATATAAAGATGTCTAAAGGTTTACATTCTTCTTGTACAGTTTCTCAATATTTCCTCCACGCAAATAATATGTTTTAAGTTTTAACAGGAGTATTTTTATTGTTTCAAGTAGATATTATTTAGATATCAATGTATGTATGTATGTACAATACAATAATTATCTGAAGCCAATTTAAACTGAGCCTCTCTCGAGGCTGACATTCTCGGCCCGAATCGCAAATTACAGCAGTTAAACTCGGGGGAATAACAAAGTTAGGTTAAATATTTTAATATTTGTTTAGTGATATTTTCAGTGATTTAAAAATTGTGAATATGGATTTAGAAAATGTAAGAAATACACAAGACATTGTAGATTTTTTAATAAGAAATACGTTCGTTGTTCAGTCGGTAGAAGATCAATTATATGTCAAAAACCTTCCAAGACCAAACCCTGATTTATCAAAATCTCTTACAATACACGGTAAGTCTAACAGAAATTTCAATAATTCGTGGTATAACAAATGTAATTGGTTATGTGGTAGTATAAAAAGAAACAGATTATTTTGTTGGGCATGTATAATTTTTTCCACAAATACAGATAGTATTTGGAGTAAAACGGGTTATTTTGATCTTAAAAACTTGTCGCGATCAGTAGAAAAACATACTAAATACAAACATCACATTTTAGCTACTTGTAAATTACATATGTTCGGAAAATATAATATCGCGGATGCGATAGACAATGTGAGGCGCAATCAAATGGAGAATTACAATAAAGAAGTTAGCCAAAACCGAGATATATTAAAGCGTTTAATTGATATTACTATATTTCTTTGTACACAGGAATTATCTTTCAGAGGACATAATGAAACAAATACTTCTGCAAACAGGGGAAATTTTAAAGAACTTGTTTTATTAACGGCAAAACATGATACCATTTTACAAAAATTCTTAGATGATAGCTCTGTATTTTTTGGCACATCGAAAACAATTCAAAACGAATTAATAGAATCAATTAGTTTTATTGTAAAGAAAAAAATAGATTGTGAAATTTTTAATTCAGAATATTTTTCATGCGGCGGCGTGAGCATTCTCGGCACCCATCTTGCGCTGACCTTAGACATGCCGAGATGATCGTGTAGGATTTTAAAAATTGTTGTATCGGATACTCCAACCATTTCTGCGAGTTGTTTCTTCTTTAGTCGAGCATCTTCGAGTACAATTTGTTCAACTTTTTGGATAAGTGCTGGCGTGGTCACCTCAATGCTCCTGCCCGGCCTCGGGTCGTCTTCAAGGGATTCCCTTCCTTGTTTAAATTAACTATGCCACTTGTACACCATGGTTTTTCCTGGACAAGAGTCGCCGTAAACCAATGACATCTCATTCATTATGGTCGCGACTGATTTTCCTTGCCTGGTAAGGAACTTTATAACGGCACGATATTCGATTTTTTCCATATTTCACTTTTCACTCCTGATTATGTTACTTGGTTGACGATAGCTCAAAGACTAACTGTCTAATAACAATGAAACTTCGTATTTATACTAATCATGAGTCGCTGCACAGGCCACGCCCCCAATGCGCCTACTCACCCCTCTACAACCCGCTCATTCCGCGAATATAAAAACGCTCCCTCGTAACATGTAATTCGCAGTTGTCTATTATTGTAAGATACACGATCGAGGGTAATATTGTTGAAAGGTTTTTAGGATTCTTTGATGTAAGTTCAGGTAGCACCTCTGATGATTTATTTAAATTATTAACTAATATTTTTGAAAAATTTCAGTTTAATAGTAAACTAATTGCTCAAACGTATGACGGAGCGGCAGTTATGGCTGGGCATGTGAACGGTTTACAAACAAAAGTTAAAGAAATAGCTCCTCAAGCAATATTTACACACTGCCATGCACATGTCTTGAATTTAGGAACATCTTGTAAGTCCATAACGTCTGTAAGAATATTTTTTTCAAATTTATCAGGGTTTTCATCTTTTTTTTCCAAATCCACTAAGAGAACTCATGTGTTAAATTTAATCTGTCAAAAACATATACCATCAAACGCATCTACTCGTTGGAATTTCACTTCTAGGGCTGTTTTTACAATTCATGCGAATAAAAATAAGTTAATTGAAGTTTTTGATTTCATTGCAGAAAGTCCTGACTTTGATAGCATATCTATACGAGAAGCTTTTGGATTAAAAAATCTTCTTCTGGATAATGATTTTAATTTTCTTTTAGATACTTTTAAGTTAATATTTGGACAAACTGACGTTGTATTTTCAATATTACAAAACAAACTAACTGATGTTATTTATGCCAGAGATCGTTTACGTTTTTTGCTTGATAAGTTTAGAGAATTTCCGGAGTGTGATACATATTTCAGTACTGTATACGAAAATTCGATGTCTGACGAATCTGTTGCACATAAAAGGCGTAGAATTGGTGACGTTCCAGATACTAAACAAAATTATAGAAAATTATTTTTCGAAATTCTAGATGCGTTTATTAGTCAAATTGAAATTAGATTTATTGATTTAGAAAAACTTGCTTTTTTTGATTTATTAACAGAAAGTAAATTTGAAGAATATTCGAAGGCATTTCCTCAGAGGCTCTTAAATAATTTGTTTGAACAATATAAATTTTTTGATCAAATTCAATTAAAAAATGAATTAGCTGTTATTTATAGTGACATGTAACTCCTTGGTAATTCTAAAACACCATGTGAAATGTTAAGATTTATGCACGAACAAAAGTTAGCCATCTGTATGCCAGAACTTTTTAAATTGCTAAGTATAGTAGTTACCATACCGGTAACTTCCGCGTCCGTTGAGCGAAGTTTTTCCACATTGAAACGTATAAAATCGTATGTTAGAAATACAATTGGACAACAAAGACTTAGTAACTGTGCACTAATTGCAATCGAAAAGGAATTGGTTAAAACGATGACGAGGGATGAACGATTTTATAATGATGTAATTGATTATTTTGCTAACACAAAAAACCGGAGGATACCTTTGCTATACAAGAAGTAAAATCTATTAAATGTAATTCTACGTGCAATACCAATAAAGGAAATTCTCTGTATTTTAAAATATTTTCATTTTGCATGTAATTTTGAAATTTTGTTATTGGATTGTTGTTGATTTATATATATACATATATATGTATATATTTGTTATATTATTAAATTTTATATTATAATAGGAATGTATTTATTTTTTATTTTTAAATCCTAGAAGATTGAGTTCTTATTTTTGATTAATGTTTTTAGAATTTGTTTGATTTTTTAGAATATTTATTTTCGTTTCACAAGGGTTTGCTTTGAAACTTCGTTTTCCCTTAAATATAGAATGGGGCGCGATATAGGGCTCAGTTCACGTCTGGCAGCCCTGTTTGTACTGGAAGCCCTATATATATATAAATATATATAAACTGTTTTTATATGTAGTAGGTATATAGAGTTTATTAATCAATTGTAAACAATTTTGAATATTTATTATTCTATCTGCCTCACCATGTCAAATACTCACGAGCCGCCACTGCTTTGAATCCATTGACAGCGATGACTCCAGTTTGACACATTAGATAAGCCTTTCCAAAAAGCTCTGAAATGACGTATGGTCCTAGTGGTCTGTCATTATGACACATCCATTGCCGGATATTTTCGCTGTAATAGTGTTTCAACGTGTCCCATAAAGGTCTTATCTAATGGTTGCATCTTATGCGTCGTGTGAGGAGATAGGCTTATGATTGTCACCTTATTTTTCCTAGCAAGATCAACCACATAAATGTTTTTAGTGTGTGTCTTATGCCCATTTAGTAGAAGAAGAACAGGGTCTTCAGCTGTGGGCTTACCTTTTTCAATAAAATGGTGGAGCCATTCGGTAAATAAATTCACTTGGATCCATCCAGATGGATGGCATTTGCCTATGGTGCCAGATGGAGTCCCTTTTATCAAAGTGTTCGTCATATTTTTCCGTGAAAAAAATCATCATCGGCGGCACATATGTTCCTCCAGCGCTCATGCAACACACAAGAGTGACTGAAGCCCCTCTCTCAGCGGCACTTAATGCTCCAACCTGGCGTTTACCTTTGAGACCAATAACTCGGGTGACCTTACTTTGGACAACGGATATACTTGTTTCATCTACATTAAATACACGGTGCGGCAGGTATGTATGCTTTTCAAACTCAGATTCGAGAATGTCGAAGAATCCGTTAATTATTCCTTATTAAACCCATTCGCACGAGAAAAGAAAGTAGCTGTGGGTTTTAGAATTGAAAGGACGTCTTTATAGCGTTGCATCAAATGAGCGAACCAAGCTCGTCCAGTAGCGTTATCACTTGTGAACAGATGTGGGATTTTATTTTTCTCACATAACTGAAAAGCCAAACGTCGTACGTCGTCTCTCTTAAGTCCGTAAATTTTTACTCCATTATAAGCAAATAGCTGACTAGTTTATTTTCCATGTCAGCGGACATTACTGGTTTTCTTCCCAATTTTTTATTTACTGCTTCTTCAAAAGGTAAATCAGAAAGAAGAAGTCTACATAGAGTTGCTCGAAGTACGGAAAATGTTTTTGCAGCCTTTTTTAAGCCCATTCTTTTTTTCTGACAGGGCCTGTAACGCTCTAATCATTTCTTGCTTGTCCCAAGTCTGTCTTTTTGACTTTTTCCGAGGACATAACTATTTATGAGGCATCTGCAACACAAAGTAACTGAGAGTTGCTATAGTAATTCTAATATGAGCCCCTTCATGTAGGAGCTCATATTGTCAACAGAAAAAGGGCTCATAATACAAACATCGCCAACTTTGAATACATAAATTTATCGCCTACCAACACTAAACATAAATTATAATATTATTAGTGGAATATAATCCATAGGACTTGACAAATATATAGCAATAAACATAATTAGTAATTATCTACAGGTAGATATAGTAATATTGCAATAAACACGTATCTTTCAAAATTTTGGTGGGAGCATACAACAAAATAACGTCACTACTAAGCAATGCTGCCAGGTCGTTGTGGCCAATATCGGTAGATTAGCTCGCAATTTTTCGGTAGATTTCGCAAAAATTCGGTAGATTAAAATTTTTATTTATAATATTTATTTATTAAAAAAAATTTATATATTAAAACAAAAGTATAATATATCAAACATATTTATTTACAAAATTACACAAAAGTAATAAATAATGCATGTATCCTAGGTTAATAAATATAATTAAATAGTGTAATATAGGAATAGTTATTGATATTTATAAAATTTACCTTAAAAAACACACGTAACTACAACACAACTATATAACTGTGTATACAATTTAAATGTTTGGCTCACCATGTATAATATTCTTAAGCTCGATAGGCTTATACTAATTAATATCGAATGAAATAGTACCTACATAAAATATCCACTTCTATAATGAATGTGCGACGTAACATATTACTAAACTTAAAATAACAGAGACAAATATTTTCTTAGATTTGTTTTTGTGGGCCAGCAATTATTTGTTTATTACTCTTTTATATCCTGACGCCAACAATTTTTAATACAAACATACTTGACCAATTGTAATTTCGGTGTTTGGCTTCGTTTCATAACTATCATAATTAATGATCAACAAGAAATTTCTTATATTAAAAAAGTAAGATATAAATATATTATGGACATATGAACAAAAATTGGATTTGAGAGAAAACTTGGATTTTCGGTAGAATTATCGTTTAAATCGGTAGATCGGTAGATGCAATCCAAATTCGGTAGATCTACCGAAAAATCGGTAGACCTGGCAACACTGCTACTAAATTGTCACAACAGATTCAGCGGCAGCGCGGTCTACAAGTCCAATTATGAACTAGTACTATTAGTTTTAGTTGTCACCGTTACACTGAGTCTACTACTTTATTAGATAACGGAGGGGCCCATATTACCTGCAGGGGCCCATTATTCCACCTTCGCCTATATGTTTAGATTTTGATCCTTAAATATATATTATTATATTAACCAATATAGATTCTGTTATGGGGTAGTGCAACAAAAGTAATTAAGAATCCAGATAAATTTGTACACGTTGTAGAAATGAGATAACACAAAAATCTGTGAAACTAAAGGAAAATTTTAAATAACAAAGTAGAAAGATACAGAAACAGATAATAGGTTTGTTTTATGAAATTGGAAGCTCAAAAAATTTTAGAATGTGATCAGAGAAATAAGTAAATCACAAAACTATGCTTGATGCTAGAATTAAAGATTTAAGATTTCGGGCTTAATTTTATTTAAGCTTCTATGAAGTCTCTTCTTCTCTTAATGTATACGTATGTTCTACAACAAAGGTATAATGATTGGCAATCCCTTCCGAAATCGCCTTCAGCTTACGCGTTACATTTTGTTGAATCACTAGCATATCTTCAAAAAGTTGATTTTTTTAGTGATACTTTCAAATTAGATAACGAAAAATTTACTGATACTTGACCAACAATTGAGATAATTGTAACGGGATGAACAAGCACATCGCAGAGGAAGAATCAATTACCAGGAATCAAATCTCTTCTGCTATCTGCTTTTAAAGTCATTTCAAAACCTCCAGATAACTGAATTAACTGATTGGTTAGAAGGCACAAATTCATGGTAAAGACTGAGGATCGAAAAATATGATCATTGTTCTCACTTTTAATTATGTTGTTGTTGTCTACAGTTTCAGTTTCTCTTTCATTTGTTGTTAAGAAGTTAAATATTTCTGGGATGCAAGACTTGACGGATAATGATCAAAACAGTATTTTACCGATATGAATCAAACATAGTCTAAATAATTAGTTTAGGCATCGCACGAAGAGTTAGTCGAGAATTTTTTTATTAATAAAAGTTGAAGTTTTATAACGTAATTTACCAACAATCACTAAATCTGATAAGAATATATTAATAAAAAAAACTTGAAATCTGGCAATAAATGTAGTATGTTACGAAGAAGCTTTCATGTTACAGGTAGAGATGCTGCGCTTGTTTATAAAACATTATATCATTACAATACTGTATATGGTTAAGTAATAACAAGTATATAAGAATAAAACAATATTAATGGTGAATAAATTCATCGCCCGCGCTTTCATTATTTGTAATTGTAAAACTTTCGTCAAGCGGTAATGTAGTGGGGCTCTTCTAGCAACTGATTGTTTCTTCATTTAAGAACGAAATGGTTTTCCTGGGCAATTTACGTAGGGAAAAAAGTAAGGGATCCGAGAAAATCAACAACAAATGAAATATATCCACATTGTTTTCTCGCGTGAGATTTTTCTCGAGAACCCATCTCTATATCTTCTAATATCTTTTTTGGGAACTTCTTGTGCTTCCTCGCTTAAGTTGGTCAATAGGTAGTAAAGCAGATACGATAACTTCCGATCCATGTATTAAAATTTTACGCAATGTCATAGGCATTTTGTATCAGTGGTACAGACTGACATATAATCGGGCTGTATCGTGAAAATATTGTCTAAATGTATTTGAATTTACATATTTCATAACCACAAGATATAGTCTCTAATATAACTCTAAATTTTCTTATTAATTTTTCGTCTCTACCAGTAATTTCTAACGACACCGCTGGATTCTGGCTTGCAGGCTATATTGTCATCTTAGGCTTATCTACTATCAATCCTATTCTGTCTTTGAAAGCTTTTTGAATTTCTTTATCAAGAACAAGTGTTTTGTACAAATGAAGAATTAATAAATATGATGATAGAATTTAAAGGGAAGAGAGTAACAGATAAATATGAGAGTTTGAAGCAATACCTTTTCCAAACATTGACCTTCTAGGACGTTCAGTAGAAAGAATTTACCTCTATTTTATCACATTCTGAACATATATTTATCGTGCGATGACAAACATCAAAACGAAGGATGGCTAGAATGAAAGCCAGCAACAAAAATTCAAGCCGCGTTCGTCGCGAGCTGAGTCTTCTAATAAGCAGTGATCGAACAAAGCCACGTAAAACTGTTTTCTTTGTGCGTTCAGAAATACTTATTGATGAACTTGTATATTCAGCGCAAATGAGTTCTGCTAGAGAATCTGTTGCCACTTCTGTACTTAAAGATATGACAAACACGTCATCAAAAAGGGCACTAAGGTATCAAAAAGCTTTTAGAGCTGCTGATGAACATAATAACAAAAAACTTATACTTGGGCAAGAACTATCACATTTTGTGGAAGCACAATTGACACAACAGCAATGTAATTTAATTGGAAACCTGTAAAGGATAGATATCCGTTTTATAAGATGTATGGAATTACGTGACCCATTATTGGCATCGACGAAGCGCGTTTTCCCTTTACGGAAGTAAAAAGTAAAATATAACTTTTTATAAAATTTCAAATATTTAGCTAAATTGTTCAATTTTTTTTCAAAAGTGAAACTAGAACTGCCAATTGCCATACGACATGGCATATAGATAGATGCGAATGATTTTAGCACTTGTGAATATGCTTAATGACTTTCCCAACAATCTAATAAAACTGATTTGATACGAGGTATCAAATTATTGAGCTACAAAAAAGAAACAAGTACTAAAATCTTATTAATTTTCAATCACAAACGATACGTATGTATGTTAGTGAATGTCATGCAACCAGACACTTTATTGATTTTGATATTATATATAAATGATATGATCACATCTCAACCAGAAAAGTAGAGATTTGGAAGGAAGAGTAAAAGTACGATTGTCGTTAAGTCGACACAGGACAATGTTAGAAGACCTTGTAGAATAAATACTAGAGACCCATGGTACTTAATTAAAATCAGATATAAACTTCACTTTTACTCATTAAAATAGTAAATTTACTAATAAATAATAAAAAAAATTTGTAACAGACCCGTTAACCTTATTTATAAATTTAATTTGAGAATGTAGTAATTCATTTATTATATGACTCGAAATCACGCTTGTGTTTAGAAATCAAAAATAAAACTCAATCAATATTTACCAATATATTTCTTGCATTTGTTACAGATTTTTGAGACTACATGTTTATATATTTTATTATCTACATTGTATACACGAATTTGCTAATAACATTCACGTGCTCTTTTAGGTATACTTTAGTTAATTCACATTTTATATTAGATATAATATTTAATATATTTCACAGTCTTGTTCATTGGCCATTGGTTCCACATTCATACAATTCCAATACGAATATTTATCTATCATATACATAAACAGAATCACAAATATTGCTATGCGAGCAGATTATGTGACTTATATAACCAATTCGACTTAAAATCTAATTGTCTATATTTTAATCATAGAATTTCTTTTAGAAATCAAGGTAGTTAGCTGTGAGTACTTAACGTTAAAAATAAATTTATCCATGACACTAAAATTTTTAGTGTAATTTAAAAGAAAATACGGATTAAAGTTCAGAATATATACAGAAAGTAATATATTTCATTATATGTTTAGAGTACTAATGTCCTTTTTTCAATGTTTCTCAGTAATTATAACTTTTAAATATTCGTTACCACTCTATTTGCAATTTATATAAAATTGTTGAATTTGTTTTATGTTGAAAAATAACTAAACAAAAACTTCGAAACTGCCAAGTTGAAATTATTGGTTCAATAAATTGCTTTTTAAATCTTCATATGAAGGAAAATTAAGCATTTGCCGTCCAGAATAACATCTTAAAAAATCATGTAAGCCAATCACAAATCAAGAACCAGGGTATTCTATTCGATTAACGCCTGCAGTTTACTGACTACATTCTTTCCATTTTTAACTCCGCTTTACGTACTCTTGGATTCATTTCAAGAAAGATACGCTGAAGACACTCTACTTTACTCTGGTACATCCAAAACTAGAATATGCGGTACCCTCATTATCTCTATCAAAATTTACTGATTGAGAAAGTGCGTAAAATATCTAACTTATAAATCTTATGGTAACTATTCTGCCAAGAATATTGGCTATTAGGAATTGCTACAGAAATATAACTTCATCTCAATTTCTGAACGTAGAGACAGTGCTAATTTTTATATTTAAGTTGGTTAATAATGGTGTCAACGTTCCGCACTTACTATCTACTGTTAATATCAAGGTGCCAAAATATAAAACAAGATCCAATGAAACATTCGCCGATACCACAGCTAGAACAAACGTTTTTACCACCGCGCCTTTAACGCACATGGTTAAAAATGCCATCAAAACTTATCCCGATCCTTTTTACCCATCCGCTGCAATTAATCACTATTGAACATCAACTATTCTTGAAAACACTTATTAATAATGTTCAAATTTTTGTTAGGCTCTAGTGTTTTGTTTAAATGTACTCTATTTCTTTTTAATTCTAATTTTCAAGTTTTCAAATTTCTATGGATTATAGTTTAACACTCTACTTTGTTATTGTATTGTCCTCTTAATGGAATATTCTGCTGGACAATAAAGACAATTATCACTATTATTTAATTGATAAGCTCATAGTGTGTGAGTACGGGATCTAACACTTTAGATGGAATCCCAGTTAAACTCAGACTAAGGTAAAATTATGTGCCCTGACACCAGGTGCAATTCCCTTGTATTTAGTTTTACCAAGTGAAATGGGGTTCTAATCGGGCGGACTTATTTCCTTTGTAACTCGTGTAAGCAGTATAGCAAAGGTACAAAGCAAAACCGAATGATCAAAAGTAGAAAAAAATAGTAGGTGGGGTTTTAATGCTGTAAAACAAGAACTTTCTATGGGAGAAAAGTGAGAAAAATCATCTACGGATATACACAAAGCTGTGAAGGCCAACACCATAAAGGAAGTGGATCCGATATCCGATGAGGAGACACAATCAGCTAAATGGTTTGATAATTCTAAGGCTGTAGTACAAAAGCTGGTGAAACAAAGTTAAGATAACATAGAGGTCAAAAGAGACGTAATCAATGCCAACTGTAACAAGTATTTGTAAAAAAGAGTAGAATTTCCGAAAAGACATGAGAACCACAATAGATTTGAAAAGGCCATTGTGGCCATCTTAAATAATTTAATTTAACTTTTAAGTTTCTTTAATCATTTGTTGAATGTTTTTATAATTTGCTGTAAAAAATTGTGTTCGTTTTCAAACTCCTGCATTATTAGTTTTTTTTTATATTTATAGCGTGTCTTAATATTATTTCTATAGTTGCGGTGTAGTTGAGATATCTTTCCATAGTTTGCACTTGTCTTTTCTCCTACTGTTGTTGATAGGAAACTACTAGTAATATTAAGACATATCCAAATGTATTCTACTGTACGAAATTTTAGTATCTCTAGCAAAAATGTTAAACGCATTTCAGATGTTAAGACCTTTAGATTTAAAAAGAGAAACATTTTTCTTTTAAACGAATGGCATTATATTTTGTTATACGTCATTTTTTTTTGTTTCATGTAATATTAAGTATTGGAACCATCATTATTTTTGTTTTGTTTTTATTTATTATTAAACCCATTGTTTCCCTTTTCTTACTATTTTTCCCACGCTTGTCAATATATTACATGTATTGCCATTATAACGGTATTGTTAGCATAAGCGATTAATTGCATTTCTTTTATTCTAAAATTTCTCTTATCACGAGCTTCTTAAGCTGAATAAGGTCGCTGACAATAAATCTTCTTACAATACCCCTTTACTAATTACAAAGTTTTCGGGTTCTTCTTTTTTACGTTACGATCATTGTTTTATTGTCATTCTGATTCTTCCAATGTTGGCATGAGTTTATCTCTTTTAATCGAGTCGAATGTTTGCTGAAAATCGGTCGGAAGTAGTTTTATTACTATTTGAAATGTCCTTGTTTTCTTTATAATCTATTTGAGTGTATGGATCACATTTAATGTTGATTTTTCTGAGACGGATTCAAATTGTTGTTGCATTAATTAATGTATATATATATATATATATACAGACTTGTTCATTCTAGAATTAGATATGCGCTGTCCACAAGTGGAAAGAGTGCAGTTAGGTTAAAGCGCGCGAGAAAGGAGCATAGAATATCACTGGCAGTTTCGTTTTCTCCCACTTTTGTATTGCAAACAACTTCCCCTACTGTATTCACTTATTTGACGAAGATCAAGCTAGAATTCGTCAGTTACCTGAAGAACGAGAACAGAGGGAAATCGAGGTGTGCAGTATTGTCGAAATCGAACCTTCTTATTCTAGTAAACAAATATCTGAAGTAGTTGACGTAAAACCTCTAACAGTTCGTCGTATTCTACACTAGGATTTTTAAAAGTTTCTTTTAATTTTTTCATTGTTTGAAAATCTTTTTATTTTTAGAATTTTCTATTTCATTTATTTCAAGAATATTTTATTAGTTTCACGCCAAACGGCAAAACATTTCAAGAAAATAGCCATGTTTGAAAATCTTTTTAATTTTTAGAATTTTCTATTTCATTTATTTCAAGAATATTTTATTAGTTTCACGCCAAACGGCAAAACATTTCAAGAAAATAGCCATGTTTGAAAATCTTTTTAATTTTTAGAATTTTCTATTTCATTTATTTCAAGAATATTTTATTAGTTTCACGCCAAACGGCAAAACATTTCAAGAAAATAGCCATGTTGCATTTTATTAAAAGATTCAAATAAAATGCATCAAATAATTTATACAATTCAAAAATGTAGGTACGTATTGTCAATGCATAATGATTTACAGCCCCGACCTACACACATCATGTCGCTGGTGAAGACTGATTTCAGACATTCTCACGCGTAACATGCGAGAAAGTAGGGGAAGTTGTTTGCAATACAAAAGTGGGAGAAAACGAAACTGCCAGTGAGAGATATTCTATCCTCCTTTCTCGCGCGCTTTAACCTAACTGCACTCTTTCCACTTGTGGACAGCGCATATCTAATTCTAGAATGAACAAGTCTGTATATATATATATTTGCTCACGTGATTTTCCTTTTTTATGTACTCGTATAATTTATCCGGTTTCCCATTTATCAGGCATTCTTTCCTTTGTACATGTTTTCTTTTTTTTAGTTAGTATATTCTTTCATAGAGTCTATCAAGAATCTACAAAAGTACGAAAACTGGAGCGTAAAGCACAGGTAAAAGTATTTTGGTGAGATGAATCAAATATAGAGATAAGTGGACGTAATTCTTAATCTTTCTAGTAAATGTGAACGAGTGTTTCTATTAACTTCTCCTCATGTAAAATAGTATTTAAATTAAAATTTAATATTTTGGGTTTAAATATTGCCTTTAGTCACTCTGAAGTATACTACGTGCATAGGAAAGCTAGTGAAGAATATAGGGCAGAATGTTTAAATCTAACAAAAATATTTAGCGGAAGTAGCGTGATAGTAGCCTACGAAGTTGGGGGAAATGCGTATTGCAGAAGGTTTAATGAAAAGTGTGCTATATTGATATGTTGCAATAAGTTTTGGAATCATCTATAGTTAATTTTTTTTCAAGACGTTAACAAATAATACTACTCCCAACAAAATAACACCCCCTATCGTAAAGCATGATAACTGTTTGGATTGGTGAAAAACTTCTCCAGATGTTGTACAAACTTCTGGTAATCTATTTAAATGGTAATTTATTTAAATAAATTTTGTTAGTAAAAATCAGGCTTCTACGATTTCACCGAATATTTCAGTTAACAACTCCCAAAACATAGTAATGAACTAGAGATTGTAATCATTAATAGTTAGGTAAGTTTAAATATTCCAGTATTTATTCCTTAAATAAGCAAGTAAAGTAAAATTTCTGTATTTTCAGGAAATAATAGCGTCATTTCAATCTAACAAAAGCAAGGTTCCTTTTGTACCTGTTGTAAATAGTAAATACATACATACATATATAGTATATATACTCAAAGTACTCACAGTTAGTCCTTACTAAAAATTACTCACCATATTTTTTACATAAACATTTACAACAGGGATGGCCAACCTGCGGCCTGCGATCTTATCAGGCAGAAAACCTTACTGTATCTCATATTAAATGGAATTTAAATCACCCGTATATGTAATTCAAAACATTTTGGTGCGCGATCAGACATTTATTTTTTAATTTGGACCACCGACCAAAGAAGGTTGGCCATCGCTGATTTACAATTAACCTACTGGCTACAGACAAATATCTTTATTTCGAAAACACATATTTGCATATTATCGCTTTTTATTTTGTACAAAAATATATATTGCCACTGTGTCTTAACTTTGTCATAAGAATGAAAGTAGTATGCTAGTAACCTTAGCTAATAATATTGAAAGAATGAATATTGAGTGATGCAAAAATATTTATTAGGGATAGCAATTTAAATTTTTTTAATGATGAAAACGTAGTTCGCAAATATTACAATCTAACTATATAAATGCATTGAAACGTTTTGTAGTATGAAATTTATTTTATACAAAGAAAAATCTTTTCTGGGGAGTACAATAAATAAGCCAATATTCTCTATAATAATATAATGTTCTTATTTTCTTAAATATACAAATTAGTAGGGAATGTGACTTTATGTTAATAAACTTTGAATATTTAATGAACTAAATTCGTTTCAGTGTGAATAGATTAATACTATACGTCGGTCAATACAATTGGAAATACTTTGTAAACCTTAGTGGTGTACGTGGTAAAAGAACAAATCCGTTACTTATCTTCTGATATTCTTACTACATAGAAACTACAAGTATATATTAATATGATATTAACTAATATTTTCTTGTTTAAGTATTGGTATTATTTTCTATTTCAGTGATAACCATGACACAAAATTTCTACTTATATGCTCTATAGTTCATATTTGCCAATACAACTTTTACGATTCACCCATTTTGTTAGCTAGTAATAATCGCTTCTTATGGGGATAAGTGGAATTTTTATTTCATTATAATATAGTACGGACTGAATTCAGGGAAGTAGCGCGCAATATAATTCACTGTTAACATTGCTTTACGAACATTTTTATACATCTACATTCCCAAACATTTAGAACTTTACCGGGATTATTTTCGTGTCCTTAAAATTGCATTAGTCGTATCAAATGTTTAACGCCGAGTAGTTATGTATTCTAATAGAATGAGTTTTCTTTCAAGTACATTGAAACTTTTATATAATAGTAATATATATATATTCATTATTTTAGACCGCTGCGCTTCCTAAACTTAAATATGTTACGTTATTTGATATCCTTGAAAATTATATTTTCATTTAAGAATTGAGACTGCTGAAGAAATTATCTAAATACTTAGTATTTGAATACATTGATGAGTATTCTTCTCGAAATGTAGATTACGTAACTTTTATATCGTAACAAAAAATTTCTAATTATTTTCAGTTGAGTAAATGTTCTATGTTTAATGTAAACAAAAAAGGCTAATACTTTAGATGTCAGCAGTTTGAGTGTCCATAACTCCTTGTACCAAATGGAAATTTTATAATTATCCTTATTTGTTAGTTTAGTATAAATCTTCTACACAAGGCACAGAAGTTATAAAAAGGCAAACGAACTGGCTGGACAAGGTTTATGTATAGCTTTTCATACTCATGGAGTATCCCTGTGACATTTAAAAAGAAACATAAAAACAGCCATGACAAAATATGTAAAAGTGTTTCTTTGGAACGCCAAATTTACAAGGAACCTATTGAGTAAAAGGCGAAAAGTCCCTTAAGAACGATAATGGATCAATAACAGAACTCAATACGTATATGAATAGTATTAGTTTGATAGAAAATGTAGATTCTTTTAAATAGAAGAGAAAACAGCGATTTACATACAATGATGATGTGAGGGCTTGGCCAAAGCACGGTTTCTGTAAATGGAATCTGTGGAATTCTATGTAGAAAAACACCATTTGAAACTTCTAGGTCTAATTAAAAGAATGAAACTAGATATCATACTTTAACGTAACATGAGAACCATAACAGGTGTAGAACAGTTGGAGTGGCAGATGACCACCTCGAGTAATCTATCTATAGTACGGGAGGTAATGGTATAGATCATATGTGGGCAACAAGCGGCCCGCTGTAAGATTTGATCCGGCCCGCGAGACATTCGTCATATTATTTGATGTTTGATATCTATCGCTAAAAATTATGAACACGACTTTAAAATGCACTACTTTTAAACGCGGCACGCGAACGTATTTGCACATTAAAGTTTGGCCCACAACATGTCAAAGGTTGCCCATACCTGGTATAGATAATTGATAGATGTTTGGAATTGCTAAGGTCAGTAATACTTTGACAGAATGTTTCATCAGCTGCCAATACATTCATCTGGTTAAACTGAGCAATGATGATTCACATAACTGTTGCGTACGTTGATTATAGTCAGTATTTTTTATAAAAGCTATGAAAACATCGTATATATGCAAAACCACAAGTTGATTGAACTGTTTGTTGTATTGTGAGTGCAAAGACTAATCAGCTTCCCTTACACACACTACAAAAACAGTCTAGTTTCTTATTGTGGCTTTACAACTACAAAATATATACTCTTCAGAGCGTTTTATTTACGAATTTTTACTAAATAAATTTACAATGCAGATATTTAATTTACATTTAACATGTAGCTACATTTCCTATGAAACATTCTTCTTATATTTTCTGCAAGTGAATGTACATATGGACATCATGAAAATGTTCACATTTATATTTTTGTTAACGTTTTCATTGCAATTATCATAATAGAATTTATAAGACTAATAAAGTGAAAGGCATATTAAGCT
Source organism: Dermolepida albohirtum (assembly GCA_031893035.1). Taxonomy (NCBI): domain Eukaryota; kingdom Metazoa; phylum Arthropoda; class Insecta; order Coleoptera; family Scarabaeidae; genus Dermolepida; species Dermolepida albohirtum. The sequence goes on along the minus strand of JAVIWB010004152.1, from coordinate 106,506 downwards.
TGCGAAGGAGTTGGTACATTTTTAGTTAGCAGTGAATTGTAATATAATTAAATTATTCATTAAAAACAAATATGGATATTTTTAACGAATATATATATATATATATATATATATATATATATATATATATATATACATTTTTCTAAGGAAACATTTAATTCAATTTCAAATTCGACAGTAATTTAAAAAAAATGGTAGCTACGAAACATATAATTACAACTCAATATGACGTCAAGATTGGCGCCATGATCATCAACAAGAACATACAGTACTAATACAGAATGCAAACTAAAATCCGAAAAAAACTAATTCATTCTTTTCTCCATTATAAAAAAAGTTTTCGATTTAGCTGTTAAAAAATTCTATATTTGTGAATTTACAATAAATTTCGAACCTAATTCACATCATGTAAATATCATTAAAACGTCAAACGTTGGTAGGATGAATCAGTTTTTTGTCTCAAAATTAGAGTTCTGTGCAATAAAATCTGAAATAAAAATTATTCATTACTGTGAATAGGGCTTCAAATGTCACTATTGTCAGGATAATTATGTGTTGTACCATATGTTGCCATTGTTATATCACTGGCAATTGAGGCAAGTATTCAAATTTGTATAAAGTTTATGTAATGTAATGCTTAAATCTGTTGAGTATACTTTTCCTAACAACGATTTTAATTGTTAGCAAGGCAAGTCATGTCTATACCATTTCAATTGTTCAAGAGCAATTTTAAAACCGTAATGCATAAATTACACAGTGACTCGCAAATAGTTCGGACTCCGGACCTAAATGCTGTGGAGAATATGTCATAAATATAAAAGTATTTCTTATTTTCAAAATTCAAATGAATTATGGGAAGTTATTGGACAAATTAATAACGAACATTTAACAAAAAGTTGGTTCCATGGAAAATTGAATAAAGTAAATTATTGCAACAAATTGAAATATGACTAAATACATCATCTTTACCTCATGATAATCATATTTAAGTGTTATTTTTTATATTTTTAGAATGAATTTATTCGTAATGATCAAATATTTTTCTATGTATAGTAAAGTTAATTATTACTGGTTTAGATATTTTAGTAAAATATAGAGTCCGTTCTCCTCAACACTGGCTTTAGCCTGATAACTTTAAGATAGGTACGGATCAGTTTAAGTAAGCAAAGCCAATAAACTTGCTCTATTTTTGCACAGCTTAATTTGATATTGATGTCTTATGACATTTCCGTTTTCTTTTTGCATAGAACTCATGTGAATATACTATGTTGTTGAATACAACTTCGGAATTTTGTGACTTATGCATGGTTTCTCGTACTTGAGATATCTTACCAATATTTCTGGCATTGATATCTTCATCCCATTGACAGGTTACCGGTATCATATCTATTCTTTAACTTGATTTATTGAAAATTCATATTCACATCACATGCATGCGCGGTTATGTGTAAAGAGACTAAGACAAGTAGCAGTTCATCAAAATCAAATAGAGTTGATATATGAAATGTAAAAAATGTACTTTAAATATATATAAGATTTAATAATTTTCAGTCTTAGCTCTGATTTAAAGCCGTATTTTTGTTTTGAATGTGCTACTTAAATTTTTATTTGCACTACTTGGTCACTGTTTAATTTATGAGCATTTGTAGTTTAATGACAGCGAATAGGATTGTTATAGATCGCGTTCATGTTCAAGTCCTACCCACCTACTTAAATTGGAAATTTATCGAATCAACTACTATGTTATATGCCTTCAAATAAATTTGTCCTTAGAGGCATACATATTCAACAGAAAATAACTGAAATCCTTGCCCTTTCCGATACACGTGTTTTATTGTGATCATCGGGCAAGGGACTTTCGGAAAAAAACGTGAATAAGCATTTTCACAACATCGAATATTATATAACGTAATCAAAGTGATACTAAGGTGAACACATATTTCGGCCTATTGTGTTACCGGATTCTCTTACAAATTGGTGTACTACTTGCTGCATGATTTGGATCGGCTGTATTTCCCCGCATTGCAGCAACATTTCTGGCGCATTTCGATGTTGATGGTATACAGTTGTTATCTGACTGTTGAAAAAAGCATTTGAAAGTAGTATAAGTGTAATAAAAAAATGAAGAAGGGAACTCCACGATATGTAAAATAAAAAACAACCCATTTATAGTGCAGTTAAATAGTATAATCGAGCAAAAGGGAATTACACTTAATCAGTTACATTATGCCGATGAATTAGCATTGTGAGAAACTTCTGGCAGAGGAAAAATATTTTGTTTAGTCTTAAGAAAAGATAGCTCTTGACAGAAAACTTGAAAAGCAACGATTAGCACTTTTGGTTTGTACTAATACTAGTTGAAATCATTAAGTTAAGGCATTAGTAATTAACAAAGCAAAACATACCAGATTGTTGAATTGTCCCTGAATTGTTTGAGTGTTCCACATGATCCCAGCTTTCTAGGTGACTGCACCTAACTAATAGTGACGAGAGTTAGATGTTTGGATATGCCCAGAATTAAAATGACAGTCATTTAAGTGGCACACATTCACGTTTCCGCGACCGAAAAAGTCAAGTCAAATGTGAAAATTATGCTAATGACATTGTTTAACAATAAAGGAATAGTGTACGATGAGTTTGCATCACTCAGACAAACTGTTGATACTGTCTACTATGTACAGGTCCTAACACACATACATACATTAAAAAAAAGTGCTAAGACCATAGAAATTGCATCATGACAATATCCTCAGTCATTGGTGCCGTAACTGCTTTACTCATTCGATCTGACAGTTGCTGATTTTTGGCTATTTCCTACTATCGAAATGGGACAGCGGTGAACATTTTGTCAAACTATTTACTAAAGCAAGGAGCTTGGAGCGAATATGTTTGTACAGATGAAAAGTACTTTGAAGGTAAAAATTTGCAATTGAGCTCTGGAAATCTATTGTTCCTACTGAAAAGCCTCAGTTAAAAGAGTTAACAGTAATCACAGGCTCATCATGGTTTATTCTAAATAAAGATCTTTCTTATTTTAAGAGAGATGATAAAGTATAGTGGACGGTGATGAATCTTTCTTTTTAGTGAAAGGTATTTTCAACGTCTGGTTGAGCCTCTAAATCTCCTGTTTCATCTGTTGGATAGCAATGAACAAATAGGCTTTACAAAATAACGCCTCTGATCTTGACATGTAGATAAGAGTTGTTTCAATACAGACAAGTTTAACTTTTAGTGATTATTGGTTAATGTACAATATTAACTTTTCTGTTAGTTCCTTTTACAGCTTAAACATTTAATATTACTTTTCGTAAGACATTGTATTTCGTTCCTTTAACATTACAAAATATCACTAAGGTTGATATATAACCCCTTTCCACATTAACTTTTGTAATTCTGTATACGCATTTCGACAACTAAGTTGTCATCATCAGCAGACAATTGCAAAGTGTCACACCTGGTAAAACACGGCGAAAAACACCTGTACGAAAACACACTCCGTACGCGATCTACACCGCTAAGAACCAAGATGTACACTGTGTGTTTGTTTTACAAGATTTTTAAAAATTATTTTACTTAAACTAGGATGAACGACATTGAAAAAATAAAAAGGAAGACGGACACGACCGATAAGTACCTGCATGTGATTTATTATAGTGCTCCTCCTTCTCTGACATTAAGCAGACAGAAAAGGGTCGATTGTAAAGGTCCGGTGTCATTGTTATTCACCACATGTCTTAAATTCTTTAAGATGTGCATGCTTTTTCATACATGTCTAATTCTCGATAATTATACACGTTCTTTATCAAATGTAAACAATTCATATTAACATTGTGGTTATTTTCTAATACATACCTTGCTATACCCGATTTTTCTGGTCGGTTGAATTTTATGTGCGAAAGGTGTTCTTTATACCGGGTTTCGATCGATCTTTTAGTTTGGCCAATGTATTGTTTACTGCAATCTAAACATTCAATTCGGTAGATTCCCGACTTTTTATTTTCTTCGATTTTGTCTTTTGCATTTCCTAAAAGCGTTTTAATTGAATTATGGGAGTGAAAACAAACTTGAAAACCGCGCTCTTTAAAAATACTATTTAGATTTTTTGTCATACGATGATAAGGTAAACAAACAAACTGCTTTTCCCAATTGCTCTGTGGTGATAGACATGTGGTGTCACGGATTGTTTTTCTTATGTTAGCCTTTCTAATTAATCCATTGATTATTTCCGAATCAAAACCATTGAATCTTGCGATATTCTTAATGACGTTCAATTCTCTTTCATATCTTACATTTGTTAGTGGTGTTTTTTTTTCAATGTCGTTCATCCTAGTTTAAGTAAAATAATTTTTAAAAATCTTGTGAAACAAACACACGGTGTACATCTTGGTTCTTCGGTGTAGGTCGCGTACGGAGTTTGTTTTCGTACAAGTGTTTTTCGCTATGTTTTACCAGGTGCGACACTTTGCAATTGTCTGTTGATGATGACAACTTAGTTGTCGAAATGCGTATACAGAATTACAAAAATTAATGTGGAAAGGGGTTATATATCAACCTTAGTGATTGAGTTAATCAACCACAGGCTCCATCAAATTCAACTTCAAATTACAAAATATATTTATTTTGGTACCAGTTTTAGTCGTACATCATTACAGACGGATCGGTATCTCGGTTCCACAATTTCAAATTAACCAGTTACCTACTTTCGAACGATGTGTCATAATATGGAGCTGTTAAAATCATTTATGTTCGTCCCACATAAACGGTAATTGTATTTTTTAAATGAATGTTTTTTAGAATTATTTTTTAAAGTAATCTTATATGTCATTAATTTAGTTTAAAAATGTTTATTTTATTTTTGTATTAGCAATCTCTTGAACAAACTTCAGGAAGAGTTAAGCACATAGCCACTATAGATTTATCAACTTTTATTTTGACAATTTAAATTAAATATAAAAATTGCATAAAAAATTACTATTTATTAAAAGTTTTTAAGACGTCTATTGTCAATTGTATTGTTTCCCAAAAGTCATTACAGATTCTAGATACCAATGTATCTCGGGTGATTTTAATGAAGAAATGAATATTTCATGTTGCGAAAGGAACGTTCCTTAATGGAAACAGTATTTCTCATAATTATATAGTATACACCGTCATTAGTTAATATTGTCAACAAAACAATATCATATAATTTACTAAAACAAGAGTTTTGGCTTTAAAATTTCGAAATATTCACATTTACATATAAGAACGCAATATTTTTACATATATGAATGTTCACTAGACAGCTGGCTTTATTTTCCTATTCCTAGATAATGGCATGTACTGAAACTTGCACCAATATATTTGTAAGATTAAGTGAAGTTTCATTGCCTTCCCTGTATAAACAATTATATAACATAATTTTAGAGTTAAACATGAAATATGATGTAAGAAACTAATATAATACATGTCTTTACATTTATCCAAGATATATAGCTACATATTGTTAAAACTATTCCTCTCACATAAATTAAACGCTTTTATACATTTGATCGTAAAATTTCAATTCAGAAATTCCAAAGAAGGAAATCGTTAATGATTCATTAGCGATTATCTTCTTTGTTACACCCCATTCTACAACTTTTCCAGGCGTACGTCTTATGAATAGCTGTGCAATTTTGCCTTATTTGTTAGTAATAAGTTCAATGCTTTGTATAGTAGAAGGATAATTTAGTGCCATACAAATAGACATCCTCAATATGGAACTAGATTTGTTTTTGCACAATATTTATTTTACTTGAAAATTTTGAGGAAAATAAGCTTTCACAGTTTACGGACTCAATATTCAATGTTGAAAAATGAGTTCTTCATGAAAAAAGGTATAGATATAAAGTTATATTCTAGTCTAATAACACACTTGGTGCTGAGATATCAATTTTTGTGGTTAAGGCTAATTGTTGAAATATCCGGAACATGCCAGAAAACAGAATTAACATTATGTGTTGAAGAATGCTACTTTAAAGCTTTCATTCCTGAAAGCAAAACAAGTAATTCAAGAATTTGTAATTACTATCGGATCACAGAAGTACTGAATTTAATTCATAGTACTAAAAATATATATTAATATACGTCAATTAAATGTCAAACATAACAGATTAACACCTTGGTTTGTTACTATTGTTCAAGAGCGACTTGTCACTATTTTATTGACTGGTGACTGATTTGAGGGTCTTCGGCTACTTTATTAGTAGGTCCTCGGGCCAATTTTTTAAAAAATAAAACATACATTTTGGAAATCTAACAGCATGTTGGAGAGTTATGTGAAAATTCGTTAAAAAAAGTCTATTGATATTCTGGATGAAGCAGGTACATCACATAATATTCTGGCAAATTCAACAAATAAAACTTTGTGAGCAGTTAATTCAGCAAGCTGCACGCACAATATTGTAAATATAATTAGGAAACTTAATTTTCTTGTAAATTTGAATTGTTTTGGATAAACGTTTTTTTTTGTTTTTACAAGTTATTTAGTTTTTTTAAGTGATTATATAACGAGCAATGAAAACTAACTTTTTTTTACTACGTAGTTAGAAAAGTTAAGACTTTTGACATTTTACATTAGAAAGCATAATACATATGGAAGTTGTGTTTTTACTAAATTATGAATGTTTTATAGGTTTGGGGAATATACCTAAATATTTTAGTTAGCGATAACAATTAAACATATGTAATATATTTGTACATAATAAAGGCGATTTCTAAAGGTTATTTTATTTGCCTTTTGTTAATTTTGAAAACTTTCATTCTGTATGTCAAAATTAAAAACCAATCTATATTGGAAAATATATAATAAATGTTTTACAGGTTTTGGGAATATAGTGTAGGCTTAATAAAAGCGGCTTTTAAAGGTCATTTAATTTGTTATGCCTTTTATAGCTTACAGAACTGAAATGGAGTTACTCGAATACGTACAGTCATGTTCGTTAAAATAGCAGTGTTATAATATTTCTTAAAATCTCAAATGTAACTTAAAAAAAACAAATGATAATATTAGATAAATATTATTCTCTATATTTTAAAAGTTTTTTATGTACATTATAAAGAAAAGAAATGTAATAAAACTTCTGGGACAAAATGATAATATGATCCTGTTCCTTAAAATAGCAGTCTTTACTCTATGCACCTGTAATTTGTTTTTATTTAAATATTTTTCACTAGTGCACTAATACTTTGTTGCCTGGCCCCTATTTGCAATAACGGCTGCACAGCGTCGCGGCATAGATTCTACTAGTTGACGACAACGGGTAATTGGGATTGATTTCCAAGCTTCTTGACACACTTCCCACAATTGGTTAGTATTTTGTGGCTTTGCTGCTGAAACAGCCTTTTTTATATCGCCCCATAAATGTTCTATCGGGTTCAGGTCTGGCGATTGTGCAGGCCAGACCAATAACGTGATATTATTGTCCGCAAACCACTTTTTAGCCTTGCGAGAAGCGTGCTTAGGGTCATTATCCTGCATATAAACCCATCGCAGAGGCATTTCTTCTTCGGCGTACGGTAGCATTACGTTTTGCATTATAGTAACATAACCATCAGCGTCCAAAATGCCGTCAATTTTGTACAATGGTCCAACACCATACCAAGAAAAACATCCCCAAATCATTATTTTAGAACCTCCATGCTTAACAGTTTTTTTCGTGTACTTTGGATTAAACTCCGCTAATGGAGGTCTTCTAACATGTTGTTGCGACCCATGAGCGTCAAACAAAACAATTTTAGATTCGTCGCTCCAGAGTATATTGCGCCATTTTGCTGAATCCCATAATGCATGTTGACGTGCAAAATTCAATCTGTTTTTAACCTGTCTTTTATTTAAGAGAGGTACTTTCCTCGGTCTTCTAGCTTGTAAATTTGCTTCTATAAGCCTCTTTCTAATAGTTGAAGTACTTATAGGAAGACCGAGTTCCCGTCTAATTTGGCTCGACGACATAAAGGGGTTCGCTTTAGTTAACTTGAGGATGCTTCTGTCTTCTCTAATAGTAGTTTTTCTTTTACCGCCACGATTTTCTTTATGTTTTTTCCATTTTTTCGCATTTAATATCATCTTAGCTGAGCATCCGAGCGCTTCTTGTATAAATTTGTATGTTTTTCCTCTTTGAATGAAGTTTAAAATAAGTGTTCTCTTTTCTTGGGTACAATGTTTAGCTCGACCCATTGCAGTGTAAGAAACAGTTTACATTTACCGGTCAAAATGAATATATTAAAGTGTTGATATAAGTTAAGACTATGTATTGATCCAAATTGTGTATACCGTCTACATAGCACGAGTTTTCAATGTAAACTACGGAATACTGCTATTTTGACGAACACCTGTAACTTTCATATAGTTCGATATAACTGGGGAGTTCCCCGAATATCCGGTTGTTTCCCTACATAAGACAAGATTTATACATTTGAAAATGTATACTATGCATTTCACTGGCACTACTTACGTACCAAATCAGTTTTGATACTCTTACGCATCACTGCTATTTTAACGAACATGACTGTACATAATCCTGTTGTGTGATATACAAATTTATCTTTATTGCATCTTAATGGTTTTTTAATTCATCTCAAGTGCAACAATAATAACTAAATGCTTGCAAATATTATTGGAATAAAATTCTTATACAAAGAGAAACCAAGAAAAATATTGAAGTCTCGAACTATCAATATTCTAATCGAAATAATAATTAAAACTTGTTTAGAAGCATGTGCCTTTGCAGAATAATTTTTGCTAATTCAGAAAAGAGCTTGCAGGACCTGGAAATTGGAGATGTTCTCAAGTCGTTAAGCCTATTTTCAAATATATAAAAAACAAAAATTGGCAATAAACAATAAGAATATAAATATAAACTTGCGAACGTGAAATTAAATCATAGAACAAGTCATAGTTATAGATACTTGGGAAGAATAATGGACAACACGGGAAGGGGAGAAATGACAATAAACAAAAAAATAGTCAGACACTAAACTGTACTATTATTGCATAAAAAAATTTCCTTGAACATAATAATGTAACTAAAATATTAATCTATAAAACAATATATTTGGTTGCCTTATTACACAGAAAAAGAATTTTTCATAGAAATGATATATTTCGGAAGGGTGCTAGGTTTAAGAAGAACAGAAAGAAGTAGTGAAATTACAACAAAGCTGAGAGAACTACTCTGGAGATATTGGAAAACAAAAAAATTAAATTGGTTTGGACATTTAATAAGTATGAGAGAAGATAAACAATTTATGAGAATCTGGAAATTTAGATCAATAGCAAAGAATAAGAGGCAGACCGAGAACGATATGGAACAGTTCTGGTAGAAGTAATATTGAGAAATAGAGAAGGCAAGTTTTCCGGTCGTTCTCCATAGACAAGTAAGTTATTATCACAGCCGCAAATCCGTGAATCTAGAGGAATTGAAAAACATTCACACTTTCGCTATGACGGATATCCTTTACACAATACATGGTAAACTCTCCTTTGAAAACACTACACTATAAACGCAACGCTTTAGCGACCCGAAACAACTTCTACATAACATTTCCTGAACTAACAGACTTCAGTTTCAGTGCAACAGTGAGAAGATCAACAGTAGTCCTGGGGATGTTTTTTTATAAGAGCAGTAACAGCAACAGGGTTCTAGTACAGAAAAAACTAAATTCCTACATTTTAACGTTCATATCATATACATAGTTCGAAGCCGTCTGGTATAATAAAATATTATTAACAGGGTTATCTTATGCAGTGAAATACAAGTCATAATGATGACGTTAATATGTTAAGTGAATGAATAAAGAAATAAACAATTATTGGGGAACTGCACTTTGGAAGCGTTTATACATACATATACAGCCTGTTTCATATTCGTATCAAGATATTAGTTGTAATAGCGTCTTGTAAAGATTTGGATATGATAAATTTTTTTAAAGAAGACAGTTGGTTGATTCGCCGTATTTTTTGTATCGTAGAGTGAATCACTATTATCCCGTAATACATACGGCTGTAACTATTTTTTTTGTTTTTTATTCGTGGTCTATGAAAAATGAAGATAAAATATTTTTACAGTAGAATTCACTGTGGTACGTATGTATAGACTAGTGGCAAGGGTCGCATATTTAACCTGTAAACTTATAACTATCGCTGATGAGGAGGGACAAGTTCAAATATGACTCTAGTAGCGTCGCGATTATACGAAGGTTGCTTTAAAAGTTTTGCGATTCAGCTACTTCCCGTAAGGAGGCGCTGCCAGAAACAGTATTTACAGATTGCTAGCATATGCTGGTGTCTCTGTTTAGTAATTTTTAGAATAAAGTGAATTTTGTAAAAAATGGAATTAACGCGCGAATATTTTTGAGCCATTCTTAAAAGCCCCAGCTTGTAAGAAAAAGCAGACACTTCTACTCCAGCTATGGGCAAGCCTACACACATTCTTTCTACGAGCTTGTGCAGTTAAGTTTTACCTGCACATGTAGTATCCACGTATTTATTTTGCTACCGCAAGATATACATGCATCCTGGTCCAGGATATATATGTACACACACATACACACGCGCAAGTACTTCACGTCCGATACATATTTTAATTTAATGCATTTAATTTTTTATTCCACAGCTTTGTATCACTGAAATTACTTTTATTACAAGAATGCGATTACGTATATTTTGTTTTATCTGTTGCTCTCGCTTTTGTTAATTGTTTTTATTTTAATATACTCAAGTTTAACGAATTAATTTAAATTAGTGAATAAAATTTTAAGGGCAATTCTGTTGTTATTTCCACTAATAATCTTTCTTCCAGCGTAGCACACGTCTGGGCTTTTGATGCTCATTTGAAACATTTATTAATTATTAACTCAGGTAATTTCCTTTCTATTTGCATTTATTATAGCGCTTCAGCAAGTCGGACACGCGCTTTTAATAAATTTACTAACCATTACGTGCAAATAAATAAATATTAAATAATTAAATAATATTATCTTTATTATTTATTTAGATTAATTAAGGGGCTATTTAAACCCTTAACGCACTTCATACCAAATAATAGTATGATTCAAATCAGAACTATCCTGCATGATCATCTTATCGTCAGAGACCTTTACGGTTGATGGATACAACACAATTCGAATCATTCTGCATCAAGACAATGCCCCATCACATAACGCATCTCAAACATCAAAATTTTTAGCCACTTCACGAACGGAACTGATGACTCATGCGCCTTATAATTCCGACCTTGCACCTTGTGACTTCTTTTTATGCCCATACATAAAAGATAAAATACGTTGATTGAAATTTAATACCCTGGAAGCGACTGTGGAAACCCACGAAAACTTTGAATCTGAAGTGATTGAAGAAAAATGGGCCCAATGTTTTACCAACTGGTTCCACCGAATGTAGAAGTGCATAGATCAAAAAGACGAATATTTTGGAAAACATTAAAAAAAATTGGTTCTAGTTGATTTTTTTCTGTATCCGCAAATTCTTAAAGCAACCCACGTATGTATTTCTAGACTTTACGTTTTTAAAGAATTAATTGAATATTCTATAGCTCTCCACTCTCCCATAAATTGTATAAAATATGTATATTCGATGCACTGTGCAATACGTACTCATGGTGGGGGGGAATGTGGTATTAGCCGTGTATGTAGCTGTAGCGATGAGAAACGAATGCGCAGTGGACAGTTAGTAAAAAGTAGGAATACTTTTAATATACTGGTACATTATTAATAAATACATTCCACAATAAATGAGAGCTTAATTTAAAATTAATCTGCATTAATAAGTTAAAGATTATAAAGTAAATTTGTTACACGAACGCAATATATTTCCACTATGTAAGATGAATTCTGAAATATTAAACAAATTACAAAGCAAGATTTGAATGCACAAATTTGGTAACATTATGAAACGCTTTCATAGATCAGCTAGTAGACGATTCTCTTGACACTATTAACTAAAGAACCATTTTATATTGAAATAGTCAGTAAAATTTCAATATAATTACAGCACAGTATTTATTTTTGTAGTAAAGTATTTGAAAACTATTGATAATGGTCAAATATTTTCTTTTGAGAGAGAGCATTAGTAATTAGTCGATCCTTTGAAGCGCAATAATATGCATCACATTCAGGTGGAGTTATAAATCTGTTGCTTATTGTATGCATATATACATAAACACAACAGTATTTTATCGTTTATGAAAGACTTTGAAATGAAAGTAATAAACTTTTCTTACATGAAAATACTCAAAATGCACTCGCACTTGATCAGTAAACATGAATAATTTGCAATAATACTTATTTTATAATTGTGCTGTTTACAATAATTTCAGTTGCTCTATATTTGTGATTTCTTATAGCACATATAATTTAACAAAACTAACATACATTCTATGTTAATATATTAAAATAAATGGTACATTTAAATGATTTAAGTGATTTTATGGATAAAAGTTGATATTTTATTGCTTAAGTATATTTTAACATTTTTTAAAATTAAGTTAATAACAGAAAAATTAAAACGATATAAATAAAAATTCAAAAAATCTTAAGTGTATTTAGTAAATTTTTATAAAAATAGAATTTAAAACAGTTTACTCATTAGCATCCTTAAAAAAATTAATTCGGTCAATTACAGAAGTAAAAAAATTTAGTGACAAAATTTACTTGCAGAGAAGAAAGAATCACTGGTTTCAAGTTTTAGAATATATTATATTACCTTATATCAAACATCAAATTAAGATGGTTATGATCTTAAATCGTGATATATGTAATACTGTTTATTAATAGCTGAACAGCTAGTTTTATCCGATTCTTGTTTATTAACTAATTAACTAGAAAATATATTGAAAGTTTTTAAGTTTAAATAATAAATTCATTTCAATATATTGAAATTAATTAAAAAACAAAGAAAAATAATTTACTAAATAAATAAGAAAAGACTAAAAGTACTTGCATCACATTGATATTCTTAGACACTAAAATGCACATAAATTTTACTTTGACAGGAACATAATTCAATCTATTAAAATGTATCAATTAATTACTAGTTGGTGCGTTTCTTATATTTGGGAGTAGGTTAGCGGAAGTTGGGTTTGGTTTCCTTTGGATGTCCCACACATCTGCCGCATTTCTAAAAACAGAATTATTAAAAATATTATTAAAATACAAATAATTTTCAGAATATTGTGCTATAAATTCCTTCCTTATCAAGTAATTTTCTGCAATAAAGAATATTTTCCTCATTTTTTGTATTCATAATATAAAAATGTAGAAAATTATATTTATTCCTAAATGATTTATACTTTTTATAAATATTATTTTATTATTCAGCAAATTATTATATAATACTTGAAAAAATGCTTTGATCTTAATATGTCCCTACACGTTGGGATCTCTAAAGGATAACAGATTGAGTTATAACTTCATCAATGTCTTGGATAATGTAAATAAATTGGACTATGAATAGGCAATTTATTATTTATTGACACAAGAAAAAATTACACAATTTATATAAAAATGTCTGATGTTTATTTCAGCAGTAACTTTGAGAGATAGACTTAGTGAAAAGAGAATAAGAGTAAGATCATTTGGAGGCCCACTAATCCCCGCGGATTAGTGGTTTGTGTGTGGTAATGATTTATTACGTTTGTAGCAAGGAAACACTCTTGTCAGACTAAAACTAATTACCCAAATTTGCCAACGGTTACAAGACTAATTCTTCGGTTAGACATTTTGCAAGTTTACAAATCCATTACAACTTTCTAGGAAATCGTATTCTTTTTCTAAGCAAGAATTTGAATTTTTAATTTCGTCTCAGGAAGAAAGGCCAGAAATATTTTTTAATTGAAGACGACTCCTTTTTTGCAACAAAATTGACAATTTAATAGTGGTGTATAATCAACAAGAATGTAATATTTAATAAGTATCTATACTGGGAGTAAATAAATATATGTGGATAAGGTTAACATAAGAAAGCATTCTTAGCCGGTGTGAGACACTGTTGACAGCACCGTTCACCAAACAAAGTTCTAAGTATAATTGCTGCTAGAATACGAAACGTTTTCAACATTTAAAATGGATATATTTTGCGTAAAGGGTCTGTAATAATTCGTTTTCTACTTGCGTGGTCTAACACCTAACATTAATCGTCAATTGAGTGAGAGATATGGCGATAGTGTTCTTAAAGAAGACTGACCGTTATGTAAGATTGTGCGTGTAGTGAGAGTTACTGTAGAAGGCTGTCTATTAAATGTGTGTAATATGGTATCCTGCATAAAAACTTGAAAATAAGGATACTTTCATCATTAAGGTAGGTGTTTCGAATGCTGAGCGATGAACATATGGCTGTGCGGGTGGTTATTTATCGGGCGATGTTGATACGTAATGACAACATGAGTGGTCAACTCTCATTTGTGTAATGGATAAGACAAGGCGGTTTTCAATTTTGAAACGAAAAGACGGCACCTATGCTTTCCTATCAAGTAAACGCTTCTATCCATTGAGTGCTAGTAACTCAGGAGTCTTTCTTTATAACGACGGAATATAGAGTTGCCGTGACCGCTCATTTTGCAGTCGGGCTGCTCTTACATCAGCAATATTATGAATTTCTGCGGAAGTATTTATGATGATAATGGAATAATAGCATCGAAGTTTTGAAAAATGTGTATTATGTTTATGGGAAGATTATGTTGAAAATTAACCGAAGCCACAACATTCTGGTGTAAGTAGTTTGTAAAAAAGACTTTTCAACGTAACTCGTATTATAAATAAGGGAAAAAAATATGTTGTGCAGTTATCAATGTTTATATACTCGTTCATACATCATCATTTAAAGAGAGGGGGAGATATACTGTAAATCATTTTATTATTATGAGAATTACTAGACAAAGGATCGTTAATAGTTGTAATCGTATAGAATAAAAATTGTCGATTTGTAGATCATACAACAGAGATACACTATGATTAATAATATTTATACAAAAGTCTGTTGGTTTATGAAAGCAAAAAAACAAATCATAATTGCGTGGTATTCTCTCATTAATGGCAGAATTTCTGAAAATAATATAAACTGTTTTTATGAAAAGAGAAAGGGGAGCGGATATGAAGTATGACTGGTCATTTTCCAATCGGCCGTTTCCTCATACACGTTTATTTTTTTAGAAATGCAGTAAGTGAAGGATTGTGTTAAAAACCTTACACAAAAATTCAAATTAACGAATTTTATTGGGAAAAAATCTGAAAGTAACTATATGCTTTAGTCAGGTTTTCAACTACTCTTTATGTGAATAAAGTTTTTCTGAAATATTGAAAAATAAATATTCTATTCACAAGCAAATAGGGAAATATTCTGAGTGCTTTTCAACTTATCGATTGTTTCTAGATATGTAATTTTATACTTAGATTTAAAGTATTGTTACTAAATGTTTAAATAAATACAAAGTTACTTGGAATATTTCTAGAGATTTTTCATACCATTCTTACATTTATTGAAAGAATAATATTGTCGAATAAGTTGTGAAAGACAAACAATTTGAGAATAGGGTTCAATCAAATGATGAATGGCTTAAATATAATTTGGTACTATTTTATTCTACTAATATTTCTACCTATCTATCTATTATTTTCTACACTGAAATTATCGAAAAAGCATATAGATCTATATAAAAAAACAGCAAAACTTTAACATTAAGAAAAAGAGCTTTTTTAAAACAATTTTGTCTTTTTACATATTATTGGGTGGCCAATTATACAAAAATTACAAACAACTCTCATTTTTAATGTCATTTTGTTACCATAATCATACCTAGCAAAGTTTTGCTTAAGGCTATTTAAATTATAGTGAATGTTTATTGAATATAAGTATATCGGTAATTCTACAAAATTTGCTTTAAGAAATGTTTGATTTTTAGGTTATAATGCCATTTTTCTTGGAACAACAGGATTTCCTTCTCGCAGGGTATTTAATAAATACACAACGCGATTGTTAACGGAAATGTTAACACAGCTATAGATTGACAATTTAAATGCTGGATCTGCTGATCTGAATTTAATAATGAAAACTTCTCATGACATATTTTAAGAATTGTGAATCATTTTAAAGGCTCAGATAGTGTTTGTAAAGGAAAAAGTACGGGCCATCAAGTTGGTTTGAATAAAGAGGTGAATGATAATATTCAAGCATGTCTTGAACAAACCGCAAACACAAGCCCTTAAAACAAGAATCAAATGTACTTAAAAATATTCAATATATTTTTTTACTATAAATTTATATTAAAATTAATTAAATATTGCTATTTATTTTTAAGTTTATCTTACAAAACTTGTCATCATGTAGTAAAAAAGGAACTATTTTATCATTCATATAAAGTATGAGATGTCCCAGAACTTTTCCTGTCAGACTATAATAAACACTGAATTTTAATAACTTGGGAAATGATATTTTATTAAATATGTCTTATTTTTCTGATGATACGTGGTTTTATTTATCAGGACATATTAATTCTTAGCACTATAGGATATGGTAAGCCGAAGATCTCCATATTTACCATAATTTTTAGAATTCAAAATTTGAAAAATACTCGTTTTATGATCTTTATTTTATTATTTTCTGCATTATTTACCTCAAAATGTAATTATTTAATGTAATTTAATCTTCTGAAATAAATGATTTTTTGACTTACTGTTACTCTCTGGCTCAGTGTTAGTTGTTAATGGCTTATTACGTCGGGCTTGCTGTTAATATGCTCTATAATCGAAGTTAAGTTGTTGGGAAATGTGAATATTAATACAATTCAATATACAATGCATATTGAATTCTATTGATAATAATTCATGCCTAACTACATATTCTCTATAAAATAAAAACTTGAAGTTCACCTGGTATAAAACGCTTATTTCAAAACTTCTTCAGAAATTATTACGAAATTTCTTTTATTTAATAATGTGTAATCCAATAATTGGTGGCAATGTAGTTTGATATATGTACTCGCGAGGTATAAAACAACTAGACATAACAATGACGGACGTTAATATTAACATAGAGATTAATTGCTGAAGAGTTGCTGACTAATCGAGAAGCAGAATAAAAACTAAAAAACTACATTGAGAAATACTTCTGCGAAGTTTGTTCCTCAAATTATAACTGATGAATGAAAGCAGACTTGATGTTATCCACGGCTCAGAAATAATATGTCGAAGTATGAAACTGAAAGCTTCGAGTTTAACGTGTTATAAAGAAAATAATATATACGATACTCAGAGCTGAGTACCACGATCCTGTATTTTTTAGGCTACAAGGAAATATTTTACTTAACATTTATTGAATAAAGACAAATAGTTAAACAACTGTGTGAGGCGCTGAGAAGATAATATTCCAAGAAAAGATCCCAATTATGGTTTAACAAGACGATCATTTAAATGACGATGCACCTGCCTGCTCCTAAAATTTTAAAAAATGTGCTGAAAGGGCAAGAACAGTTGTTCAATAGTATTTCCTAAAATTAATTCCGGTCTTACTTCTACACATGGGAACGCCGTTTAGGTCTATAGATGCACAAACAAAGTACTTTGAAGGCAACAGTAGCTTTTAATAAATGCTTTATATTTTTTTAATATGCATTCCGAGTATTAATTTATCATACTTTTATAAGTATTTTGATGATTAATGGAACTTTTTTATGTTAAAGTAATTATTTGCAACGTAGAAAAGATAAATATTACAAATTTATTAGTTTATTAAAGTATTTACTGCTTATATCCACTTACCTTATACATATGTCAGGGTAAATCAATGCTTGTTGCCACAGAACGATAGCTAATATAATGGACCATGTTCTAAGAGGCCCAAGAACAAAAGCTAGCGTTCCATAAGCTAGCCAAAAGAAATACGCCATGAAAATTTGAAGACTTAATAATATCACAAAGGGTAGATGTAGTTTGAGTTTTTTGTAAACATTACTTGGTTTTCCAGGCTTTACTATTAAAAATTTATATCTAAAAGCCATAAAAATAAATGAAACATATTAATATTAATTACATATACTAAAGTTCACTCACCTATGATTTACTCCATTAGCTAATATTACCGTAAATGGAATTTGGAATGTAATTAGCTGTAAATAAAAAAAAATGGAAATTAAAATTTTTTGCATTTTGGAAACTCCGGGGTAATGATAAGGTTTTGTTCGATCGGTATGTGAAAACGCGTAAAATATCAGAAGGCGTTGATTATGAAAAATAATTTACGAGATAGGTGTTGCATTTACTCACTATAAAATATAAATAAGATTGGGAATTTCAAATAACCATTTCGAAAAAGCCAAAAGTAATCTTATTTGGAAAGAATACTGCGTTACTTCTTAGAATGTGGACAGAATTTTCTGATTGGATATCCAATGGTGAATATCATATTAAATTTTTGGAGGTGGTTTATCAATCCGTCTTAAGCAATCGCATTCTCTATTAGGAGTACAATGTATTTATGTATATACACTATAATTTTGAAGATCTCTCTCGATGTATATAATCACACTTTCATTAGAATACACATCATTGAATTTTTCCGAAACGAAAACATGTATTCGAAACACATTCAGTACGGCTCGAGACGTAATGGTAAGGATATAAGAGAGTAAGGCGTGATTTATTTGTTAAGTTTTCTTTACGTTCTATATTTTGTATTATATAATACAACTGTTTAAAAGAGTCCTGCCTCTTTTCAAGGTATTTTAGATCAGTTTATACGAGGCGTGTTTTTTAAGTAAGTTCCGTTTGAAAATAAAAACCAAACAAAAGAAAATTTTCAAAAACCAACTTTATTTTCAGATTCCACATACATTTATTTATTTTTCAACATAGCTGTCAAGTTGGCTTAAACACTTGCCAAACCTTAGAACTAAGTTTTAAATACCCTCTTCATAGAAACTTGCCTCCTGCTCCGATAATCAAGAGGCCACGGCACTTCAGAAAAGTCGTTTGTAAGAGTGCTTATGGTGAAGCGTCTGTTCTGAAGTATTTTCGCTTCAATTGAAGCCACCATATCGTCTGTGATCACAGATGGGTGATCGGAGCGGGACTCATCATGGATGTTGTCGTGGCCAGCTTTGAAGTCTCTGACTCACTTACGCACTTTGCCTTCACACATGGCAGTAGCTCCATAAACTTCACAAATCTGCCGGTGAATGTCTGCAGCAGACATGTTTCTTGCCGACAAAAACGTATCACTGACCGTACCTCGCACGGGGCGGGCGATTCGATAATCTTGAACATTTTAAAGACACAGAACAAACCGTACAAGTTATCTATACAGCTGCAGCTGAGCATAGTGGTTCTCAAGGAATGCCGGGACAGGACGCAGGTACTCATTGCGGCGCGTGCACAACCTATTACTGTATACAACAAAATAGCCCTTACTTAAAAAACACACCTCGTATATATTGAACACGTTTTGGGCAAGAAGTAAATTATGAGTTTACAGTTGCAGAAGAGAAACATTATGGCATTGTCGTGGTTCAAAATGATGACATTGATTCAATTGAAGCGTTATCGATAAGTAAAAAAAATGAAGACTTTTTAACACATAAATTCGAATCGATAGTAATTTGGAAACATAGGACATCATGTCTGGATTTAGAGCCCATTGAGAAAATTGTGTTGGATAGTAAAATAAACTTTGGAATTTATGGAAATATTTTAACAAATACCTGTAAAAATCCATAAGCGTATGTAAAAGATCCCGGTAAAAATATTCCGTCAATGTATATACCCCAGGCAAAAATGACGCCCACATGATCTTCAATTATGTGTCCTATCGACCATGGTCCAAAGCTTAAATACATTGGATACAGAACCACAGGCCAAAATATTCTATCAATTGTCGATAATATCCATATTTTTCTTAACCACTGTTTTATACAGCCCCCTCGAAGATTTGGTTTATCTATTTTGTGTGCTAAAAAGTGTATAATTACAAATGGACAACATGTATTGTGTTTTACGAATTTATACCTTTGACTAGATCATGTAATATTCTACATATTATAAGGGGTAGTATAGATAGCACCAATGTAGTTCCAAACATGGATTTGAACTGAAAGAATCAGCTATAAGGCTATGATAGTATATTGGATACTTACACTTCTTACGACACAACTTGCATCAGTCATTAAAGCAATTTTTGGTAAAATACCGAAGGTCATTCCACGAGTGCCGTCTGTGGAAAATGGCTGTTTAATTAATTTTTGTCTGCCATCAGTATCCTTGGCAAATACCTGTAATTATGTTTACTTTTTTAAAAGTTTCATTAATTTTTCATTATGTATTACTAAATAAACCATAGTTATCACAACAATGTTTTCGAAAGAATTGCTAACACAATTTGATTGACGTAATAATATTTTCGAGTGACGTTAAATCTTTGTGTTTTCATGTTAATAATGCAATTTTTTTAATGACACAGAGGAAATGAGTTAGCAGACGGGATAGAGTCATGGGATCTTGTGAATTGAAATGACGTCAAGGCAACTTTATTATTAGGACCCAACTTCAATTACAGCATTCTTGACTTAATTTGTTGTTTTTGAGGAAATAGTTCGTAAATGTTTCTCTTCTACGAGATTCTACAAAGTCTAGCTTTTCCAAATTTAATTATAAGAGGGCTAACTAGAGTGCATTCTTATCTATGATCTCTTCTAAATTTCGGAAAACTTCTACTATAAATTATGAGGAGGTCTGTAGAATTGTGATTGAGACTGCGAAAGTAACTATTCTAGAGCCGGGAAGATATAATGGTAAATACTTGGTGGGTGCAGTAGAGTTATTAAGCTGAGAAAGAAACTTATTTTGCTATATAAAAATTCGGAATCTGTGGTTTATATATTATTGCTACGAGATACACTGCGATGTTAAAGAAATTCCTTAATAAAAAAAAAGAAATCATATTTTAAAACTTACATAAATCATTAAATAGGGAGACCCTAATTTAAGATATATGACGATCGATTAGAAGTTTTAATAAAATATTTTTTTAACATTCAAATGAGTCCAGCCCAAGAGCTAGTGAAGATCTTTTCTTGAATGATCTGGCCCCTTGTTATATGGTTGGTTTTACCATTTTGTTACCATTATTATTTGCTGTAGCTATTTAGCACTGGAAACGATATTTGCAGCATAAGTAGAAAGTCCCTCTAGTTTTACTCTAATGATTTTATATTTGACATATCTTATACAGGGTATTATATAGTAGTTTGGAGTAGGTAGAACTTTAAATAACCAGAATTTTTTTCAAATACAATATCCTATATATTTTTTGTATTTAAAATAGAATTTATTTCTACATCAACATGTAATAGCATTTCCTATTCCTATCTTCAATCCTTTTTGTGTTATAACCAGTTTTTGTTGATTTTTAGTAGAAAGAACCACAAATTGCAATAACTGTTAATATATAGCTATGGAAATAACAGGTAATATCGAAATTATTTTGAATCGGAATCATAATGTATTATAAGACTATAAGAAAAGGCATTGTTAATAGAAAGAATTGACAATGACTGGGTATTAGAAAAATCCCCATTTTAAAAGAAATTCGCGTTTTCAAAATATGCTTAGTTTTAATGTGTTTTGTTTGATCATGAACAATAGTCATATTTCATATTTTTGAAGAAAATTTAATTAGTAATCGTTATTTGCTGATTTTAAGGATTGTTATAAATTTTCGAGATTTGCCATTAAATAATTTGCAAACCTATTGGTACCAAATGGATGGAGCGCTTGCACATTTTATCTATGATATTGACAGACATATTCCACGATCGTTAGATTTGTCGTAACGGACGTAGCGATGTCCGATTTCTTGATTTAGTCGCTGATTTTTTTGTGTACGGTTACATCAAAGATTAAGTATATTTTACTCCAGTTCGAACATGAGGAGATCTGGAGGGAGAACAACATTTCGCCAACTAAATTATCGATGGATAAATTGAGAATGTATGCATAAGAGGAGTTCGCTCGAGAATTTTAAGATGTTTAGGGCAAAAGCCAAATTGAATATTTGTAAATGAACTTTTTTTTATTTGTTAAACTTTCTAGATTATTCGCAAATTTGAAGGGCAAATTTGTTTGCTAAAATATTTACTTGTTCTTCGCATGTAGTAACTTTCACACTACCGAATATGTTTGCCTTCATTTACTAAAATTTGTTACTTATTCAATAGTAGTAGATGAGAATTTCTCTCTTTTACCACGCGCCTACTATTGCCAATAATTTTGTAAGATTTACTGTTGAATAAAATAAATTGTACATGATCGTGTTCGATTGTCTCACTCTAAATAATTTTGAAATTTCCTATCATTTCCAGAGCTATTTATCAAAATTATTTCAATTTGTGGTTCATTTCACCAAAATCAACGAAAATTCTTTCTAACGCGAAAAGGATTGAAGATATGTATATAGAATGCAATTACGTGTTAATGTAAATTCTGCATTTAAATACGAAAGAAAACACAGGCATTGCATTAAAAAAAAATTTGGTGGTTTAAAGTTAAAGTCATCTACACCAAGTTGCACTCTAAGATTTCTCAAAAATAAAAGCGTGAAGTTTAACGGATCTTGTTTTTACTGCAAATATCGTTTTTGGTGCAAAAATAGCGACAACAAATAATAATAATGAAGTAAAACCAAATATTTTAAAAATATCTCTGATTTAGTTGAATATAAGTATAAGTAAAGCTTAAGAAACTCGTTCTAAAATAACTTGTAAAATTAAAGTATACAATGAAAAGTATAATCTTCTATTTAAAATAAACGAGTTGTTGTAGTGACTTTCAATTTAACCGAAAGTGCATGCACGAAAATATTTTCTTTGAGTTCAAAACGAATCCTTATTCTTATCCTAAAATTTTCAGAAAAAAAAAGACAAGTTGTATTCCAAGTACGTCTAACGGACCGTTTCGATTAATCACCTATATATTCGATGGAGTGGTATTTAAATTTCGCGCGTTAAAAGTTTTTTTGGCTTTCATGTTAAGAGATACAGAAAATAATTCCAGACTTGGCCAGAAAGTTGGCATTTTAAAATGTTCTATTATGCAGAACTGTCGAACATAACCCTACGAACTTTTACAACTAACCTAATAAATGTTATAAAATAAGTTTAAAATATATTTACATCGGTTATAATTATCAGATTTATCACATGGACCATTTCAAAAAGGGGTCAAGAAGATGTCATTTATATTTATACATTGTCTTAGCTGAGCAAGAACGAAATCCCTTGATATAAATAAGCATATTTGACACTGTAATTACTGGTTTAATGTACATTTAAGGGATAATAACCTATGTAGATCGCACTTGGTTTTTGACAAAATTTAGTTTCATATCTCAGGTTACGTTAATTCTCGGAATTACTGAATTTGGTCTGCAGAAAATTAATATCAATTTTATGAAACGTACAAACATGTTCATGAAAATAGCAACCCTAAATTATTACTTATAACTAACATTTACAACGGAGAATACTGATGCAGCTATATTGTACTTATTTAAAATTCCTGAATATATATGGTTACCAGTAAAGTACCGAATATGAGACGGAATTACTGATTTTTTTAATCATACCCTGTTATTTGCTTGTGCATTAAAATAGTACTAGTTGGGGGCACTAGAAGCAGACTTATAAAGCTCTGTCTGTTGCAGAATAATTCAACAATTTTTTAAATTATCCATTTCTGTTGAAATATGAGCTGAACAAAACATTGTTCGTCGGAAAAAGAGCATGTTCTGTGAGAATGATTGCAAACGCTAACAACTGGAGAAAAGTGAAAGAAAATCATCGTGGTAAAAGGGAAACTAGCCCTAGAGAAGACAGAAACATTATAATTTGTGCAAAGAAGACATCGTTCATAAGTTCAACTGCAATTATAAGAGAGTTACACATTTGTATAAGTACGTCTATTATTAGATGAAAATTGATTCAAGGAAAGTTGCATGCAAGAAGGCTTAGGAAGGTACCATTATTAAATAAAAGGCAAATACAAAGTAGATTGTCGTTTGCTTACGAACACGCATAATGGGATGAAAAAAGTGGCTTGATGTCCTGTGGTCTGATGAATCAAAAATAGTTTTATTTAATTTCAGTGCATACCAACAATACGTACGAACAACACTATTGACAGCATTTCAACCTTAGTACACCAAAAAGACGGTAAAATTCAGAGGTTCAATTATTATGCTGTGGGGGTGTGTTTCGTGGTATGGTGTAGGTTCTTTACGCAAGATAGAAGGCATAATGAATGCTGATGACTATGTAAACATATTATAAAGAAATACTACAAAGATGGTTATGCAGGATAACGATCCGAAGCATGTTTCCCGTAAAGCGAAAACATGGTTTCGAGATAACGTTTTCGTTTTGGGTTGACTGGCATAACCGCCAGGCTTAAACCCCATTGAAAGTTTATGGGTAGAGTTGAAAAAGACTGTATCTGCTGCTAAGCCGCAAAATATTGACAATATGTGGAGAATATACTAAGCCGAATGGCAATCAATTTCAGCAGAGACATGTAGCCAACTGGTAAACACGTTGCTCCACAGATGTTAAGAGGTGATAAACAATAAAAGTCAAGCAACAAAATATTAAGTGTTTCAATCCAATTAATTATATCAAAAATGACATTTGTTAGTATTTTAATGCATAATTATTTTGTTTGTCCTAGAATATAAAGTTTTATTTTTTTTTTTTTGATATTAAGAAACTTATTTATTGTTATAGTTATGTAGCATGTTGGAATAAAGGGTTCAATAAACTTGAATTTCTTTTATTTAACGTATAAATTGATATTTTAGTAAATTTAAAACCACTGCTATTTTCGTGCACATGACTAACTTTACCCCGTAGAGGTTGCAGTATGGATAGCAATGAATAGGGGAATAATAGTTCCAATTTTATTTGAAGAAACTGTAATAGCACAACATTATATACAAATGTTACAATTATTTGTTGCTGAACTGGATACAAATGGGAGGGGGGAACGAAGTTTCTGCACAGCTCATTGGAATATACGAATATATCAAAACAGTTTATGGTAATTGACTTATTGATAGTCAAAGTTGATGTCCAAGTTCACCAGATCCTACTCTGTCTAACCATTTTTTAATTAGACGCGCTTTCAAAAATATAAAATATTAATCAATGGCTGTATAAATGCTAGTGGCGATCATTTTAAACATTACTATCACCTTGTAATTTTTTAATTTGTATATTTTATCATAATGTACTTTTCTTTAATAATTATATTTGTATTACTATACATACATATGTAATTACTGCTTATGCTTATAATAAATAATAATAGTTACAATTAAATTAATGTTTTTCCTGGAACCTAGGATTTTGCTCGTGTGTTTTTCAAATAATATAATAGAGTTTATCGTAGTACGAAATTCTGCTTAAAGGAGAAAAGTTGTAGAGGGCGCATAATTAACCTGTAAACTTGTACGCGTTATCGAGAAGATGAGGCAAGATCATCTATAATTATTGTAGTGTTGCGATTCGTCGATAGATGAATATTTTTTGGCAAAACGAACACTTTCTATACACATTTTGTTATTTGTCGATACTCACATTGGATGTGTGCGAAATAAACAAATGTTGCCCGGCAGCCGGTATGTGTGCAGTTCGGGATACAAATTTAAATTTTCAAGAGAAAGTTTCTATGTATCGTCAATATAACTAAATAATATCGAATACGAGGTTTGTTCAAAAGAAAAGGTGAATTTTGATTTTTTTTGAAAATTATTTATTTATTCATCAATATCCATTTTGTTCCCTTCAAAGTAATCCCCCTCATATATAATGTACTTATGCCAGCGCTTCTTCCAATCCTCGAAGCACTTCTGAAATGCGTTTTTCGGTATGGCCATCAGTTCATTCTTCGATTCTGACTTTATCTCATCAATTGTGGCAAGACGCTTTTCTTTCATTGGTCTCTTCAGTTTTGGGAATAGGAAAAAGTCGCAGGGAGCCAAATCTGGTGAATAAGGTGGTTGAGGCATGATTAGGGTGTTGTTTTTAGCCAAAAAATGACGAACAAGCATTGATGTGTGAGCTGGTGCATCATCGTGATGTAGAATCCATGATTTTTTTCCACAATTCCGATCGTTTGAGTCGTATTGCTTCACGCAAACGTTGCATAACTTCCTTGTAGTATTCCTTATTAACCGTACGACCTGTTGGCAAGAACTCATGATGCACCACGCCATTGTAATCGAAGAAAATGGTGAGCAAAACCATCACATTTGATCGAATTTGGCGTGCATTTTCTCGGCCTTCTGTAAAGCGCTTGTACCACTTATAAACACTTTTTTGAGACAAAGTGGACTCGCCGAATGCTACAGTCAACATTTCAAGTGCCTTGGAGCACTTTATTCCATTTTTAACGCAAAATTTAATACATATTCTTTGATCCTTTTTTTTCAAAAGTCAAAAGTCGAAGAACACACAAACGTGTGTTGTTGACAACTTTTCAGTTGTCAACAACAAACTACTAATCCAAATTGGCTGATAATGCCAACATATGACTAACACATGTGTACCAACATAACAAAACAAAATTTCGATAATCGAATGTAGACAGCGCGCGAAAATTCAAAATTCACGTTTCTTTTTGAACAAACCTCGTACACGTGCAACAATAATATTTCTAAGAACAGTAATCTAGTTGTAAAATATAATTTAAACATTTCTAAAGAATGAATTGAATATTCTATAGTTTTACACTTTTTTTTGGATCGTGTAATTTGCAATACATATTCATTTAGTCGACGTCCATCACCATCCTTTTGATTAGACTTTCGTACTTTGGTGAATTCTACTACATATATAATATATATATATATATATATATATAATATAAACTACTATAAATTATATATTTATAATAATGTTGTATTATTAGCAACGCCACTGAAAAAATTCAGAACCGTACACCAATAAAACGGTTTATGGAACAGTAATGAAAATCATCAGCATAAAATCGATTTCCTTTTAATTATATAGATTGTTCTTTTTGAGAATGGTAATTGTTATTTATGACTTTTATAAGTGTCATTTATGACTTTTATGAGTTACGCAGTTGGGGTACGTAAAATTTGAAAGCTTTTTATTCTTCTTCATGGAGAGTAAACATATAGGAGCAATATCTTAAAAACGTTAATTATAGAATCAGAAAAGAAAACTAACTAAACTGAAATAAAGCGCAGATACATATTTTAATTATTTTGGCGAAATAATATAATTGTTTTGTAATAAATATGTAGAGATGGAATGGTAAAATAACTATATAAATCTCAATATTTAATTATTTAAGTTTTGCTATAATCTCGTAATATATTTAATTAAATTTATTGCTAAATTTGTTTCTTCAATAAAGCGTCCAGAGGTGCTCTTTATTATGTGGAACAATATTTAATTGTTGAATCTCTTTGGTCGTTATCTTGCTGAAAAATGAAATTGTTGTTTGCAAGAATTTTGCTGACAAATAGCAACATTACATTATTTAAAATGTTTATGTATTTCCTTCATTTATTTCCACATCTATGTTCTAACATATCCCCAAACCTCGTTTATTAATCAATGACCAAACATTTATCCTATTTATTTCTTCTAAAAGTATCATTTTTGAGGGTATAATTTTCATTATACCTACATGGAGTTGGTCTGTATACTCGAAAATGACCGTCGTGACAGGATTTAAATACTTTTTCGTAAGAAAAAACAACTCTACTCCAAGAAATTTTCTGTATTATTAAACAAATGATCAAGAGCAAAAATTATTTGACCTTGGCTTCTTTTTTAAACTATATTTTTTTGTTGTGGAATTTCTTTAAATTGATTTGCGAATTTGTCTTAAAGCAGGAATATTGATTTCTACTCTTGCTGTTTTAGATGTTGCAAAACGATGGGCTCTTAAGAAATCAATTAAATTAGTATTCAGATTAATTAAGGTAACAATTAATCTTCCAGTTTCTCTTTTCCTGGTTTCAGTAGTCTTATTTAAATTGTATTTCTTGGAGTCTTCTTATAGACAAATTGTTTTAAATTTTATTAAGCATTCGTAATTTCAAAAAATTACTTTAACGTATGGGTATTGTTATATAATTTTGTTATTGAATTACTGACGTATCAAATTTAACAGGGTATGTACAAGTTCAAATTACGTTGGTAAAATCAAAGTGTATGCTTTTTATTTATTGGGTTGGCAACTAAGTACTTTCGGTTTTGTAGTATAAAATAAAACACTTTTTTTTTAAACAAAGAATAGTTTTTAATCAATTATATATTTTCCATTTTGCTCAATGACCTTTTGCCATCTTTCTTTCAGCTGCATGATTCCGCGCTCATAAAATTTCTGGTCCTTATCAGCAAAAAACTGAACCAGGTGCGAGTGAAGGTCATCGTCATTTGTGAAAGTTTTACCATTCAAAGAATTCTGCAAACTTCGAAATAAATGGTAATCAGATGGTGCTAGATCAGGGCTGTATGGGGGATGTGGCATCACTTCCCAGCCAAGCTCCAATAGTTTCCCACGAGTTGCCAAAGATGTGTGAGGCCTTGCATTATCTTGGTGGAAAACTACACCTTTCCGATTTGACAATTCTGGCCGTTTTTCTTTGATTGTTTCATCCAGTTTTATTAATTGTTGACAGTAAACATCAGAATTGATCGTTTGGTTCCTTGGAAACAGCTCAAAAAACACAACACCTTTGTAATCCCACCAAACTGACAGCATGATCTTCTTTGGATGCAATTCAGCTTTCGATGTGGTTTGAGCTGGTTTATCGTGTTTGCTCCATGATCGTTTTCGAACTATGTTACTGTACAGGACCCATTTTTCATCACCAGTGATGATTCTTTTTCAGAAAGGGTCGGTTTCATTTCGTCTAAGGTGCATATCGCAAAAGTTGATTCTTTGTGTTAAATGAATTTCTTTCAATTCGTGAAGTACCCAAATATCAAGCTTCTTAACTAACCCAAGACATTTTAAATGTTTTTCAATTGTTGTGTGCGATACATGTATCACGCGACAAACGGTAAAGTACAGCACTAGCATACGTTATACAAAAAATAAAGCAACGCTCTCTATCAGTAAAAACCGAAAGTACTTAGTTGCCAACCCACAACTTCTGGTTTTTCATTGAGCATCTTTTATGTTAGCGCTGGAGAAAAAATAATAATGTCTACATAATTAAACAAAATTTTATAGTAGCCAATTTTTACCCACTTACATGGATATAATGTAGACCATTAAAATATAGTCGAGGGTTCCATTCAGCGACGTATAATGGTCCCTCAATATGTTCGCAGTTTGTCCACTTTTCACTGTCAATAGATATTTGCACTTTATCGATTTTCGATATTGAAAATACCATGACTCTGAAAATGTTATAAGAAACACTTATTTAAATGCTTACACTTTCAATTCTTTTACTAACCTTATATGAGTGGAGTTTCTGACGATATCATAATTTTCTTTCCTAGGAATATGAAATAACGAGTGCTTCGGGTTTGTTACTAATATTACAGGCCAATCACGATGCGTTATGTCAACAAACGACAATAATCCGTGATCTATTGCCATTAACCGATATCTGAAAAAATATTTGTAATATGAGCTTTTGATAAAATTTAATATAATCAAAAATTCATTTCTTAAACTTTTTTGTGTGATATTTTAATGTTATGATTATGACTGTCATCTATATAATTAAATAGGAATAGATATCGGCCATTTTCAGTAGATTTCTTTTTTGCAACATACTAGCAGTCATATTCGATGTGATGTATGTACTGAATTGTACTGTGTACGCCACTGGCTTTCCCATAAAATAATCCATTTTAGTTACTGTCGCCTAATATAGAAGTAACTATATAATTCAATTGAAACAAAACTATTATCTAACTCAACTTATTTTACTGTAATTACAATCTGCGACTAATTTAGATGAGTATTCGTTTTCATTGGGTCTAAAATTTAATTACAATAGACAGGAATTAGATAAAGTTGAAAGTTCCTGAAATGAGTAATGTGAGTATAGAATGAAAGGTTATGAGAAGCAGGGTAAATTGTTGCAAATACAATATAAATTACAAAGACGGTATTGATACATAAGTTTAATCAAAAACCCATTTAGAAAAAGGCATATGCATTATTTATATAAAAAAAAACACAGGCTCGTCTAATGTAAATTTTATGTTTTGTAATTTGATTTCTGAAAAGGTGTTTTACAAAAAAATTGTAGCTATATTATAAATAACTTCTTCTGTAATTTAAATAATTGGTTTATTATATTATTATTATACAGTAGTGGACAAAAGTTAAGCAACTCTACAAAAATACTAGTTTTATTTACAATTCATAAAATAATCAAATTATAATAGGATGATACTATTCTGTATATATCACATATGTTTACTTTCATACAAAAATTTACATTTTATAACTATAAACATGAGTTGTGCTTTATCACTGTAATGAAGCAAAAAACTGAGACGGCAAAAGTTAAGCAACTTGATACACAACACTTCTGGGAACCCCCTATTTGTCTGTGTCGCGGTTGTCAGGCGTGTTATTTTGTTAGTAGGCGAGAGGATTGAGATCGTACGTGACGCATTTGTTAATAGCTTAATCAATTATGTCACGGAAAGTGTATTCAGACGATATAAAGGTAAAAATAATTGAGCAGTATAAAAAAGGTGTTTCACAAGCAAGTATCTCCGAAAGTTTCGACATAGACAAATCGGTAGTGTCCCGAATGATACAGAGATATGAAGCTAGAGGTACGGTGGCTACAAAATTTCGCTCTGGACGACCGCGAAAAACCACTTACAGAGAGGATCACCGAATTCGTCGCCTATGCAAGAAAAATCCATGGCTAAGTGCTCAGGAAATAAAATGTACTGTAAATTGTAATGTCAGCGCACGTACTATACGCAGACGTTTAGTAGACGCCGGATTATACAGTAGAAGACCAGCGAAAAAACCTTTGTTAACACAAAAACAGAGAGCAGCGAGACTACGTTTTGCGAAGGAACACGCATCTTGGTCTGTAGAAAAATGGAAAACTGTCTTATTTAGCGACGAATCCAAATTTAATATCTCTCGCAGCGATGGAATTTGCTATATAAGGCGTCCTAAAGGAGAAAGATTAAATCCAAAATATTACACGAAAACCGTAAAGCACGGAGGTGGCAATGTCATTGTTTGGGGGTGTTTTTCTGGTAATGGTGTAGGTCCACTACATCGCATAGATGGTATTATGGATAGATTTGTATACAAAAATATATTGGAAAATACTATGTTGCCATTTGCCGAATGGAATATGCCACTTAAATGGTATTTTCAGCACGATAACGACCCTAAGCACACGGCTAGGATCGTTAAGGAGTGGCTAAGTAGGCAAAGAATTAATGTTCTTTCTTGGCCAAGTCAATCGCCGGATCTGAATCCGATAGAGAACTTGTGGGAGATTGTGGATAGAAGATTAAGGCTTAATAAAACGTATTGTAACGCAGATGAACTCTATAAGGCGTTATCAATCGAGTGGCAACAAATTGATCCACAAATACTTACCAATTTGATCGAATCAATGCCTCGACGGTGCGCAGCTATTATTGAAAATAAAGGTTATGCGACGAAATATTAATATTCATTTAAATACATTTATGATGTCATTTTCGTTACTAGTACGTTAAAGGTTGCTTAACTTATGTCACCTATAAATTATATGTTATATGGTATTTTGTAAGATTTTCATTATTTAGAATAAAGCATTAAACACCAAATAAGTGATTTTATCTTTATAAAAGTCCCAATTTTTCAATTTGATGATATGGCGATCACGTTCGTTTCCATTATGTTTCTGGCTATAATAGAGATATTTAGTAGGTACAGTTGCTTAACTTTTGTCCGCTACTGTATATTAATATACATGATCTAAGATTAGGCGATTCCGCTCCTTTACGTCAAGTACAATAATTTTTTGGGATTCCAAATGTTTCTTTGTTTGTTGTTTATCATGAACACCATCATAGACTCCTATTATACATACTTTAAATAGGATGTTTATGAAGCAGTAAAAGAAAATAAAATTGGGATAATTTTTTAAGGGCTTATTATATTATTTTTTATTCTCCAAATAGAAGGAACATTTACATATAAGGAATTAATTTTTCTGGTAATAAAAGTGTAGTTGTTGTTGGACGCGAGTGGTTGGTGGAAGACGAAAAAGATTTTGTTCCAAAGACACTACACCAAAGGTGTTAGTTATCCTTTACTGTGGATTATATTCAAAAATCAAATTATTTCAAACTCTGAACAATTTATTGATGAAAATGTGTCAATAGTATGATGGATTTTTTTAAATAGAATTTTAAGTTATAAAAGATATATATTAAAAAAAAAACACATCGAAACAATAATTACTCGACCCTGTGACCGATAAATTTATTGTTTTGAAGCTAGCGATAGTGAAAATAAAAGTGATTGCGTATGAATAGACACGTAAATGTCTGAGATACATGAATGGTAACGAGTTTTTCTTGATAATAAGAGTTTTTAAAATCTTATATGTGCCTACAACAATCATAAATGCTGCTCATATTATAAATTTTTTATTTTAAAAATAGATGTAGTAGTATGATAAAAAAATAATTTGATATATATTACATAATTCAACACAGAAATAAATAACTTTAACGATTTTTCAATCTAACGTATTAGGAGCAATTGATTAATAGTGTTTTCAAATTAGATGTTTGAGTTTTTATTCTTATCCGCTTGTATTATTGCTTCATCATGATGTTTATTTTTTTTCAGTGCAGTCTCTAACATTTTCTTCATGTGAGCAGATGTTGCGGTATGGAGAATTACCAATGATTGGTACATTTTTTATTATATTTGAAATAGGTTTTCTGTTTGTCTATTTTTTAAAAGTTTTCTTAGTAAATAAGGGCCTACATTTTAAATATATTTGTTATACAACTATATGCTATTTAAATTGTGATTTCTTTTGAAAGTGCGAAGAAAAATTTAAATGTTATGCTAAATGTAAATAAAATGATATGAAAACTTTACGTGAGATTATTATTTATGTATATATTTATTATAGTGTCAATTTGTTACAAATTTTTATTAATGTTTGTGTATTATTAAATTCATTTATACAAAACATTACACAATTCGGCTTATTTATGTTTACTTTTAAAAACTATGTTGAATTAATATCACCTTACTAATAACTTTTAAAAAATGTATGCTATACATATGCCTATACCAATATAATATCTAGAATAATTATTAATTATAAATTTTTCCTTATCTGTTGTTTGTTCACTACACGTCCTAGTTTTAAAGGAACAGTTATTTGTCATTATGCAACCAACAATACAAATCAAGAAAATTTGTAAATAAGATTTTAAATCAGGATGATGGCAGTAAACCATACAATTTTTAAGTAAAAAAGTAGAAAGTATAATATTAACAAAAAGTCGATTACATAGGTTTAGTGTATGAGTCTGCTGGTACTTATTTTAAACATTCATAAGAAATTACCGTGGAAAAAATTGTAGGCCTCATATTAAGACAGAATAATTAATATGTTTACTATAAAAAAAATCTCTGAAGAGAGTAATGATTGCTAAAGGTAAAAATCTACATTTTTAAATTAGAAATTAACATTTAATTCAAGTTATTATAATAAATAATAAAGCGTATAAAATATATAGTGGCTTACTTCCTGTTATCTTTCCAATCTCCTAATTCCAATTCTAAAAATCCGTCTTTTTGCATAGTGTACATATTCGGAATCAATCCACCTAATGTGTGCAAATGTCCGCAAACGTACACTAAACTTTGATCTAACTGTCCGATAATTGATTTTACTCCTTTGCCTTCTGTCGCAACTATACAAGATGTTGGAAAGTGTCCAAACCATACTGTGTAATTACTGCCACTCGTTTTGACAAGATTAGTGATCCTTTGTAATTCATCTATTTCTTGTTTATCAATCATTCCTACAAAATTAAAAGGTCGTCTAGGTCCTGGTTCTAAACAAGCATCGATGCCAATAAAGGAGAAGATTTCTTCCGATTTTTTTATTTGATACATGTAAGATCGAGGATGAGCCTTGCCTTGGATTGAATAGTTTGGAAAGAAGTTTTCTTTGGAATCTACATTGATTACATTAAAGTTATCTAAAAAGGACAGTAGGAATTAATTTCAAATGGATATTTAATTATTTACAATTATTTTAGTGGTTTACTTTTATTTGATCAATAAGGTTGATATATAACCCCTTTCCACAATTAACTATTTGTAAATTCTGTATACGCATTTCGACAACCAAGTTGTCATCATCAGCAGATAATTTCAAAGTGTCGCACCTTGTAAAACACGGCGAAGAAATTGTACGAAAAATACACTCCGTACGCGATCCGCACCGTTGCAAACCAAGATGTTTACTTTTATAATTGCTTAATAATATTTTTATTTCTATTACCTATACATACTGCACAAAATCTTACAGGAAATAATAGTTGCATATACATTTATCATTTCATTGTTTAACTTTTTCAGAAAATCAACTTGCTGTGATTTATAAATTACTAGGGCATATTAATATTTACATATGTATGTATATATATCATTAATTGGATTTACTTTTCTAACAAAGTGAAAAGATGATTCATATATATATATAAATAATGCATACAATGTATAACTAATCTACAAATAAAAAAATTAATATTAAATAAATAATATTAAAAAATGAAGTACTGTAAATTAGCAAAACATTTCCATTTTATAATTATAAGTATTACATGTAGTAAATGACCAATAATTCATTTGTTGTAATAAATCACAAATAGGGAGATGAGTACAAATTTTTATATATTTCATATAATTATCATTTAATAATAAATAATTACAAGATAAGAATTGCTATGTGATATGTTTTTCTTGGCAAATTCTATTTAAAATAAATTGGATAGTTATTTTTAAATCAGCTTAATAAGATACAAAAAAGTTATACTAAGCTAGGAATGTTATTTCCTTTATTTAAGAATTTTGAAATATAATTATCTTTGTCTTTATTTATAAAACTCTTCTGGTATAAATAAAAATAGATTAAATAACAATAGAGTAGAATTACATCATCATTATGTAAATGTACTTTTGCATTGTATTTTATATATGTACTTAAATTGTTGCACAATATTTCAAAGTGAAATAGTAGATTAGTTCATTATATACTTAAGAGTAAGCAAAAATATATAAGAATAAATAAAAAAGTAATGTCTCACAAACTTGTAATATGTAACATTTTTTCTAAATACTGCAATCTCACCATGATTTCCTCGGATATCTAACCACAATGTCTTTTCTTCAATGTTACATTCCTTTAAAACATTTCTATAGTACTGCCATTCCTCAAGCATTTGTTTCGAGCCTATATTATCACTAGTCTTTGCATCAGTCAAATCTCCTGAAGCCAACACCAAACTAGGTTTATATACATCGATAGTTTGATCACAAAATTCCTTGAATTCTGTTATACGTGAAGGATCACGAAAAATACTTATATGTATATCTGAAATCTATCAGAAAAAATAAACAACACAAACATGAACGCAATGAACAGTAATTTAATGTAAAGTTATGTACCTGTAAAAACCATATTAGATGATTTGATGTATCAGTCATGGGTACAATTTTGTTCTTACTTAAAGTATCATTTCTTATATTATGAGACAGTTCTTCACTCAGTAAATTGGTAATATTAGCGAGAAATACGGATGATAAGATCATGGATACAAGTAAAACGATCGCAGTTTTTGTGAATCTCATTTCGTCACTCTGTAGTGAGTTTCAATTCTGATGATCATGATTGGCACCGTCTTCAGGAATGACTTCCTAATCTTGTCACATTTAATTTCAGTTTGTTTATGAATGTAGTTTTTGACATTCAATCTCTTTGTTTT
Organism: Dermolepida albohirtum; assembly: GCA_031893035.1. Lineage (NCBI taxonomy): Eukaryota > Metazoa > Arthropoda > Insecta > Coleoptera > Scarabaeidae > Dermolepida > Dermolepida albohirtum. Next base: position 70,444 of record JAVIWB010004152.1, on the reverse strand, counting down.
TTCGACGAAATGTGTTATTGACACTTGAGCTTTGAAAATGTCATTATTCTATATATAAACCAAAATTTATAACTTGAGAGCGATTAATAACTCAGATGTAAGTTTACTATTACATAAAAGATGGCGCATAGAGATGTATTTACGTTTTTAGTTCCAAATCGTAGAAAATAAACTAAAATTTATATACACATATAAAAGTAACATTAGAATCGTGTATGAAGGATTATATCTACAATTATATCGGTCTTTGCAAACAGTGTCAAAAAGAAATAATACGCAATATATTTACTTGCATATGTATGAGCAATTATAACCTTGCTACAGGCTACCTTAAAACTTTATATAAATATATTTTCAACAAATAAATTGCCATCTTCAGTAACAGAAAAGTATATATAATAATTAAGACGCGCATAAAAGTTTCGTTGAAAGTGAAATAATGCACTGGACTATTATGGAAATAATATTGGAAAACTATTTCCCGCAAGCCAAAACATATTTATTTATCGTTAGATTTGCTATTGCTGCAAAGAACTAAAACTAATATGTTGGGTAACAATTATTATGGTCTATTAAATTTAATGAGTTAATATTGAATCAATGTTTTATGTTGTTTGCATATTACTGATTGCAATTTTTGCAATATAACTTTATATCCTTCAAAAATATAATTCAGATCTTTTGTTTTGTAGCATCGTACGAAAATAATAATAATAATAATCTGAAATCTGTAAAATAATTTGTAAAAACTGTAATCAAAAATAAGTAGTAAATTAACTTTTCTCGTTATACCTAAAAATTTCTAGTTTATTGAAATGTTCTTTTTGGCTGAAGTCCTATTTGAAACGTTCGTTATTAAATTCTAGGATTTATTATAGATGTCGTTAATTCAACTGACTTATTTCAAACACCACAATATTTTTGATTTGTTCCTTTTGCTGTTTATCATTTTAGAATCACTTTGAATTTTTTTGGAATACCTATTATGTGTTTCATATAGGTATACATTTAGCATTTTCTGTTCTTCACTTTGTATTTTGTATATAAACTAAATGCTGGCATATAATTGTGCTGACTAAAATAATATTAATTCCTGATTTATTTTCTACACTATATTAAAAAACTACTGGAAAAAATTTAACAGTTTTTCTATGCAATTAATTTAAGATTATATCTGTTTTAGCTAAATAACATAGTTTAGAATTAATTAATACTCTAAACTCTTATCATTTGGTAATATTAATTAATTTATGGTAATATTAAAAGTCTCATCAATTTAATGTTCTTCAGATGCTGTGGGACTATAGAAAATTATTTGACATAAGTTGCAAATTTATTTCAGATAATAAATATATGCATAAGAACATAAACAGAAATTGGTTTCCAATTTTTGTTGTAATGATGAAGACCGGCACTGTATACTTTTATACATATTCACACACTCGTCCACATAGACATATTATGGGAACAAATGCAGTGGGACAGCAGAAGCAGCAGTGCAGTGCTCTGTCAGACCGGCTGGCCTGCTGGCTGCAATTAACATTCCTCAACAGTTGCCATCAGCTATGTCTTAGAACAAAGATATCTGTGGATATTGTGTCTTCGCTGGCATTCATTTGTTCCCGGCGGCTATCACTTATTTCACAGCCCTCTAGATAGGCACTTCTTTCGTCTCTTTTCTCACATAACCGAAGAGAGAAGTGGATGGCTAAAAACGGGAAGAAAAAGAATAAAAAAAGCAGACATTGTTGAGCTTATTGATGGGGAAAGAGTGGATAGTTAGTTGTTCGGTTTTATGGAAATTCGCAAAATTAAAGAAAGCAAAAAAAGGAACCTCGCTCGTATAAAGATATAAAAGAATGTACAAAATAGACTAAATGACTAGGTTATATATTTCGTGCCATTCTTATCGCAAAGATTGTGTTTAATGAAACATAATAGCATATAAATAAATGATTTTAAAAGTTAATACATTATCATTACTCGGAAAAAATTATAATTTGGTATAATTAAAATGTTGCCCTCGATTTTCCATTAAGTACTTTTGAACATTTTGTTTGGATTGTTTTGGTTCTAGAATGTTATTAGCTAAAAATAAATTATAATTCTTACAAATGTTTCATGAATATTTGCAGATTAAATTTCCAAATTATAGTTAATACAGATACTGATAAATGGCAAGCAGTAATTGTTTAGGTAATTTATATAAAATGTGTTTCAAGCATTATGAAGTATTATAAACGTAGTTTATTTTTTAATTCTGCAGTTATGCGTAGCAAGGAATGAAAAATCTCTTTTAATATTCATGAAATTATAATTTTGCGAATTATATTAATTGAAATTAACAAATTTATTGTAATTATTGCATTCATTCGGCCTTTACATTATGAAAATTTATATTTATAACTAATACTAATAAATACATAGATTGCGAAAATTTTCATTTATTTTATTTACTAATTATTTTATATAACAATTGTTTCACTATACAGTGACTTTTTCAAAGGTTTCAAGTAAACTAAATTCTATGGTATATAATAATTTGTAATTGTAAAATTATAAATTATCATATTTTATACATACAGTGTGTAATAAACTTATGATCTAAACGTCTTAAAATTTCAAAACGTTCTTCGGAGTTATTAAACTATTTATTACATAAACAAATTTAGTGAGGGTGACAGTCAAAATTTTTCAATAGCATTTAGTGAAAGAGTGAAAAGACTTTTAATCACCTAAATTATGTCCACTCATAAAATTATACTAAAACAATTTTCCTTTAAACCAGTAGCCATACGAGGGTAGTTTGACAAGTAGTGAGAATGAAAAAGAAAAACGAATTTTTTAAATACAAAATAATTTTTATTTTTTAATACATTCTCCTAAAAGAGCAATACATTTATTCCAACGTCCAACGGTGCTCCAATGCCCTTATGCATCTCTAAAATGCGATTCCGGAAGGCTTGCAAAATACTCATTCACGAAGATGGTAAGCTCGTCGTTAGTCGACAATTTCTTTCTACCTAGTGCCGTTTTCAATTTTTGGAAAATTGGTAGTGGTAAGGGGGTTGATCCGGCGAATAAGGCGCATGCGGTACTAATTGGAAATGCAACTCGTGGATTTTGGACATCGTAACTGTGCTGGTATGCGAGGGAGCGTTGTCTTGGTGAAACAGAATCTTTGTCTTTGCCATTCCTGGCCGTTTAGCACGAATCTCAACATTTAATTTTTGTAGAAGTTCTGCATAATATTGTTCGTTTATTGTGGCACCTTTCTGAATGTAATCAATGAGCAAAATGCCCTTTGAATCCCAAAAAATTGATGCCATCACCTTGTTTGCCGATAAAGTGGTTTTCGCTTTCTTTGGAGGTGCAGAACCACGTTCTAATCATTGTGTCGACTGTTGTTTAGTTTCGGGTGTACTGTAGTGTATCCAAGTTTCATCGCAAGTAACAAATCGCCTACAAAAATCAGCCGGATTCCGCTTATAAAGGCCAAAACACTCATTGGAAATGCGCAAACGAGTGAACTTTTGATCAGTCGTAAGCAATCGCGGCACCCATCTTGCCGAAAGCTTGGAAAGCGCAATTCTTTCGTTAAAATGTGGTGTACGCGTTCTGTTGAAATGTTTACCACGTCTGCTATCTCTCTCACTTTGAGTCGTCCATCTTGCGTAATAATATTATGGATTTTTATAATCATTTCCTTAGAAGTCACGATTTTGGGCGCTCCAGAGCGCGCTTCATCAACACAGCTTGTTTTACCACGTTTAAATTCATTTACACATCTACTTATTGTGGCGGATGATGGAGCAGATTCACCTAATGTTTCCCGTAACTCATCTTTTATTTTGGTAGTTTTCATACCCTTAATTACGAAGTATTTAATTACCGCGCGATACTCTGCTTTTTCCATATTAACAAAACGACGTATTGCTTCTTTTTCAATCGGCTGTCAAAAATAAACTAATCAACCGATTTAATCTAAATATCGAAATGTAAACATATAAATAACCAACCTAAATTACAGTGCATTTGTTTTACCAATTAGAGCGCCACCTATGTGTCATTCTTACTACTTGTCAAACTATCCTGGTATTTATGAACAGTTTAGAAAACCACAATTCTAAATAGTCTCTTAAGCAAGAACATTTTTTTTGGCATAGATTTGCGGATGATATTATAGTTTGCTTTACAGGAACAAAAAGACAATAAAATAATTTTTAAATTATATTAAATGGATATATACTAACATACTAGCACTAGAAACCGAAACGAATGTAAGTTTGAATTTCTTAGACATAACATTAAAAGAGTTAATAATAAATTTGAAATTTTCATCTACCGCAAAGAAGTATACTGATACAACTATACATCAATAGGTCAAGACGCCTTGTACAACATAAATTATCAGCGTAGGACAGTATGATTTATAAATGGATCAACATACCAAAATGTCAAACATTAATTTTGCGAGAAAATAAATATAATTAAACAGATTCCAAATAATAATGGTTATAATCCCCAAATAGTAAATAAAATTTTAGCTAAAAACTATATGATAGGGCCATTTCGAATGACTATTCAAAAATAAAAAAGGATTTCTTTCAAAATATATTATATGTAACAAAAACAAAATCCATAATAGCAGAAAGTTTAGTTTAGAGTCCATAAAAGTTATGTTATATAGTGATCAATTAAGGTTAACCCCTTTCCACAATAATTTTTGTATTCTGTATACAACGAGTTGTCATTACGATTCTAGAACCATGACAAAATCCGCACGAAGGCCGAAGTCCGTACTAGACTGACATCGTTGAAAGACAAACGCACATTGTAGATTCGTTTCGCATATGTAATTTAAATTGTATTCTAGTCTTAAACTAAACACTTATCCTAAGGTACCTGCTTGGATATACGAAACAACACATGCTATGCTAAACTATATTTTTCAAGTCGATTGAATTTAATGTGCGCCATGTGTTCTTTATATTGGGTTTCTATCATTTAATTTTGTAAATCTCCGATTTCTTATTGTCCTCAACTTTGTCTTTCGCATTTCCTAAGACGAATTTAATAGAGTTAATGGGCCGAAATTTAATTGGAAAACCGTCCTCTTTAAAAACACTATTTAAAGTTTTTGTCAAGGGTGGTAAAGCTATAATATAAATTGGTTGTCTCGATTGCTTTGAGATAACAGACATGTGGTATCCCGAATTGTCTTTTTTATATTGACCTTCTTAATTAATTCATTAATTATTTTCGAAGCAAAACCATTGTATCTCGCGATATTCTTAGTAAAGTTCAATTCTTTTTTGTATCTTACTTTTGTTAGTGGGAAATCAAGCAAACGATTGATAAGAAAACTAAACGAAGTCATCTTTTGTTGCATGCTGTGATTTGAACGCAGCATGGATAAATCTATTAACATGCTTCTTTGCGGAAAAAATCAGTGTCTATTTTATGATTATTTCTAATTACTAGGGTGTCTAAGAAAGATAAAGTGTCATTAGTTTCTTTTTTCTACCGTAAATTTAATCGTCGAGAATTTTGAATTTAATTGCCTGATGAAATCATTTAAGTTATATTTACGTGTTAGAAATGGCCCAATTCTAGGCAAATATTTAGCATTATGCTTAAATTCAACTTCAAAATTACTCATGAATAAATACGCTATAAATGGAGAAAGACAATTGCTCATTGCTGTTCCTTGTTTCTGTTCATAGAACTTACCTTCGAAATGGAAGCAATTTTGGGTCATACTAGATAGGGTTGTCAATCGTACATATTCATTTACTTTTTCCGGTTCAATCTTACTTTTATAAAGAAATCCTTCAAACTATTTTAAAGTTTCTTGAATCGGTAGCGAACGAAACAATAACGTTACATCGAATGACACTAAAATTTATCCGTCTTCTAATTTACAATCTTCGAAGACCAAACACATTGTAGATTCGTTTCACATACTACTAGACTCGAATACAATTTCAATGATATGAAACGAATCTACAATATGTGTTTAGCTTTAAACTTGTAAGTCTAGTACGGAATTTGTTTTCGTGCGGTTTTTGCCGTGGTTCCAGATGCAATACTGTGATTAATTATCAGCCGATGATGCCTTATACAGAATACGAAAATTATTATGGAAAGGGGTTAAAAATAATTGATTAATTTAATCTACTATAACTTTCAATAAAATTTACGTTTTGTTATATAGTGCTCGGCATATAAAAAGAGTGCAACTCTTCTAAGCATAAAAGTTTAAAGTGTTTTAGTTATTTAAGTTGATCTTTTTGAGAACGATAATCAAGATTGTCATTTATGATGTTTGTGTTACATATATGGGATACATTAAATTTGAAACCTTTTTATTATCATGCGTATGCGTGGGGTAAACAAGATTTAAACTAATATCTTAAAAACGTTTGTTATAGATTCAAAAAGGAAAATTAACTAAACTGAAGCAAAGAATAGACGGAACAACATAATATCCTACTGGAAAAATGATTAAATATTGGTTTTTAGCTATTTAAAATATCATTATTTAGTCATTTTTACATTTTTATAGCTTAACTTAGATCTTCAGCCAGATTTTCTCAAGTTTCCTTAGTAAGTGTTCTAGTGGAATAATATTTAATTTTTGAAGCTCTACTCAATACCATCCACAAGTTTTCTAAGGGATTTGTACTAGGGCTTAAATATTTGATATTATTTTCAGTGAAAAAGTTATTTACAGTGCATGCAATGTGCACGGAGCAATTATCTCACTGAAAAATGAAATTGTTGTTTGGAAGAATTTCGCTGACAGATGGCAGCATTGCATTGTTTAAAACGTCTATGTATTTCCTTGAATTTGTGTTCCACTTATGGTCCAACATATTCCAAACCTTCTTTCTTTTATTAATTCATCATCAAACATTTACCTCATTTCCAAATGTATCATTTTTGACAGTATAATTTTCGCTATACCTACGTACATATATAGAGGCGGTCTACAACCGTCGTGACAGAATTTAAGCACTTTTTTATCAGAAAAGAATACTCTACTTCAAAATTTTTTTTGTATTGTTAAGCAAATGATTAAGAACAAAAATTATTCAACTTTGTTTTTTTCTTAAATAAACCTATATATCTTTGCTGTTGGGGAATTCTTTAAATTTGACTTGAAAATTCGCCTTAAAGCAGTTTCTATACTTGCTGTTCTAGCTGTTGCAAAAGGATGATCTCTTAAGTAATTAATTAAATCATTATCTTGATTAATTGTAGTAACAAGTCTTCCGGTTCATCTTTTTCTTTTTACTGTTATTTCATTCTCTCAACGTTTTTTGATCTGCGATACAGTGGTTTTATTTAAATTGTATTCTTCGGACAGTCTTCTTACAGATAAATTGTCGTTAACTTTAGCAATTATTTGTAATTTCAAAATGTTACGTAAATGCATAGGAAACGTTACATAATGTTGTTTTACAATTTATTTTAATAAAGTCAAAGTGTATGCCTTTTATATGCCGGGCACGATGCATAGCCAGGTGTTTATGTTGAATAAATAGGAAAATATTTTGACGTACAGGGTGAGCAAATTTGAGGTGAGGAAGTAAATTGGCTTAAAAACACACTTTTTTTTTGACAAATTCATTTTTTTTTGATTCCAATATAAAGTAGAAATATGGGAATTAATAATGGAATATAAAGTCGGGCAAACGTCCACCTCTAGCACGTCGGCAGACGTCCGCACTTTTCACAAAATTTTGAAACACATTTTGCAACAAAGCTGCGCTTATCTCGTCAATGTAGCGCCGAATTTCATCTTTCAGAGCGTTAGTTGTTTGTGGTTTGTTCACATAAACCCGGTCTTTCAATTGGCCCCAGAGAAAATAATCCAGCGGCGTTAAATCACAAGAACGAGGCGGCCAATTGACGTCGGCCGGCTTTAATTCTTGAACGAGTTGAACTTTATAGGCGTCTAGATGAAGATCTTTATGCAAAATGTTGCGCAAAGGGCCTCTGGTGATGCCCGATTGTTGCGAACGTCGACGAGTTGATGTTCCAGGCTCATTCTCAACACTTTGCTGTACAGCGGATATGTCTGCATCACTACGGCCACTACGAGTATATTGTTTTGGTCTGTCAGCAACAGTACCGTGAGCCTCGAATTTAACGATTAAATTACGCACAGCGGTCTCAGAAGGAGCCTGATTACGAGGAAAACCTGCTCGAATTTTATGAAGTGATACAGTAAAATTTTCACCATTTTGATAGCAAATTTTCGCAATTAAAATTCTTTGTTCTAGAGTGTAGCGTTGTATGATTAAAATTTCCCAACTTTTTACTAAATAAATGTCAAAGGATGACAGCTCAGTTCTTGACATTTCATCATTTGACAGCCAATTTACTTCCGAACCTTAAATTTGCCCACCCATTATATGATAGTAATAGTTTATGTTCAAAAAAAGAGAAAATATATAAATTATATTATATATATGTAATTACAAAAGAAATTAAAAAATATTTTTTGGAAATCACAGAAGGTACGATATATCAACTTTTCAAGGAAAGTTGTTTTTACTATATACCCGGGAAATAAGTTAGTAACTCAGGCGTAAGTAAAAAACGTATTCTTTTTTCGCTAACCATTTATTAATAATAATCATATGCTAAATTATGAATATAAAATAATACATATAGAAAGCAAAGAATATAAACAAAATTTATTCAAATTTTTAGCTTTTAATAAAGTTGACAAAACAAATAAGTTAATAAATGAACAATTCACTCGTACTACATTTGATTGTATAATAAGAAGATTAAGTTAATTAATTTACTAGGTTTATTACAGATTGTATATGGCACCTTTAAATTTTACAAAGTTCGTTGGTGTTTAATTAATTCAAAGATCTGATCAAACCACTGTGTGGCAAAATAATTGTTATGTGCAATAATTAAAAAATAAAGTAAGTGAAAATATTAACATCTATATATATATATATATATATATATATATATATATATATATATATATATATATATATATATTAGCTATATATTGAAACGTCATTAAGTAGTTGCCATTACGCAGAAATATACCTACATACATATATACTTGTTTATTTTAATTTGGTAGCTAAAAATACAAAGGAAAGTTTTGCAATACAGCTTTGTTTATTTAATTTTTTCAAAGTAATTTCCTCTACACTCAATACACCTCTCCATCCTCCGAAACCAATCTTTAAACCAGTTCTGCCAAGTTTCACTAGGGAGTAAAGCACACTCGTTGTCCTAAGCCCGCAGAAGGTCCTCATCACTGGAAAACCGCCTCCCTTTTAGCTTCATTTTCACATGCAGGAACAGTGGAAAGTCGCAGGGAGCAAGATCTGGACTGTAGGGACGTTTCTCGAGAAGTTTCAATTCTGTCGTGGTCAAATATTCGGTGCAGGCTTTGATGCTGTGAGCTGGAGCATTATCGTGATGGAGGAATCAGGTGTCTAGTCTTGACTTTGGCCGCAGGTTCTTCATAGATCCAATGACTTTAGGCAGGCACTATTCAATATATCACTTAGTTGTGACTGTCTTCTGTGTGTCCAAAACGACGCGTTCCACAATTCCACTCGATTTGAAAAATACGGTTACTATTTTCTTCTTTACAGATCGGGATTTTCTGACAACTACGGGTGTGTCCTCATCGTTAAAGACCCAAACTTTGTTTTGGGCCTTGGTCGGCACATCGTAATAGTACAGCCAAGTCTTGTCACCTATCACGATGTTGTTCACATACCGAGATTGTCCCTTATTAAACTTTTTTAGCATCTCCCGGCGCAAAGTCATACATGGTGTCATCTGCTCTTCAGTCAGTCGATGCGGCACCCAGAAAGAACAAAGTTTCTTCACGTGCAAATGATCATGCAGAATCGAACGAATTGTTGGCGCATTTAGGCCTGAAGTACCCACTATCTGTTGGTAGGTCACTCGCCTGTCCTCGCCAAGCATTGTTCTCACAGTAGTAACGTTTTCCTCCGTAACTGATATTCGTGGCCTTCCCGGCCTCTTAGCATCCTTCACAGTTAAATTTCCCCTATGGAATTCTCTATACCATCTGAATATCGTTGCGCGATATGGACAAACATCACCTAGTGCAACAGTCATTTCTTCAAAGCACTGGTCTATGTTTAAACCACGAACGAAATTATGACTGCCCTTGTCTCATTTCGTGACAACGATGACGTCGCAAGCACTTTACACTCTCACTGCTAATGAATAACTGAGCCCATCGACATGGCGCGGCGGCTACTATGCACGTATGTATGAACATGTCTCAACATGCAACAAGCAGCTTCCTACGATTCATTGTTGCGTCATATTGCAAAACTTTCCTAGTACCCTTTGTATAGCATTTCAATAATATCGAAATCTTATCTAAGTTAGGTTAATTATGTTTTGAAATGTTACCTAATGTAAAAGTTACTCGGAGGCTGGTAACATAAATACATGACAGTAATAGTATGTTAGAAACTATTAACTAAAAAAAGTAATGTAAAAATGCTTCTCAAGATTTCCGGAATTTTCAATGCGTTTTAATATTGAAAGAAAAACATAATTTTAGAAACAATATCAAGAAATAAATTAGAGAGTTAATTTTTTAATATTTGAATTCGCAAATTTTATTTTCAGACGATCAATACTTTTCTTAGATATACGAGGGAGCGTTTTTATATTCGCGGAATGAGCGGGTTGTAGAGGGGTGAGTAGGCGCATTGGGGGCGTGGCCTGTGCAGCGACTCATGATTAGTATAAATATGAAGTTTCATTGTTATTAGACAGTTAGTCTTTGAGCTATCGTCAACCAAGTAACATAATCAGGAGTGAAAAGTGAAATATGGAAAAAATCGAATATCGTGCCGTTATAAAGTTCCTTACTAGGCAAGGAAAATCAGTCGCGACCATAATGAATGAGATGTCATTGGTTTACGGCGACTCTTGTCCAGGAAAAACCATGGTGTACAAGTGGCATAGATTGTTTAAACAAGGAAGGGAATCCCTTGAAGACGACCCGAGGCCGGGCAGGAGCATTGAGGTGACCACGCCAGCACTTATCCAAAAAGTTGAACAAATTGTACTCGAAGATGCTCGACTAAAGAAGAAACAACTCGCAGAAATGGTTGGAGTATCCGATACAACAATTTTTAAAATCCTACACGATCATCTCGGCATGTCTAAGGTCAGCGCAAGATGGGTGCCGAGAATGCTCACGCCGCCGCAAAAACAACAGCGCGTAGAGTGTTCGCGTGCATATTTGGACCTCTGTAATGAAGACAAGGATGGTGTATTGAGTGGAATTGTTACTGGAGACGAAACTTGGGTTCATCATTATGAACCTGAGTCCAAACAAGACTCCATGCAGTGGCATAAAAAGGGCACGGCACCTCCCAAGAAATTTAAAGTGTCACAATCAGATGGGAAACTCATGGCAACGGTATTTTGGGACTCGGAAGGAATATTGTTGATTGATTATAAAGATAAAGGTGTTTCTATAACCGGAGAATATTACGCTTCAATATTAGAGCGACTAAAAGAAGCCATTAAAGAGAAAAGACGGGGAAAATTGACAAAAGGTGTTCTGCTTTTGCACGACAACGCGCCCGTCCACAAGAGCCGCGTTGCGTTAGCTGCCCTGCATAAGGTGGGCTTCGAAATTGTGAATCACCCACCCTACAGCCCAGACCTGGCCCCGAGTGATTATTACCTGTTTCCGAAAATGAAAAAAGAGCTGCGGGGTAAAAAATTTACTGCCGATGATGAAGTCAAGGAGGCAGTTTCGGCATATTTTGCAGATAAAGAGAAATCATTTTTTTATGAGGGTATAAATAAATTAATTGAAAGATGTGAAAAATGTATCCGTCTTGCAGGTGAATATATTGAAAAAGAAAAATAATTTGGTTTTTTATTTCCACCCCTTGTCCCCCATTCCGCGAATATAAAAACGCTCCCTCGTACCTATATAATATAAGTACTGCAAAATAGATATTATCACCTAGAATTCAACGACTAATAAATAAGAGCACCGCAAATGGGGAGAATTTTCGTAAATGTCAAATAGACTTTCGATGATGTTCAAAATAATAGTATTTAGTGTCATTTTGAAAATATGTGTTTCATAAGGAGCTATATTACCGTATACGACTTCATGTGTAGAAAATAAAGTTTAAAGAATGACTGGGGCAAAAGCCTTATGAAACGAGTTCTTTATAAAGTTTTTTCTGTTTTGCTTATTTTCACAAATTCTTAATCAATTTGAATTATCACATTTTGATATAACAGTAGGAGTAAATTTTTGGAGAATATTTTTTTTTATATATATACATAATTATTTCTAAATTTCCTTTACGCAAAGATGCTGCTTAATTGGTATTTCCCAAATATAAACAAATAAATATTATACTAATTCCCAGAATTGAGGTCTTAATTAATATACATACATTGTGGCATAAGTATATGTTTAAGTATATTTATATATACAAAGGATATAAATTTATTATATTGTCGGATTGCGTTTATATTCGTTTTCTTTATACTATAGGTTTTCCCATTTTGAAATGGTATGCTTAATTTTAAAAGAGTGTAATAACTGCCTATTTTATATAATTCTTTAGTATAGTTTATAGTTCTTTTGTGTATTGTATCTACTATGTATATTGTCTCAGAAGTATATGTGCATTTCTCTTAATGTATTATTACATTCTCCGAAAGGTTTTAATTATGCACAGGATATAAATGCATTGTATTGTCGGAATGCATTTATATTTGATTTCTTTATATTATCCAAAAGTATAATAATTCTTTATAATCCTTTAATTGTATCTTTGTACAGCTCTTTTATGTTTAGTTAGTGAATCTATTATGTATATTGTCTCAGTTTTCAGGTGTGCGGAAGAGGATAAAACCTTTGTCCATAAAGTGGGTAATAAAAATTTATGTTTATATATGGACGGGCAATTTTAATCAACACACGTGAGCCTAAGAGCTCAAGATGAAAATAGGCAGCCTTATATCTGTAAATCAGGTTATTCTGCCTAAAGTATGTGGTGCGTCTGATATGACGCGTATCAGTAATTTTTCCTGCAAAGAAGAAATAGTGCTAACATTGCGATAGGTATATTAGTCCTGCAAGCGGGGATCGATAGGTAGCGTTTAATATTATTCAAGAGCGAATATTTAGTAAGTGCACAAATCAATACATTTGGTGCAAGAAGATCTGAAACAGAGATTCCTGTATAAAAGCGAGATAAGTGCTTACACACATAAATAGAGAGACGATATAAGGTAAAAATTGTTTTTGTGAATTATAATATTAATTTTATTGTGTTTATTATTTAAAGAAATATCCTCCTAAAGTGATTCTGATTTGATCAATAAGGTTGATGTATAACCCCTTTCCACAATTAACTATTTGTAAATTCTGTATACGCATTTCGACAACCAAGTTGTCATCATCAGCAGATAATTTCAAAGTGTCGCACCTGGTAAAACACGGCGAAAAAATTGTACGAAAAAATAAACTCCGTACGCGATCCGCACCGTTGAAAACCAAGATGTGCACTGTGTCTGTTTCACAAGATTTTTAAAAAATACTTTTACTTAAACTAACATGCACTACATTGAAAAAGGTTATTATGGTCAAGAAGTGTCTGTGTGATTTATGTGTGTTTTATGATATTGTTCCTCTTGTCTTTCAGTAGAGAGAAGAGAGTGGTTTGCAAGGGGCCGGCATCATTAACGTTTACCACATGGCTTAAATTCTTTAAGATGTGCATGCTTTCATACGCGTCCAGTTCGCGATAATTGTACACGTCCTTTATCAAATGTAAACAATCCATATTAACACTGTGGTTATTTTCCAATACATGTCTCGCTATACCCGATTTTTCCGGTCGGTTGAATTTTATGTGCGAAAGGTGTTCTTTATACCTGGTTTCGATCGATCTTTTAGTTTGGCCGATGTATTGTCTATTGCACTCTAAACATTCAATTCGGTAGATTCCCGATTTTTTATTCTCTTCAATTTTGTCTTTTGCATTTCCTAACAGCATTTTAAGGGTATTATTGGGGCGGGAACATACTTTAAACCCGTGATCTTTAAAAATACTATTCAGATTTTTTGTCACACGATGGAAAGGTAAACAAACAAAATGCTTTTCCCGATTGCTCTGTGGTGAAAGACATGTGGTGTCACGGATTGTTTTTCTTATGTTGGCCTTTCTAATTAATCCATTGATTATTTCCGAATCGAAACCGTTGTATACCGCGATATTCTTAATGAGGTTCAATTCTCTTTCATATCTTACTTTTGTTAGTGGGAAATTGATCAAACGATTAATCAGAAAATTGAATGAAGCCATCTTCTGTTGCATGCTGTGATTTGAGTCAGCCGTAATGAATCTATTGACATTGGTTTCTTTTCGGAAAATATCAATTTCTATTTTGAGATCATTCTTAATAACTAAGGTGTCCAAAAAAGCAACTTGTCATTGTTTTCTTTTTCTACTGTGAATTTAATTGTCGGGAATTTTGAATTTAACTGTTTAACGAAATCATTTAAGTTGCATTTTTGTGTATTGAAAACCGCGAAAATATCATCGACATACCTGACCCAAATTCTAGGAAAATATTTAGCTTTATTTTTTAGTTCTATTTCAAAGTTACTCATAAACAGGTCCGCTATGAATGGAGAAAGACAATTGCCCATTGCAGTTCCCTGTTTTTGTTCATAGAACTTCTCTTCGAACTGAAAACAATTTTGGGACATGCAAAGGTTTGTTAATTTCACGTATTCCTTTATTTTCTCTGGTTCGATCTTATTTTTGTGAAGCAGTTCTTCTAAATATTTTAAAGTTTCTGGGATCGGTACCGAAGGAAACAATGACGTTACGTCGAATGAAACTAAAATTTCTCCTTTTTCTAATTTACAATCTTTGATCCTTTGGATAAATTCTAATGAATTATTGACTGAGAGACTTTCAAGTTTTTCGGGCAAATTTTTGTATTCATTCACTAGCCATTTCGATATCAAGTAAGTAGGGGAGTTGATCCCTGAGACAATTGGTCTCATTGAGTTGCCTGGTTTGTGTATTTTAGGCAAACAATATAGTCTAGGGATCAACGGATTACTTACACTTAGCCTATAATTCAGATTCGGGGTTATTAACTTTGAACAACTTTTTAACGCGTTTTTTGTGTCCCTAATCATTTTTGGTAATGGAGTTTTCGTACATTCAACATAGGGCCCTTCTGAGATTAAATTTTTCACTCTTAGAAAATAGTCGCTTTTGTTCAAAATTACTAACTTATTCCCTTTATCTGCTTTTAAATAAAAACAGTCTTTCGATCTGAGACTCTTAATTAAGTTCCATTCGTGGTGCACTACTTTTTGTTTTTGTTCTTGTAAGTTCTGTTTGATTTGAGTCTTACAAGCTTCTCTAATACAATTTTTTGAGGTTTGATCTAAATATTTAATAGCCGCTTCGATGCTTGCGATCACCTCCTCGGTAGGAGTTTCGCGGTAAGACAAACAATGTTTTAAACCTTTATTTAATAAGTCTATTTCTCCTCGATTAAAAGTCTCGGATGAATTATTGACGACGAGTGTTTCTTTTATAGGATTTTTATTGACATTCTTGTCTGATCGTGGGCATAAATTTTCGAATTTCTTGTTCAAACCTTTAATTTTCTTATTTAATTTGTGGTTTGTAATTTCCGCGATTTTTCTATAAAAGCAACACCAGTCTTGATATTCAGATTGATTTAAGTTTTTTGTTAATTTTAAATGCAATTCATATAAATTTAATTCTAATCTACTTCTTTTACTGTACAGATATTTCATTTCCATTTTTAACCATTTCATTTTCGCATATGAAATGATTTTCTCGTTCATTCTACAATTTGATGTGACATTTACTTTAATAAATTTAGGAAAAACATTTCTACTTTTACAGCGATTCAAGAAATTTATATCTGCACTTATAAACTTAACTTTACTATATATCTTGTGAAATGTGTTGTACTCCTTTGACCGGGAAGTCATCTTGTAGTTGAATTTGATTTCTCCGCTATTTGAATTAAAGGGATGTTTATATTTGTGCATCCTTCTTCGTAATCCGAATCGCGCTGAGAATTGTTATTTGTAGAGAGAGCATCTTTACATCTATTTGTAAAGTCACATGTTTATTTCCAGTTAGCTGGCCGGTACATTCTGTTGAACTATAATAAATTATTACATCAACCCAAGTCCTTGTATTTTTCTATATAATTTCCAATATTGATATCATTTAAATTGCCCAACAAAATATAAAAACAATGTTTAAAAATAATGTTAAACAAAATATGCCTCAAAAGTAGGCTCAATAAAACAAGGATTGTAACAAAATGAAGTAGTAAGTAGTAAGTAAGTAAACATTGGCACTCAACTCTTTGAAATTTAAATACACTTATCCGCAAATTATTATTAGTTTTCAATAACATTACTTGTACTTTTTTAAAAATATAAAAATAAGTGATGTAGAAAGAAATATTTGATACACTCTAGTTAGGTGAAGCAGCCGATTAAAATATTAAATGTGGTTAAATATATAGTATATGTCAAAAGTGTATCAAAATGATTGACTGTCGCGTAATTGCAAAGGGTACTAGTAAAGTTTTGTAATATGACGCAACGATGAATCGTAGAAAGCTGCTTGTTGCTGCATGTTGAGACATGTTCATATGTGCATAGTAGCCGCCGCGCCATGTCGATGGGCTCAGTTATTCATTAGCAGTGAGAGTGTAAAGTGTTTGCGATGGCATCGTGGTCACGAAATGAGATAAGGGCAGTTTTACGTTATAATTTCGTGCGTGGTTTAAACATAGACCAGTGCTTTGAAGAAATGAGTCTTGCACTAGTTCATGTTTGTCCACGTCGCACGACGATATTCAGTTGGTATAGAGAATTCCAAAAGGGAAATTTAACTGTGGAGGTTGCTGAGAGGCCGGGAAGGCTACGAACGTCAGTTACAGAGGCAAACGTTACTACTATGAGGAAAATGCTTAGCGAGAACAGGCGAATGACCTATTAACAAATTGCAAATGACCTATTAACGAATTGCTGGTGCATTTAGGCCTGAACTACCTAAATGGGCCTAAATCACGCCTAAATGCACCGGCAATTTGTTCGATTCTGCATGATCGTTCGCACGTGAAGAAACTTTGTTCTCTCTGTGTGCCGCATCGACTGACTGAAGAGCAGATGATATGACGTGTGACTTGGTGCCGGGAGATGCTAAAAAAATTTAATAAGGGATAATCTCGGTATGTGAACAACATCGTGACAGGTGACGAGACTTGGCTGTACTATTACGATGTGCCGACCAAAGCTCGAAACAAAGTTTGGGTCTTTGATGATGAGGACACACCCGTAGTTGTCAGAAAATCTCGATCTGTAAAGAAGAAAATGATAGCTGTACTTTTCAAATCGAGTGGAATTGTGGAACGCGTCGTTTTTGGCACACAGAAGACTCCATTATGATAATGCTCTAGCTCAGCGCGCCAAAGCGTGCACCGAATATTTGACCACGACAGGATTGAAACTTCTCGAGCACCCTATCTACAGTCCAGATCTTGATCCCTGCGACTTTGCATTGTTCCCGCATGTGAAAATGAAGCTAAAAGGGAGGCGGTTTTCCAGTGATGAGGACTTTCTGCGGGCTTGGGCAACGAGTGTGCTTTACTCCCTAGTGAAACTTGGCAGAACTGGTTTAAAGATTGGTTTCGGGGGATGGAGAGGTGTATTGAGTGTAGAGGAAATTACTTTGAAAAAATTAAATAAACAAAGCTGTATTGCAAAACTTTCCTAGAACCCTTTGTATGTTTGGAGTATTTTAGTTTTTTCAATTTGTTGTCCTATATATTTGTTATTTTTCACTGTAAAATTCGCTGTCTTATATGTATGCTATATATCAAGCGATTGCGATGATTTTAGGCTAGACGTTTGTAATGTTTGATGACATTTCAGTTTAGAAAATGTGCTTTTTTTGATAACACAGAATGTGAACGGAACATACTTTATTCACTCCAATTGTATTTTGATCAATTTATTTAATAGTTTGTTGATGCAAATATCTATTACAATGTGATTAGTTAACATAAATGGTGTTGTGCAATATTTTGAGAACAAACATTTGCAAAGGAAAATCAATAGGTTGGATTACTTTGTTAACGCAGGTTATGGTCGATGATATCTAAGTTCTCGTTGAACTCAGTCTAAAAATATCTCTATGAAAATTATCAGTACGAACAAGTAATTTTAACAAAATGATATAACTTCTTGTCAATTAAGAACATTTGATTATTATAGGATCAAGACACTTAGAAAGAAACATCACATTCACACAAAGTTTTCGTTGTATTGAAGCTATGTCTTCATGATGATGAATTTAGAATACCTTACAGTAATTGAATCTCAAATCATTTGAATAATAGTGTAATTTTAAATTTAACCTATAAAAATTATATGACTAAAAATTCTTCTAATTTAATTGAAACTTAGTTGCATTCAGTTAAAATTGATGTATGAGTAGCAATATCAGAATGATGATGGTTTTAGGTTCTATATTTTTTCAAACAATTAGTACAAAATGACATACAATTATTTTGCAAGAATTCATTCCACATTTATGATGATGGTGAATTAACTCTAAGGCATATATACTCAACAAAACAGTGCTATTTTTAGATAATCTACGGTGATCATATTATAAACTAAGATTTATCAACAAATTTAGTACCTGCGTAATTATTTATTTAACCAAATAAAAGGTAAATATAATATAATATAAAAATCGTCTTTATAATCTTGATAATTTAAATTATATGTTACTTAGCACAAGACTCAAATTACTGCAGAGAAAGAACTTCAGAATGTTTTTGAGGTATGAAATGAAGAATTAATTTATGTTTGCTACATAATGGTGGATACTTTCAACACTTACTTTAAAATATAATAAAATAGTCCATGTTTTTTAAATACAACAAAATTCATTCAATTTTGGGAATATATGGTTCCTTTTATATTACTAAATCTTTGCGTTTGACGTAAAGATCATATGCCAATATTTGATAAATTTTAATTCTAAATAATAGTTTAAAATACTACTAGAAATGATTGACCTAATACCAGATTATTTGAAAAATAGACCAAAAATATATCTTCAATCATTTTGGTACATTCTATATCAGATAACAGCTAATAAGATGTCTGTTCCTGTATTCAATAATGATTCAAGATTGAAGAGTGTAAGAAAGCGTATCGAAATGAAGTGTGATTATCAATACACAAGAGCAAAGATAATTAAATAGTTTTACAGGTGGACAGCCTCTTTTGAATATGTTTCTTGTGAGAGAGAACTTAAGCAGAAACGTGCTAATGTAACTTAATATTTTACTAAGTGAGCGAGGGAATAGTTGAAAACTTAAAAGCATTTAATGAGTTAAACAGCTTGGGCTTCTAATAATTTAGAGAAACAATTTGGACAGATAAATTAATTCATTATAATAATAATAAATAAAATAAGAGAATTCAGAAATAAATTACCCGCGATAAGCGCGAAGCTCATACTGAAATATTAAAAATGTCTTCAAAAAGTATCTGAAGAAGAGTTGTTTCTTATTGCATTGATCCTCCTGCGCGAAATTCACAGAATATGTGATAACTA
Source organism: Dermolepida albohirtum (assembly GCA_031893035.1). Taxonomy (NCBI): domain Eukaryota; kingdom Metazoa; phylum Arthropoda; class Insecta; order Coleoptera; family Scarabaeidae; genus Dermolepida; species Dermolepida albohirtum. Next base: position 50,711 of record JAVIWB010004152.1, on the reverse strand, counting down.
GAGCGATCAATTTTTATTGATGCGACAGGATAGTATCTGATATAGTAAGTGCATACGTACGTATGTATCAACAAACATATAGCTGAGCATAGAGACCTAATATTTGATATTTGCTTATTACGAACCTAGTGCGTAGAGAAGTTTTTTAGGAAATAGTTTCAGTAGCATGATTTTTTATAATATTTAAGAATAGATCACACATGTACATTCGGCATCACTTCCCAGCCAAGCTCCAATAGTTTATACCAATTTGGACACGTGCGCTCTGTTAAGCAATTAGCACTATAAACTTCGCATATCTTTTTGTGAGCAGCAGCTTTCTTTCCTTTACGGAAATAAAATAGTAAAATATGTCGAAAATGTTCGTTTCTGCACTCCATTTAAAATTAACCCACAACTAATAGCTTTAATAAAAATCACGCACTACTTGCTTCAGAAGTTACGTCAATGTGACTAGTATCACGCGACAAACGGTAAAGTACAGCACTAACATACGTTATACAAAAAATAAAGCAACGCTCTCTATCAGTAAAAACCGAAAGTACTTAGTTGCCAACCCAATAGATGCATGTCATATTTAATGATATCCATTGTAATTATGTTTTTACTATATGTAAACGAATATCAAAGAAAAATAGAAAAAAGTATTGTTTCTGATATTTATAGATCTAGAAGCAGCTACGTTAAATATAATAGTAATAATCTAGTCAAGAAGTAAAACCATTTCTAGTATAAAACACGGACAACAGAGATGTGCCAGAAATCTAAGAAATATATTAACTACAAAGTATGGTTAGAAAATGTTTGTTAATAATAATCAAACAAAATTTAAGCACGATAATGGGCTGAAAAGTGCATGGAATGATGGATAGGCCACTTTTTGTGGGGTACCAGCAAGTTATCACACTAACAACATCGATTGTCCAATTTTCGATTCATTCCTGCGTTCACTAGTTTTGCTATGACTATTGTTTTATTAAGAGCGTTTTTGAAAAGATGGATAGTACTGAAATCCATGCTGTCATTAAATGTTTCCTGTCGAAAGGCTTATTAGCAACAGACATTTATAATGAGATGATTGAGATGACCTGAAGACCTCGGCTCCTTAATGTTGCATTGTTGATGAATGGGCTCAAATATGATCGAATAACTGTTAAAGATCCACTTTGTAGTGTATGCTTGGAAAGTGTTAAAGATCTTCGCTTGAAAATGTCTCAGAGAGCGGAAGATGTTAATAACCATAACAGACACTAATTACGCGAGCATTTAGACAAATTAAAACAAAAGTTAATGAAGTAATCTGGGTTAGCCAAGAAAACATAATTTTCCACAAAGGCAATTACAGGAATTACACTTCGCCTCATTCGCAGTATGTAGCACCATCGGATTATCTCTTTTTTAGGCCTAAAAAATATCTGGTTGGTTAGAAATTTTTAACAGATGCTTTTTATTTTACCGGCAACATACACTTCGAGAACAAAACTATAGATAGGCTGGTTGAGTGAAAAATTTCCCAGCCATAATAATGATAATATATGCCTTCATATCACCCAAAAGCTTGACGCCCATTACAGTAGGCATTAGCAGGCCATTAATTATTATTACTCTGGCGTCCGTAGTCCAACTTAAACATTTTGGCCATCAGTATCAATCCTGAGACCTCCTTTATTTTGAAAATTTAATTTGATGTTCATTTATTGTGTTCATCTTGTTTGTTAAGTTTTTGAAATAACTTTGTATTTATTTGATTTTTTACTGTTCTTGATATTAAATATTATGCAAGATTTGTATTATAAGATTTAATCTTTTTCTTTGTAAGATTAATTCTTTTTTATATTATACATATATCGTACTTTTCATTTTGTAAGAAGGTGAGAGTTTTCTTTCAATAAAGATTCAGTGACAATTAGGAAAGTTATGGCTCGGTCTTTGATATATACAGATTTCAATTTGCTAACTATTATGCCGAATATTTTTTAAGTACCCGAATACTGCTTATATTCTTAAATTCCGTTTATATATTTAAGAAACAGTTACTCTGAATTCTAAAATCAAAAATATTATTAACACTTCGAAAGGCTATATACATATGTACATATGTAATCGTTAACTTGAAAGCAAAACACTTAGAACTAAAGTTACATCAGGATTCTTAATATTTCTTACGAAATGCGAACATGTAGACTTACTGCTGTGTATGTTTCTTTTTGGTCAGCGTCTGTCTAATTGAGTAGACGACTTGCCAGTGCGAGATGACATTGCACATCGGGGAGTTACAGTAGTCGCATAAAAATAAGTATATCCTTACCGCAACACGCGGTACATCGAGATTCGCGGGTAATAAAACGCAATACCCTTGGTAGTAGTGATAGGTGAGTTGATTGCAGGAGATGAAATGGAGGAGTAAGTATTGAATGTTGCGCCGTTCGCTGGCCGCTCTCGAACATCACGTAGGGGACTGAGACGAGGGCGGAGCGGTGAAGCAAACCAGGTGCATAGCTCCAGGGCATGCATTCCGTACAAAACACGCGCTGTTTGCTCATCCTCTCTTCTCGCGATATCTTGTCTTTCTCTCCCACGAAATTCCCACACTCTCTCAATCAAATCAATTACTGTACACACTACACATACCTAAATAACAAATATACATATACCTTGAATGTATACATCAATACTGTCTGGACCTTTGGACTTGTTTACCATCTTTACAACTAGCTATAAGCGAAGTCTCCAAAGTGTCTAGTTGAATTAATAGACTGGAATTGTTTACATTAAAGAAATGTACAGTATTGTCGAAAATTAGTTCCGAAAAGAACAAAATGAAAACCTATTATGATTTAGTTTAATCAGGAGAATAAGGGTAAAAATTTCTGTGTATGCAACAAACCTATTTAATCATAATATCTATTTCATAAATTGTGTAAACACTTTCATCTTATAAAAGAATTGGTACAATGTTATTACAAGTAACATTAGTTAAAAATGTTAAAGTACCATGAAAAAGGACTTTTCGTTCATTTACTTATATGGTTTATTCAAATTTAGAAGAGAAATTGTTCATTCTAAATTTGTAAGAGAAATAAATGACATTAGTGGAAAAATTAATTATATTTCGTTGTACAAATACTTGAAGTGAATATTAGTGTTAAGAAAATACGATTTGAGATTTCGAAAATGTAAAATATACAAATTCTTTAGTAATTCATTTAGTGGAAATACATATAAATTTATATCAAAATTTGTGTATTACTTATTTACAATACCAAAAGATCAGTGCTCTTACTTATTTCGTTTTACGACTGTGATAAAAAGTGTCGGAGCTGGTTAAATAAAATGGAAAGTACTTATTCTTTATTCAAATTTATTCCATATTCTTCAAGGTATTAGTTCTTTTGCCTAGTTGTCCTGAAATTTTATTTCTGGTATAATCTTTAAAGTGCGTTTTTAATTTTGTTTTATCCCTTCAATCAATTCAAAACAGTGTCCACGAAGCGGTTTTTTGAGTCGTGGAAATAGAGCAAGGCACTCGGTGCTAAATAAAGCCAACACGGTGGCTGTGGAACAAGCAATGAAATATGACATGTTGTATTATCGTGATGTAAAAACCACGAGAACCGCGAATTATCCTTTCATAAATCAGAGCGTTTTAAACGTGTGGTTTTGCACCAACGGCGCATAATGTGTAAATAATATTCCCAGTTGAAATTCTTAGGCATTACACCACAGTAATCAAAGAAAAGCATTAAAATCTTTTGATTTTTGAGTGATTTTTGTGGTATCTTTGGTCTTGCTTACCTTTGGCACGTTATTCACTGGATTGATAGGCTGTTTCGGGATCATAAGCATAAACCATGACTCATCGTCCGTAATGATGTTTTTCATGATAGACTGATAGCTAGAAATCATCTCCATACTAGAAAAAAATCTGAGTTTCAATAAATTAACCCGCACGGTTTAAATGAACCGATTCCAATTCTTTTTGATCACAGTAGTATTATGAAGGTTATTTTTTAAATAAGGTCCATTTGGGAATGAGAGTGAGAATGAAGCGCGATCGCCGCAGCGTACATGCGTGATTGCTCCCAGCATGCTTTAGGCGCGTTTAGACGCCATTTGCTGCCGTATCGTCTGCCTGTGTTCTGAGTTGTAGAAGTTTATAATGTTTAAGAAAACTAATTCGCCTATCGACTATAAGATATGAACAGTAATTCGATTCTTGAGTGCAAGAAATATGGCGGCGGCATAAATTTACCGTCAGATTTGTGAAGTGTACGATGATAATGCTATGAATGATAGTAAAATTCGAAAGTGGGTGGGAATATTCAGGGACGGGTGGGATAATGCGTACGCCCCAGTCAACCTTTTCTGATTTCTGAAGATTTGATTAGTGATGTGAATAACAAAATTTGAGAGGACCGACAATTCACGATTTCAAATTTATCAATTGATTTTTCACAGGTTTCAAGATTAGTTTGGTATACCATTGTTTCGGACAAACTGAAGCATCAAAAATTGTATTGTCGGTGGGTTTCAAGACTGCTTTTTAACGATTACAAACCAAAAAGATTGGGCTGTGCTGTATAGTTTTTGCTCGATGCGATAGTAAAAAGATGTATTTTTGGACCATATCGTTAGAGGAGATGAGATTTCAGTGTCTTGAATTAAAACAACAGTCAATGAACTGGCAATACACATCTTCGCTAGCTAGATAATTTCAGCACGAAAGAGACACAACAAATAATCCTGAGGCGTATTGTGTAACTTCGAAAAAACTCTGGCATGCCATACAAAACAAGCGGTGTGGCTTATTGTCTTCCGGTGTTATTATTACTATTTTTAAATGAGGTTGTGGTAGAAGTAGCACTTTTACGTGCTTTATCATTAATCATTTATTATTCTTTGTGACTTGAAAATAGTGTGTCATAATGGCGCAGTAACATAATTTTTAAAACCCGTGTCTCCAAATTTTTAGCTTTATTCGCTAACACTTTACTTTGCAAATAGCCTCATAGAAATTAAGAACAGTAATATCGGGAGATCTTGGAAGCCAAGGTAAGCTCTTTTTTTGCGGTAAAAAGAAAGCCTGTGATATTTAAATATAGCGAAGAGCTTTAGTTTTGGCCTATGCAGAAGTTTATGGTGAAATTAATGGGGATTAGCCTGAGCCCAGTGATCGATGATTTTGTTTATTAACATCATCACTAGGATGAAAATATTCCTTATACCTAATAAAGAGGTAATTTTCAATTTCGTATTTTGATCATCACGAAGGTTTTATGAAATCCCAAGTCGTTTAATCTAATCTTAATCATCTAGGGTGAAATGTCATATGGATCGTCATCTCCCGCACGATTTTTTTATCTTCAACTAATCTTCTTGCTCTCAGTTTACTAACCCAAGATAATATAGTGTTACGCAATGAATTCTGTTTAACTTTTAAATGATGTCGAAAACACCTCGGAACAACGATTTAATTATATTTGATAAATTTCTTAACACAAAACAGCGCTCCATTTTTACAACTGCCAAAAACTGTAAACAGAATCCTATAGCCTTCTCTTTCATTTGGAAGTGTTATGATAGTAAATACTTTATTCAATTTCTTTCTAATAAAAAATAAAATGATCAATACATTTTGTTGGATCCTGTACAAACAAAATGTCTCTGAATTACGGTTTGAGGATGTAAATATCTTGGTATCAGTGAGAGTACTTTCGACATTGAATAAAAGAAACTAACAAGTAGTTTTCGTGACAAAATTTCTTAGAGAAACAAATGAAAGAGCAATTTAATTACTCAGATTTTATTTTACCATATGTCAGATAAATAGTTAAGTCCAAACATGTAATGATGAAAAGCAATTCTATATGTTGCCTTGCTTACTTGATTCTTATGTTCTCGTATTCTTATTATCAAATACTGATCTTTAGTTAATCTTATATGCAAATGCAAATCTAATAGAATTGAAACAGGCACATTTGTTCCCAGTCAACATGATGCAGGATCAGGATTCTACTTGTAGCACTAGACAAATAGTCCAGGAAATGAACAATCCAACAGTTCTTTCAGTGTTTACGGAAAACTTTTTAAGACCGTTTTATGTACAAAAGTACAACAATTTTACGAAAATGACAATTTGAATGATGTTTTATAACACAATTTTAAACAAAATTCAAAAAGATCTAAACATTTTATCACTTATTTTGTGGAGAGAGGAATGTATATTCAGATGAGATGGTGTCTTCGACAGTCACGATTTCCATATTTGGTTGGAAGAAAATTCCAGCTATGCGAGAGTTTGGACGTCAAGTCTTATGTGAATGTTTAGATAGATATCTTAAAACCTTCAAATTGTAGAAACAATATTTGTTCCGAATAGATTACATGCAAATGAATACATAAATGTGTTGGCGAAAGTATTCCAATATTCCAATGCCAGAGCCAATGTGTATTATATGTACCATAGTGTACCACCTTATTATACAAGAATTACAGGAGTATGCTTGAAATAACGTTTACCAGATAGGTGGATCGGGCGAAATAAATCAATATTCTTGTATATTGCATGCTATAAGTTGTATTTAAGGAATTTTTATTATAATAAGTAGCATTCTGATGCTTAAAGAATTTGCCCAAATTATGTATATGCTTAAATTATATCAAAGCAACATCTAATATATATCCGGCTATAGATTAGAAGTAAAGAAATGGAAATATGTGAAGAAATATATACTTGAAAACTTTAGATGAAAGAACAACATAATAATTACCGAAGCTAACGAATAATTATATATATATATATATATATATATATATATATATATATACATCAATTTGAAAAGTACTGACAATATGGCAACCTATCCTATATGATTAGCGTGTGATATTCATTTTACAAAAAATCGTCCGACAAAATCTGAAGAGGTAAGATATAACAAATTTCGGAGAAGTTTTTTACTGTACTGCAATTTTTCTAGATTTAGTAATTAATCATCATTAAATCAAACATTAAAGAGGAAATATAGATTAATTATTGAAATATATTACTAATTGAATAAATTTTGAATAGTCATTGAAATAAGAACTGCGGCGATTTAGATCACGCTGGTGGTTGGTAGTACATAATATGTAATTATAGATTTAGCTAGAGCTTCTCAATGTCAAATGATTTCTTCATTTGTAAAAAAATAAGTTGTATATTATACAGGGTGTTTCAGAAAGAATATACGTATTTCGAATGCATATATTTATTAAACTTTAAGACATACGAATACGAAACTTTACACACATGTTTACGGATCCCTCAAGTTCAGATTACAGATGTTCAATATGTCCTCCGTTAGCGACACGAACAATATCACATCGATACTCAAATTCCTCCCATACTCGGGCAAGCATGCCCTTCGTCAATGATGTTATGTTATGTTCCAGGTTCTGTTCGAGTGGTGGTACATAAACGTTGTCTTTAACGAAACCTCACAGGAAGAAGTCACAGGGTGTCAAATCCGGTGGTCGTGGAGCCCAGCTGAGACATGCTAAGTCGCCAGCTCTTGACGACCAATCCAACGGTTTGGTAGAGTTTCATTCAGTGAGGGGGTGCCCCGTCTTGTTGAAAAATGGAGTTGTTTTCGTGCAGCCTCGGAAACACACAACGTTGTGTGAAAGTGTTATCATTGTTAATAGCATCATGAATCTCGTTACAAAATGCCACACGTTTCTGTTTGTCATCAGCACGCAGAGCTTGTAACAACTGTAACTTGTACGGTTTCATAACCAACCGACGTCTCAAAACACGCCAAATTGTTGTTGTAGGCAGTTGTAACTTCCGACTGGCACGACGAGTTGATTTTGAAGGATTACGTTGGAAAGCAAGTTGTTGAATTCGTGCAACATTTTCTTCAGAAACACGAGGGCGGCCAGGATTCTTTCATTTATATACACATCCTATATCTACAAACTGTCGATACCATGTTCCGCCCATTCGGAGGAATTCCACCTGAAACGTCTTTGCACTGTAATCGCGGAATTGCACTTGGCAAACTCGAGAACACAAAATGATTTCTTAAGGGAGTCCCAATGTACACTGAACTTATCTACAATCCAATAATAAGATGCAAAATTGTTAGATTACAATTACAATCATTGGTGAATCAAACGACAATTTACCTAAAAAGATATTTTAGTTGGAATCTGGAATGACTTGGATTTGATTTTGAAGAAAGCCTAATGCGCTGGCTAGAATTTCTGTTGATTTGCTCAATAATATGATACTAATACTAAATCTCAAAGTATTATGAATTCTTTTTGAAAAATGATGAAGTTATTTTGAAAGAATAATCTCTTTATATTATATGTAAAGAAAATCGAATAATGAAAAGAAACTTTTCTGAATTTTTTAATTGTATTTGTGTGTTCGTTATTCAAATGTACAATTATATTACTTATTTTTTTTAAATTATAAATTGAATTAAGCAAATATTTCTTTTTTAAAAATAAAAATATATTGATAATTAGAAGTAACTACAATTATATGCTAAATCAATTAATAATATGGTTCTAATTTAATTATTAAAATTAATATTACTATGTGTTATATATATATCATATATTTTTCTTTAATATCCAAAAATTAAACCATTTAAGATGAATTTTTTATGTTAGAGTATTATCTTTTAATATTTAATATCTTTACTATCTATCCTTTACTATCTCATAAGTATTTGGTCACTCGCATTTAACCCGTAAATTGCAACAAAGATCAAAATTGAAATACTAATATCTTTTTATTATTTACATATATGAAAAATATATATTTTTACATCTAAAATAAATTGTTGTATAATATATTTATCTAAATTTCAAACTCGTCCATATGCCCTCCTTTATTTTTAATCACTGCAGAACATAATCGAGGCATTCTTTCGATTAATTTTCGTAATGTCTCAGGTTTTATTTTACCCCACGCCTCTTGCAGGTTCTTCCACATATTCACAGCAGATGTGGGGGCCGATTTTCTCACTTCTCGGTCAACTTCTTCCCACAGCAACTAAATGGGATTTAAATCGGGACTCTGGGGAAGCCACGCCATAACTTTTGTGGTCCACTCGTTCTAAATTCCGGCATAGTTTGCAAGTGTGTTTCGGATCATTATCTTGTTGGAAGATAAAATTCTGAACCGAAATTTTAATTCCAGAGGGGTTTGCGTATTCTTTTAAAATGCACTTATAGTGTTCTTTTTTTACTATATCTTCGATTGTGACGAGATGTATTATAATATGATTGTTACGCTGCTTCAAACCGGAACATTCTATTTCTTTTCGTTCCCGAGATATTCGCAATCGTTTGGAAATGTTGTCCCTTTTCATTCCCGAGATGTTAGCAGTCTTTTGGACGAAATTGCAAGTTTTGGTTAGTATCTGCGAAACTTACTTTCAAAAATGGTTGTTTTTTTGGTGTCTACTTAAGTATCATGACATGATTGTTACGCTCGTTCAAACTGGAACTTTCTATCTCTATTCCAGAATTATTCGCCATCGTAAAAATGTCGTTTTTGGTGAGTAACTCCAAAACTAGCTTTCAAAAGTGATTGTCTTTTGATGTCTATATATGTATCATGACATGATTGTTATGCTGCTTCAAACCGGAACAATCTATCTCTTTTCGTCCCCGAAATATTACCACACTCACCCACAGACCTCCTCACGAAAACACGAACCGAACCACTTCATGAACCGAAAATATTATATTTGGATTCATCGGTACACAATACTTTATTTCGGCCTTCTATGGTTCAATTTTGGTGATTGTGTGCTCACAATTGCATTGCAATTCGTCCATAAGGACCGGCTTCTTTCAATCGCCGTTTAACTGTGGAAACACTTATGGGTTTTCGACGAACAGCATTCATTTCTGCTGTGATTTCTGTGGCTGTTTTTCGTCTATTTCTCTTGCTTGGTACCACCATTGCAAGATCTTCTGCCAAGGTTGTTGCCCTTGGTCGCTTTTATGGTATACGATTATAAACTATCGAATTTCTACACTCAATTCTTTCCGTTTAGGCATTTCTAACCGATTGAACTTCTTCGAAACACACGATGTTATAACTATGAGCACCTCACAAAAACTAACTGCAATTTTGCTAAAATGCCCAAGTATAAATACTTAATAGTCACAATAACATCCTATCTTAAAATAAAATCATAGCAATCGAAAATTTCCAAGAATTGAGAGATCTAATCCCGTAAGTGCAATTATTCTACCTGGAGTTTTATTAGGGTATTATCATTCATTGTGAATAATAGGTTAATCGCATAATTATTTTTGAATAAGCTTTTATAGACTTTAATATTAACTATGAAACTATTTCTTACTACAGAAATAAATTTTATAATTACAACTTTTCTCTAGAAACTATAATGAAACAAGGGTGACCAAATACTTATGAGCGATAGTGTATATATTAAAATGACTTCCTAATATAATTGAATAATATAGTTTGTACATTAGTCAAATATCGTTATTCTAATATTGTAATTGTAAGATAAGATAACAACTTAATTTCAATTACGATTATAGTTTACATAACATACATCCACATAATTATTATATTGCGAAATGTACTTGTGCTTAACACTTCTGTAACGTTGTATAAGAGTACGGACCTGTATTGGAAACGGCAAAGATTGCTACGGAAAGAATATAAATACATACACATTCAAGATCGACCAGATGTTAAGGGGTTATATGTATAGAACACCTGTCCGACAAGATGAGATCGATCTACGTCACAGACAATATGCAGACATGTTGGGATCGCCTCATTATTAGATTTATTTGTCATTGATTTAACATTATCGATTCCGTATTCAAATCCGCCGATGAGATAACGAGGTAAGAATTTTGTCGGTGGGTAGGGCATCTTCAGGTAATAAATCACATCTGGAATGAGATTCTGTAATTCACATTGTCCGGATAAATAGCACTATACACCCTTGTACATATATAATTTAATAGGGTTAAAATAGTAAATACGAATTTGAATTTGGACATCAGTTGCTTCGGAGTTTTTATGTTTTATGTTCTGACGAACGAAATAAGGATGAATTTATTGATACGACGATTCATTCTATTAAAAACAGGCCAGCCGACGTTTGCTTTAAAATGTTTTAAAATAGATAATTAAGTGATATCACTACCGAAGTGAAAATTTCGGTGTTTTATTTTAATTAATAATTGGTAACAGCTTATTATTTTAATAGAATTATACACTTCTACATTGGAAAACTTGCGAAATCTGTACAAGAAATCGAAAGCTTTCCGAAGAAGCTTTAGTTTGTAACATTGTCTTAAGAAAGTATTACATCTGGGAAAATAATAAACGTAATAAAAAACAACAATAAGAATCGCGTATTCATTTTTAAGTAGAAACATAAGTATACATTATACATTGTTCTTATTTATTTCTAAAACCAATATCCATTTCGGTGGCCTTTAACTATTCAGGAGGAGTATCATTTATTATTTACACAATTAGAACAGCTTCTTTAAACAGTAAGTTAGTGTAAGTTTTCTATTTTTCTTTTAGCTAAAATATAACTTATAAGTTTAATAGGATTTCAAGTGACAAAAATTCACGAAATATCAGATAGGCAAGAATAACATTTTCAATGTATGAAAATAAACATAAACGTTGATTTTTTTGGTATCAAATTTCTTATTCTATTGTAACTAAACCCTTTCCAATGCAACTAAATAATTAGTAATTTTGAGTTATTCATAAGGAATATAAAAATAATGCTAATTTCAATTTAATTAATAAATTAAAGTATATTTAAAATAATATTATTACGAGCACTGTAATTAATTTTTTTTTCACTTATGCTTTTCATGATTTATGAAAATACTTCTCAAACTAAGTAGAATAGATTTTCAATCTTCTAACGTATTTAGTTTAGAAAGACGATAATTTCTTTCAGCTATTGATTTGTTTTCTTTTGATCTATTGGTGTCGGAAAAGTCATGGCGTATTGTTTCTGTTTCTCATAGGTAATTCTTTAATATAGAAAAGATCAATCAATTATATATTGTCGGTTTTTCTCAATAACCTTTAGTTATCTTTAGGTGAGTATAATTTCTTGATCATACAAGGCACTTACAAAGTGCCCAATCATATCTCTTTCTAAGTCGAACATTATACCACGAAAGGAGTTTTGGTATGTATGGTGAGTGTGGCAGCCCAACCATTATAGATTTAATTTTGACGGGCGACCAAATTTGTGTGTGTGTGGTCTCGTATTGTCATGACGAAACATTACATCTATACTATTAATTAACTTTTTGTTCAAGCTGTTCAATTGACGACAGTACACTTTTGAATTAATTGTTTGCTTCTTTGGCATGTGCTCGGAAAATACGACACCTACAAAATCTCAGAGCCTTAGTGTAAAATAACTTTTTAGTGATGAATATTTGCTTTCCATGATAATTGAGACGAATCTCCAGGCCGAAATTATGACCGTTTTCGCTCTGTATTGTTGTAAACAATCCCCTTCTCATCAGTCGCTTCGAAAAAGTATATTCGTTCTTCTTACATTTAAAAAGACGTTCAATTTTCCGAATTTACCTCGAAAATAATAAGAAGGTAAACACAATACAATTTGGTTGCGACATTTAGCCATTTCGTCTATTACATATAAATTCTACTTTTCCTTATTGATCCTAATTAAATGAAGGAGATTAGAACGAACTATATTATTGTCATAAGTAGTATTTTTGAATTGTAACCAAGCCCGCATATCTTTTTTTGACGATGTGGTAGGTATTCTCTCTAGCTTCCTGTGGCATGAGTCGTTATCTATAACTAATAATAATATCATTCGACCCTTCAAACACTTTTCCCACTGGATTTTGCAAACCTTTGGCCGGTAGTTCTTATCGGTAGCTCACAATACTCTCATCAACTCAAACTTTTTATTTAGTATGATTTTTCTTTATCTAAATAATAGATGGGTCAATTTTGCTATACTCCTATACTACATTTGATATTTAATATTCCTTCCTCTATCTGATTATGTCATCGTTCTTTATTAAAACAGATTTTTCGGCTTCTTATCATATACAACAATGAAATAAGACTATAAAATTGATATAGCATAATTAATACTACACTAACACTAAATAATGTACTTAAAATTAATCTGTTTCATAAATTTATATAGTGTTGCAACTCATATTTAGCATATCTTCACGTTGTTTAATTTCATTTAAAATATCATTTAACGCGAGCAGTTCATTCTTGTAAAATAAAGTATGAATAATCTGTTTCAGCGAATTTATAAGTGTCTACAAAGAACGTCTTCCAGCGCTTTGCTTTGGTGAAGTTATTTCACCCTTATTTTTGTACTCTTTTATAGTATTGAAGAATTTCCAGTCCCAAAGAGAAAAATTTTCTTTTAGTAAAAAATATTGCTGTTACCCATGTACCCTCGCACCCCCGTACGATATTTTTAATTTGAGATTCTTGTCTAAAAACTTTACCTCGACCATCCAGATTCACATAATATTCATATAAGTAAAATACATAATTTCAAAACAAACCGTTAAGATATATTGAAAATCAGATTCAAATTTATAATATATTTAAAAACTTGTCAAAAAGAAAAATAAAAATTGCTTATAAACGAAGCATAAATATTCATTGGAAATAAAAATTGTGTTCTTGTTCGTAAATTTAAATACAAAATATAATCAAAACGTTCGATCGATAAAGAAAAATTTAAGCCTTTTTACAAGTACGCACAAAAAAAAGTTATGTGGCATTACATCCAAATTTGTTGAACGTGTAAAGGCTCTATACAATATTATTTCTTATACATAATTATGCATTTTTAATTTAGCCCTATCTAATATTGAGGTTTTAATGTTCATACACAAGAAATTAGTGTAGTAAATGTATTAATTCAAATTTCAGATAAAGAAATGGCATTGAAATTGAAATAAGGAAAAATTTTGATTTCTTAATTTTTCCATAATATGAAAGAATTAATAAAATAAATACGAATTTTTCTTACTTCGTTCATGACGACTATCATTCTTATTTGTTTGGGTAATGTTATGATTAATTAATTCCACAAACAAAAAATTATTTTGAAACGAAATCTATGCATTCAGACGCCAGGTCACCCGTTTCATGCAATTAAATGCATTTGGAATTAAATTTTACATTCAATTTCAATATTAAATGTACATAACTAAATTTCTTTCATTCGTTATTGCTATTTACTGGATACTTCAAATATACCACTTTTAAAATAAAGGTTCTTGCTGATTCCTGCTTCTTAATTGAATATACATACACAATCTATCTGAGAGAAGGCGGAACTTTTTTAAAATAAAAACGAAAACGTCCAATTATAGTAAAATTCATTTATTTATTCAAAGCAGTCACCTTCGGCTTCAACACAACATTTTGTATGGTCAATTAATATGTCGAAAGAATTTTTAAATTTATTTTTAGAGATGCCCTTCAAGATCGCCTTTTTAATGACTTCGACGTAGGCATAACGCTGTTGAATTGATAGAAATCGCAGGGAGGTAAATCCGGTGAATACGGTGAATGGTTAAAATGCCATTTGTAGTTAGAAAATCAGTGATAAGCGTCGAGCGATGAGATGGTCCATTATCATGGAACAAACGCCAGCTACCATTTTCACTATATTGAGAGTGCACACGACGAATACGCGCTAAAAGACTCTTCATAGCACAAAGATAATATACAGCATTGACTGTTTGACTAGTTGGCATAAACTCTTTGTGCACCCTGACTTTCGAATCATAAAGGCAAATCAATATTGTCTTCACTTTTGACTTCTCCAAATGGCTTTTTGTCGGTCTTTCTTTGCTTAGATGTTTCCATTTAGAGCTTTGACGCTTGGTCTTTGGATCATATCGAAAACACCATGTCTCATCCCTAGTTACGATGATGAATTCAGTTACGTTGTGTGGTACAAATCTTGCACAAATCTTTCTCAGTCCCAAATTCTGTGTTAAAATGCGATGAATTGAATTTTTGAAAATATTTAATTCCATTTCCATGTATCGCAAAGAGGCTCATTTCTGATAAATTCGATGTTACTTTCCGTAACCACAGATTTTTTTGCACCTGGATGTTTGCCGTCATTTATGTCAGTACGATCGTTTTTAAATCGTTTATATCACCCATATGCACTCATACATGATAAACACGCATCACCATACACTTGTTCCATCAAATTAAACGATTCGGTAAATGATTTACTGAGTTTAAAACAGAACTTGATATTTGCTCTTTGTTCGAAATTCATTTTTCGACCAACGTCAAATACACACTTTATACGCAATTTCTCTGCTTCTAATGATGTAGATGTCATGATATTTTTGACATAACATCGATGAAAACCTTACCGACGCATATTTTTTAGAATTTCTATTTTAATGAAGTTTCGTTTTCTCTGCGACAGACTGTGTATGTTCTTTGAAATATGAATTGAATTTTTTTAGATAAACTATTTGTCTTTAAATATATCAACATATGCCTTTTAATGAAAATCTTAACTTTAGACCAAGTAACAATGTGCATAAGTACATAAGAGATTATATGAAATGAATTTGACCTATCTACATATTATTTAGATTAAACAAGACCATACTAAATAAAAAGTTTGAGTTGATGAGAGAGTACTGTGAGCTCCCGATAAGAACTACCAGCTAAAGGTTTGCAAACTCCAGTGGGAAAAGGCAGATGATAGATTTATTTACACTAAAATCTAAGTTCGGTTCCATCATAAGTACTTTACCACTCTTTGAACGTAAGAATAGCAGAAGAGTGATTTGCGAAAATTCTAAAATTATTATCGAATGATATTATTATTAATTATGAATAACAAATCATGCCATAGGAAATTAGAGAGAATACCTACCACATCGTCAAAAAAAGATATTAGGGAGTGGTTACAACCCAAAAATATTGCTTATGGCAATAATATAGTTCGTTCTAAGTTTTTCATTTGATTAAGATCAATAAGGAAAAGTACAATTTATATGCAATAGACGAAATGGCTAAACGTAAAACCAAAATTGTATTGTGTTTACCTTCTTATTATTTTTGAGCTAAATACGATTGTAGTTGAACGTCTGCTATATACTCCTTAAATGTAACGAAAACGATACTTTTTCCAAGCGATTGATGAGAAACGGACTGTTTACAACAATGCAGAGCGAAAACGGTCATGATTTCGACCTGGAGATTCGTCTCAATCATCATCGAGAGCAGATATTCATTAATAAAAGGTTATTTTACACTAGGGCTCTGAGATTTTGAAGATATCGTATTTTTCGAGCTCACAACACATCTTATAAGCATTGAATATTATCGTTTATCGCATATTCTCAATTATTACATAATATTGACCTGTGAATTTGCAACATATTGTACATATACGAGGTGTGGCAATTAAATAGCGAGACTGGTGTGAGAAATATTATTTATTGCAAATAAACTTATATTTAACTCTTATTCCCTTCAACATGCTCTCCTCCCGTATCTATACACCGCTATAGGTACAGCATTGTTTTGAACAATAGAAGACACGTATTCTATTGTTCAAAACAATGCTGTACTTATACAGTTGTCAGCCTCTTCAACAACTCTGCCATTTTTGCCTTTACATGTTCAACAGACTGAAACTATGTTCCCTGCAATGCACTTTTCACTTTTGTGAACAGGTAGAAGTCACATGGTGTGAGATCTGGCGAATACGGAGGATGATCAAGCATAGCAATGCGCTTGTCCCTTAAAAACTGTTTTACAGATAGGCCATTGTGAACTGGTGCGTTGTTCTGGTACAGAATCTAGTAGTCGTTCTTCCACATATCCGGTTTTTTCTTCCTTACTCTTTCCCTCAGCTTAAGTATGACTTCTTTGTAATATTTCTGATTAACAGTTTGATCCCCAGACACCCAGTCAGTCAAGATAATCTCCTTGATATCGAAAAAAAACGATCAGCATTGCCTTCAATTTCGACTTGTTCATTTGTACTTTTTTATGCCTTGGCGATCCGGCAGCCTTCCAGATTGACGCTTTGTTTCCGGATTATATTGAGAAATGCAAATTTTATCACATGCAATGCATGATGCTATGATTTTTGTGAGCAAGTCCGGTTCTTCTGTAAGTCGTTTCATAATATCAAATGTTCATCCGGTTGTAGGGTTTTTCGGGGTCATGTTTGAGTAAGGTTTTTCGGGACCATGTTTGCACAAACTTTTGTCATGTTTAATTCATCGGGTAAAATGTGTCTTATTGTTTCATTGTTTCTGTTTACCATATCAGCATCATTCGAATGCTCAAATGTTGGTCTTTGTTTATTTTCGGTATATCGGACAGAAGCTGCTTATACGTATTTAATGTGTTGTATAATACTTTTCAGACAAGTCTTAAGATTTGCTGTTTCGTACAGTTGAGATTGTAATTCCTTTTATACTTTGTACTTGATCCATATTCAAACACGACTTTCAAAATGTCGTACAATCACAAACGCTGAACTCAATCAGTTCTTACACGAACAGTTTTGTTATAGAAACTTAATGAAGAAGAGTCGAACAATTTGCAAAAAATCTAATACGGTTATGATACAGATACGGTCAATAATCTGCTGTTATAAAAATGTGACGATCAATTAGGCTTATATTTCCACTACGTGGTTCTGCTCTGCGAACAGGCAATCACAACGCTACTTTTTTGCAGTAAAATTTTTTCCAAATTAAAAACAAAGCTATATTACTTAATTTCTTCCCAAAAATTATCAAAATCTGAAAATCGTTGCAACTTGCTCTGGGCTTTCCTACTAAATAAAACTTACACAGAAAGCAGAAGCGGAAGTTATTTTATTGTATTTACAAATTTCATTTTCTGTGATTTTCTATCCTTTACAATGTTTGGTGCTTATTTTCAAATATTCATTGAATAAATAATATTCTTTCTTTATATAAATATGTTCAACAAATAATGCTTCTTAAAATTCGAAATATTAGAAGTATTGAAAAAGAAAATCTTTTTGTTTTTACTCGAGAATTATGTTGTATGTACATATACACATAATTAAATATCTAGTGAAGCAATGTCTTTGTTGTGAACATGATAAATATGTTTGGATATACGACGACAGATAAATAGTACAAAAGATATTCAGATCTGTTTATTCTAAAAAATAGTTAATATGATAAATGTACATAGTCTGACAAGTAAAATTTAATTCACAATATGTACATATTTATGAATGATCATACATATAAAGACTATTGTTCAACTAAGAAATGGTTTGTATAATTTATTATTGTTTGGCTGCTACGCGTGTGGCAAACGAATTTTATTACTATGCCGTCAATAATAAAATTTCAATTTTCGGGGGCCGTCGCGTCGCACAGTAATTTCAGGAGGAAATCTCTAGACATTTTTACGTTATAATTATGTACTTGGCGGTATACGAGCAGATGTTTTACAGTATTAAATTGCAATTACTGTCCGTAAAATATAATCGGTTACAGCAGTAAAAGTTTTTATAAAATTGTTAATTATCTAATGAATTAATCGTAATTATTACTTGTAGTTTTAATTGAAAATAAACTTAAACGTATTAATTTGGTACGTAGACTTCCGCGGTCGTGGTCCATGCTATCTGCTTATGGGTTTCCGGGCTGGAACCGCGTCACTAGTATATCTTCCGACGTTTCGTACCCATTTGTATGGGACATCTTCAAGGCTGAACTACTGCACTGAAACTGTTTCAGTGCAGTAGTTCAGCCCTGAAGCACGAATTTCTTGTAGTAAATTTTCATGACACGTGTTCTTCCTTTCTTTTACGCAAGCAAAGGATGATGAAAATGTAATATAAACATAATTAATTGAAAAGCAAAAAATAGTAATTAGCTTTGACGAGAAGACTTTTATAGCTGGAAATTAGAAATGTCTAAGATAATAATATTGTAAAGAATATAAAGAAGAAAGTACAGCTATAGAGTCTATACAAAAATAAATTCAAATTAGCTAAAGTAGAAACAAAAAACATCTAATAAGAGATACATTCTCCCGAGAGGACTCGTTGTGAATACACAATTATAAGTAGAGCTGCCATGTCTAGAGCTGTACCATAGCCCTTCGCAGTTAAAAATATTGTAGGTAACAGCTTATGTGTAATAATTCGAACTTTGGTTTAAATCTTGTAAAGTATTTATGCATTACTGTTGAAAATGTTTAAAATAATAAAACGCTGTTTGTAATCATGTTTCCACCGTATAAGAATTGGCTGTGAGGGTTAAGAGATGCCAGAACACTGTGAAATTCGCGGATTCGTTTAAAAGATTTAAGAACACTATCTTTTGTTTGAGCAATTAAATCATTTACCTCTGGATAATAACTTCTAGTAGTTTCTGCTATGTGAAGTTTACCCGTTACATGTATTAAGTTACTACAGTTATTTTTAAAAGAGTGATCCATACTTAACATGATTGTGGCAATATCTGTCGATGACGTTCATACTTGGTCTGTTAACAGCTGAAACTTTGTCAATGTATTTAGCAATATCCTCAAAATTTCTTCACTAGTAAGTTTCTTTATCTCTTTCTAGCTAGTAACAACAATAGCATTTTTAGTGAGTAATCTCGTCCACACATAACCACAGCTTCTTATTATTATTTTATCTCGCACAGAGTACATCACTTTGTAATGTTTCTTGAAATAGTATTTTTCATTTAGAATTGCATGTAATCCAAAATTTTCGTAATTTTTTTTAATCAAGTAAAGAAAACTGTTTGCATATTTACGTAGTTTTAATGTGTTTTTACACGCAAATATGTTCCGGGAGAACATAGATTTACAGCAAACTGTACATATTATTTTTATCCCATTGTACTTTAAGTTTGGAAAATTATTTTATGAACTTCCTTACTCTACGTTTTTTTTTACTAAATATAGCACTATCGCAATCCTCTGACATTACTACATTATACAAGGAAACAGCAATATAACAAATACTACAATTGTTCTCATCGAAATGTGCTGCCAAGAATGAGCAGCTCTAATTATAAGGGAAATGCAGAAGGAAAAAAGAGTATCAACTCGAGGCATTAAGCAAAGTTAGAGTAAAATGTACAGAAAGCTATATATTTAAACATTTAAATTATTGGGAAAATGTAATCTGCACGAGCGAAACTAAATGTTAGCTTATTTACAAAAAAGATCCGAAAGTGTAGAATATCCTGATAAACTTTTAAATACATAACAATTTAAAGGAATACGATTCAAATATGATGGAGTACGATATGATTTAGGGATGTTATAGGGTGTTGCGTTTGTTGATAATTTAGTATGTATATAGAAAAAATAAGAGAAAGAAAGTATTAGGTGTTCTGAAATTAAATTCAAGATTTTTTTAAATAAATCAATAAAAAAATAATTTAAAGCTGCGAAAAATTGTTTTCACAAATTTATAGTAGTATTTAGATAATCAAATTGATAAACCAGAACATAAAATAAGAAACTGCAGTTTTGTGGACGTTTGGCAGTATATTCTGAAGGAACTAATAAAAGAGTTAGTCAAAATTATCAAGAGATGGCGTTGGGTGATGAATTTGAGGCATGGACAATTTTTTCTAAATAATTTCGTAGCAAATACTTTCTAAGTTATTTCTTTTACATATAATATTAAAATATAAATCTTGTATTCAATTTTGTTTACTTATGACTGTTTAAATTTGCAACAGAAGCTTGATATTATATGCTATTGGTGCGATTCAGATAAAATGAAGCTAAATGTCAACAAATGTCAAATAATGTAATACATGTAATAATCTAGACGAAACAATATTTATTCCTTCAAATTGCATTTTTACGCATTCGTAAACTTGAATATGCTGCCATTATTTAGTATCCTTATTACGTTTATTTGTATCTGGAACTTGAAAGAATTCATAAAAATTTTCGAAATAATTGTTTTAAATCTAATGATGGATATGTTCCTCGTAACGTATTCGTATGATATTAAATCAATTTCAGCTAGGCAAGGATTAGCTAGGGCAAAATTTTTGATTAAATTAATCAATTAAGTCGAACTAATTACATTTCTTTGATTCCAAATCAAAAATTTTCACGGTGCACGTTTTGAGAACTACTGAATTGTAAGGGTAGAGGACTTATATGTAACAAAATTACTAATAAAATAATAAAATTTTAGGTTAATAATGAAAATCATATAGAAATTAACGATGAAAGATACTGGGGCCAATAATATTAAAATCAAGTTTGAAATATTTTAGGACAAATAAGTTAAAAAAGGAACACCTTACATAATTTTAAAGTGACTCATTAAGCGCGTTCACCAGGTAGGAACATATATTGACAATTCGGATTCCTTGTTTATACGAAGGAACAAGATGGGAAATCGGTGAGTACAAAAGTAGTACAGGGATTATATTACCTGTAATAAAGTTAAGTGCAAATTCATGCTTTTAGAAAGAACGTTGGTTGCAGTCGACTGAGGCTTCCGGTGCTTTTACATTAAAGACCTGTCAATGCGATACACTTTAGGGTTATAGTCTATCAGTGGTTGTTTACGGTTAGAAACGGTATTCTTTTAGTTTCTACCTATAGATTGCAGTCAAGTAAAGTGTCTATATGCTATTATTGCTCCCATGGGATAATTTTTTTTATTAAAGGCTTTTGGATTGACAATACAGTGAGGAAAATCGTGTTTCGGTTGTTTTATTATGTTGCAAGAACAATAGCGTAAAGGGGAATTCCTGATATGAGAACTTAAAGTACTTATTAAGTTGTAAATCATTTTGTTTGTGTGAAAACCGTTAAAGCATTTAATTAAAATAATAAGTATTTGTTTAACTGTAATGTTTAACTATCAGCTGTTTAATATAATTAACAACAATATATATGCATATGTAAATATCTCTAGGAAAGTAATTGTTCAAAAGTAAGTAAATTAATATATCCTTTTCATCAGTTCTGAAATATATAAGATATTTTCAATAAAGTTTACTCAAAATCTTTTTTAAAACTTTAGAGCAATTTATTGTTTCACATTGTATTAATCGAAAATGTTTGACACTTTTAAACCTTATTTTTTAGATCAGTGTTATCTAGTAGCTGTAGCATCTCGGTGTTGACGTGAGGGTGGAGTTTTGCTTCATGATTTTTCGCGAACCTTATAATCTGTTCTCTGACTGTTGAAATTTTTAGGTCTCTTTATAAATGATCATTCTGATAGTATCATACGTTAATAAATATTTTGCTGTGTCATAATGTGGAATGTAAGTTTTGTCAACTAATGTCAAAAACTGTTTGTTCTGCTTACAAGCAAAGTCAACACGCGCCAATTTATTTTTACTAAATCATATTTTACATTTCTTAGTTCAATCAGTTATTCCGTTACATGCTTTTTGAAGCTTTGTGGGTGCTTCTTTGTTGTTGTTGCATGTTGCTTGAATTACTGTCATCATTAAAGGTAGCAATTGTAATATCTCTTGTCCGCATAATTCCACAATTATACAGTAGATATAGAATAGATTCCAAATAATGCTTTGGAGTACTCCTGCTTCAATGTCGCTTATGCTGAAACATTTTTCTAATAAGTAAGATTCTGATGTGACAGCATCTTATTTTAGTATGCTCTTTAGTTTGTACATTAATCCTTCACGACGAATTTTGTTGAAAATTTTGGTTTCATCAAAGAATATGGTTAATTATATTTTATTCCCTTCGAAAGCTTTTTGGATAATGCTCGTTGTTCGGTGAACTTGATATACAGGGTATTGCAAAAAGAATATACGTATTACAAAGTATTATTTTGTCCAAACTATCGATCGCTGCGCCTCAGATCGGCTATTGGAGAAACGAATACATAGTCTAGTTTATTTAATAGCCGCTAGATGTGAGTTGTCTTCTGTTTTTCTTGGTAACCGTTATATGTTTAAAATGGCTACTCCGCAGCAGAAATCATTTTGTGTTCTCGAGTTTGCGAAGTGCAATTCCGTGATTTCAATGCAAAGACGTTTCAGGTTGAGCTACCAAATTGATGCTCCGAATGGGTGAAACATTCGCAGATGGTATCGACAGTTTGTGGATTCAGGATGTGTATGTAAAGGCTAGGACTCTTTAGTCCTGGCCGCCCTCGTGTTTCTGAAGAAAATGTTGCACGAATTCAAACTTCTTTCCAACGTAATCCTTCAAAATCAACTCGTCGTGCCAGTCGGGAGTTACAACTGCCTTCAACAACAAATTGGCGTGTTTTGAGACGTCGGTTGTTTATGAAGCCGTACAAGTTACAGTTGTTACAAGCTTTGCGTCCTGATGACAAACGGAAATGTGTGGCATTTTGTAACGAGATTCATGATGCTATTGACAATGATAACACTTTCGCACAACGCATCGTGTTCAGTAATGAAGCGACTTTCCATGTTAGTAGTCTGGTAAACAAACACAATGTTCGAATTTGGGGTCTACAGAACCCACATGCAGAAATGGAACATGTACGAGATTTGCCTAAAATCAATGTGTTTTGTGCGATATCCCGATCATCTGTTTACGGCCCATTCTTCTTTGATGAAAACACGGTTAACGGTCAGCAGTATCTCACTATGTTACAAAAATGGTTGTTTCCGAGGCTGCACGAAGACAACTTCATGTTTTAACAAGACGGAGCACCCCCCCACTGGAGTCGCCAATCGCGTGAATATCGGAATGAAACTCTACCGAACCGTTGGATTGGTCGTCAAGGAGCTAGCGACTTAGCATGTCTCAACTGGGCCCCCCGGCCACCGGATTTGACACCCTGTGACTTTTTCCTGTGGGGTTTCGTTAAAGACAACATTTATGTACCACCACTCTTACAGAACCTGAAAGAGTTGAAGAACCGGATCTGTACTGCCATAATATCAGTGACGAGAACATGCTTGCCCGAGTATGGGAGGAATTTGAGTATCGATGTGATATTGTTCGTGTCGCTGATGGAGGACATATTGAACATCTGTAATCTGAACTTGAGAGATTCGTAAATATGTGCGTAAAGTTTCATATTCGTATTTCGTAGTTTCCTAATTATTAATCTAATTGAGAATAGTTGTTCCAAAGCGTTAATTTCTTTGTTTTGGGTGTTCATTTCAAAGCAACTTGTATATATATATATATATATATATATATATATATATATATATGTTATATTATATAAAAGATATGTATTATTAGTATTAATGATATATTATGTATTAATTTCACGCTCACGTACCAATTATTATGAAAATCCAGTGTTAAATGTAATTTAAGGTAAAATAAAATTTATTTTATAAATTTGTAATCAACATGAATTAATATCTAAGATTCAAATTAACTTGTAACTAATCATAAGCAATTGTGTATATAATAAAATATATTAATGAATAGATATTTACTTTGTTCATACAATCTTTTTAATTAATTAATTATTTTTTAGCTCTTTCTCAAGGTTTTGAGTTGTGTACAGCTTTGATGGATTAGGATAAATTTATAACAAAATCAAAGTATCTACCAGCAATAGTATTTAATAAATCAAATTTAGGATAAGTCAAAATTAAATTTTATTCCATTTTTATTTGTAAACCTTATATAATATTTTTATATTAATACATTGACTTTTTTCAGTATTTCTGACCATTAGCAATATTTTATATAAAAAATATTAAGTTACTATTCAAAAGAACAAAAAAAATCAATTTCATTCTTTCAATTTCTTTATATTTACTAACTGCTATATTTATTTAATTTCTATTACTAAACTTGTTTAAATAAAGAATTGCCAATTTTAAATAAACTATATTGTAAATCAAAATAAATAAAACCTATCAATTAACAATTAACACGAGTCTTATTATTTAATTCTTTTAACTTCAGATCCAAAATTCTACCTTAAAATTGTACTATTTAATAAGTAACTACTTTTTAATATTTTAAATCTTTGAATATATTTTTTCTAATTTTGTTAAATTTGGCCAAATAATCTATAGTTTTATTTAAAATTATTAATGTCTACTTTTGGCACCTTTTCAAATTAAACAATGTTAATTCTTCTTGCTTTGTTGATACAACCTTCTAATCTTATTTATCCTTTTGATTAGTAGATGTCCCTTTTTCAGCTTCAAATCGTGTTTCTTCTACATTAGATTTATTTACTTTTAGTTTTGTTTATTACCGATAATACTTTTAAAAACAGTTTACATATTTTAAATAACTTTAATAACTTATAATCTATTATTCTCTTGGAATTAATACTATAATCATTATTTTACTTTTTAGTATCGTCATAAGTATTTTTGTATCTCTTTCAAAATTATTTACTTTCCACGTATCTCATTTATTGTTATTTTTAGAAACACAATACGTGTTTTTTAGGCATTCGGTTAATAGAAAATCTCTCGATTTTGATCTAGTCTTATTTATAACATCTTGTTACAAATATTTTTGTCCAATAGCATTCTAATAACAAACAAAAAATAATGCTTCTTCTTAATTTTACTAACGGTTAGTAAATTGCATTTAATAATAAATCCTCAATTTCTACTTGTTTTCTAATTTCCTATTTCTTTTATTTCCATGTAATACACAATTTTAAAATTAAACATTAAAATCTACAGGTATCACCTTAACCTTACTTTTCCTATCGCACATCCAACTGTTCATCATATTCCTTATAATAATAAAATTTCTTTAAAATCTTTGGATCAATAATTTCATCATTATCCTCTTTACAGGTATTGTTATCTATTACAGTCTTACCCCTTTTATGACTCTATTTTAATTGTACTTTTTTTCCATATAAACTCATTTTGAATGATCGATTTCTTAACTTTCCCTAATAAATGAACTATTAAATTCTAAATATTCTTTTCCATTAAATTGATAGGTTTTAACTATTCCATCTGTAATTATTTTTAAATTTATCGTATTATCCAAAATCTTTAGACATTTCTTTCCGACACGTATCCCTATTCAATGTCAATTCATCTTGTATTAAATATTATTTTTGGTTTAATGTCTACTATAAATAATTTAACAATAACTAATGATTATTCTATATGTACAATGGTAATTATTACTCATAAATAATATAAGGTTTCATTTTATATCGACACAAAGAAATATATTTTTACATTTGTTAAAAGTCTATGTATCTTTGTTATATTACCATAAGTGTTTAGAATTAAACAGAATAATACATAACATATTTATTCAACATACATATATAAAACTCAGGTTTGTTCAAAAATTCATTTTATATGCAGTGTTCTTAAATTTCTTAAGTATATATATATATATATATATATATATATATATATATATATGTATGTATACATGCATACATACAATATATAACTTTTTAGATTACTCTTGAAAGTTTTGATTGTATCTCTTTTGCAAATCGTACAATAAGCAAATATTTTAATATAGTTCGTTTTTCAGCAATTACAGAATAATTTATAAATAACAATTCTGAAGAGCTGGATAGTGTTTGCTTTTCATGTAATAAAATTGTATACATAGCTAAAATTAACAGAGCTACTAAGCACTGCAGTGGAGGCGAATTGTTGTTTTGCTTCTGCATAAGAAATAGTAATAGAAGGAAACGATATTAGCAAGAGGTTCAGAGGACATGACGATGTCCACGAGGGGCACAACAAATAGAGGGAATAAATAGCAGCAAATCAAGACATCATCAACTCATGTTGCAAAACATGGTCTGGCAAAACATTCGTATATGAAGTAGTTTCACAATTAAAGACAATTAAAATATAACTACTAGTTCTTTTGAAAACATTAGAAATATACAAATTTACGTCCGTCTTTTCTAAATATGTGCGACAACAATGGAATTATATTAAAGGAATAATGTTATTGTTATATATATATATATATATATATATATATATATATATATATATATATATATATATACCTTTACACATATACATATTATTAAAATATATATAATATATATATACATATATATATATATATATATATATATATATATATATATATATATAATAGATATAAATATTCTAGACAAGGTGCATGGATCTTAAAAAGCAAAGAAAAAAGAGTATTTTTTGTAATTTCACAATTAACAATGAATTTGGAGGCCAGGTGGTCTTATTTGAAGTTTAATGTATGGAGCACCACACTTGTTTAGAAGGAAAATTTCCTAATCTGGAGACGCCGATTTAAATTAACTTTGCCTCTAATGGAAGAACCGTTTGCAGTCGGTGCAATGTTTTAAGGGGCGAAAGTTCACCTTGGATTCGGTTCACTTCTGGTTTGTATTTTATCGTTTCGATACACCAGTTGTATAAAGTATAGATAACATAAAGCGAAGACCTGAAAGTTTTACGTTAATCGAAATGTCATATCAAATTTACACGCCAAAAATTGCGACGTCGAATTGTAAAATTCAAATGTAGGGATTGTTATACTTTAAAGAAAAATTTAATTAATAACGGCAATATTTCAATCCAGAGACACCAATTTCCAGATAACTAACCCTAACATAACTATATAAGAAACTATTTCCAGTTGAATGTGATAGAAACGTTTTAGTGACGACGGATGCCTCTCATTCTTGAAAAATTGTTACCCCATACATATATTTCAAAAGAGAGTGTAATTGAACATTTAACAAGAAACTTCTGGCTACATGCGTTTCTATATAGCAGTTCATTTTATTTTAATTATTTTTTGTATTAGTCAATGCATTAGTTTTTAGAACATTTTCTTAAAATATTAACTTAGACAATATTTTAGTATTGTTATGAAGAAAATTTTCTATTTCAAATTTTTTTCTCTCATAATTACAGAAAAGAATTAACTAAACTGAATACTTCGCGTATTTTATTCATCTTCGTCATTGTTTATTAGTGGATCAATTGGTATGTACATACATTTATAAAAAAATACAGAATCATTTGCCTTTCTTGTTCAGTTTTTATAATCACATATTATTGTTTAGAGTCGTACTGGAATTGTTTCACGTGAAGGAAGCTTCTATATTTTTGTTATTGAAAATGTGAAAAGAATTATATGTAACTTTAATAATATCATATATTAAGTGAAAGTATTGTATATTGTGAACCTTTTCCTATTAGGGATACAGAATATAATTCTTACATATGTATATACATACAAAGATATTGCATAGAAAAATTCAGAAATGTTTTCACATTAATCAATAGTCGTGGAAATCGAAAAGATAGAATATTTTATATTTTTTGGTGTATTTCTTATCTGTGTGACAAATAGGCACTGCATTCTTCTTAGAATAGTTAAACATTATTTAACAACATGGTACGTCAGGCCTTGCTTCACGAACAATCGAGCAAAGAACAAATTCTTCAAATAGTTTCCTATGTAGTTCTGGAAGTTATTACAGGGGGTCGCCGGTCGATATTTTATAATTGTAAACCCGTGTTCTGTTCCAGTAGATAAATCGTTTGAACCTTTAGATGATGTAGGTATTATTTTGTACCACCTGAGGTCACCTAGGCTTTGTTTTTACCGCTTTTACTTGTTAGAATTCGCTGGAGGTCCTTATATACATTGTTCCCAACATTTCTGTTGACTAGCATCGTATTATATATTAATTATATTGCTTTTTTTCTTTGTGTGGTGGCTCGCGAGATGCACATGATGGGAAAAATATCCCATGGAATTCCTAAATACTTTTTAAGCATCCATAATATTAATGACTTACATCACACAGTCATTCTGTCAACTTTTAAAGATATAACAAGTTAGTTTCCCGATAATAAACATAAATTTCTCGGATGCCTGAATGTATACAGTTCCATGTTTTAAAAGTAGTACCACATAAATTTAAACTATCGTAAGATACACTATTAATTTTATAATTACGGGGTAAATGTGCTAGTTAAGTTAACCGGTAAAATATCGTTTATTATATAGATTTGATATTTGCTTGAAATGTCGTTCATAGTAGGATTTTATTTATTATTTAGTTTTGCCTATTAATTGACTATAGAATACACTGACGAAACTAAACTGTGTTTTGTACGAGTACAGTAAAAATCTAGAGTTTGTTTTATAAATTCCAATCGTAAGATATATGTACCTTATCTAGTGTATCTTGAACTAACTCTTCAGGAAACAGACATATCATTATCGAATGTATGTTCTTTCTAGTGTGCAAAATGTGATCAAAAGCATTTATTAATTAATAAATTAACTGTATGTAATTAGTTGCTTCGGTAGTTACACACGGAATTTTAGAATAAATCTACAAACAAATTAATCAATACTTTACCAATATTAATAAATTTATTATCCGATTATTACGTCAACTTCGAGTACGATTTTAGTTGTTCAATGATGTAGTAAACTTGGAACGCTCTTTCTAGTTTTTTCAGTCTCTCCATGACTCTATTAGTCATATTAGTTTTTATGGGTTTGCTCTATGATCTCACTTACTTCCTTCATTTTTGTCTTTCTAAACTTCTTCCTCTTAATCCTTCCTCTTCTATTTGAGCCGTTGTTCAGGTTACTGAGTTGACAAATCATAGATTTTACACAGTATCTAATTAGCTTTGAAAAGTTATATGTTTCTGCCTAGTTTGGCCAAAAAATTCACACCCTTCCTTTGTATTGCAGTTCCCATATATATATATATATATATATATATATATATATATATATATAAAACAAAAAATTGAACATCGCGATGATTCTCACGTCTTCGCCTGACCCTTATTCATCCCTATACAAAACTGGGCTTCACCATTGAACACCACTATATGACACTCACGTTCTAGTGCTCTGTAACATACAACACTCCAAACGTTGCTATCAGTGTTGAATTGTAAGTGGTAATACAAGATGTGGAAAGCCGAAGTCTCTGATTCGGCGATAAACGATTTGAAGGGCCATAGGACGACTTGCATTACCTAACAATAAATCGGCAGTTGTATATGTATGTACATATACATACATACACACACATGCACATATATATATATATATATACATACATCCGAATAGCTACTCAATTGATAATTAAATTTTATTTTAATATAAACACATGTATGTAAAACACAAACGTAAACAAATGAAAACCTAACACAATAAGCAATGTCTCAATTATGCAGACCGAATAGTATCATCTGAGTATCTTTAGTGTATGTGTATTGTGCGTCTCATAAGAATGATTTTCCTTTAATTTTTGTAAATGAATTAATATTTTCATTCCCATAAGCCAAAAACTGAAATATATGTATCCATGGTATAGTCATAATTGCCATATTTTTGAATATCCATTTACATGTCGTCCTTATACTGACGTTATTAATCAATCTGAGAGCATTTTTCTGTATTTTGAAAATTTTTATGATTCCTTTGAACCACCCCATATTAATATACAATACATATGTAATTTCTTCTATCCTGCTTGGTCGTACGCAATTTCCTCGGCCTATTTCCACTAGATGTTCCTTCTCTCTAGCAATTTTCCTATTTTACTGTTCCCACTTCTGCGAGGCCTTCGTCTTTTCTACTTATCATTTTCAACTTTCCATATTTATTTGATCATTCTCTCATCATCGTTCATTCATCAAATGTTGCAAACACTATATAACTATCTTCTTTTCACTTTATTACTTGTTTCACCTGCCGGATGTAATTGTTTGTATATTTATCTCTCGTTGTCACTCGTTTTACAGCGGTTAAGTATTTAATTTCCCATGCTTTGTTTTACTTGTGTCTCTATCGTTCGGGGTCCATGTTTCACTGCCATTTTAGTTTTAGTATATAGAGATTAATAAATACCAGTATTTTTTTTCTTTAGCAATTTCCTTTTTCCTCATAATTGTTTTATTTACAATAGAGAATTTGTATACTTGGTTATTTGGATATGTCCCCATTTTCACCCGGTATATCTTTGTTGTTCTTGATTTTAGCGACAACTAGGTAATAATCTGTAAAAATTTATCTTTTCTTTTTTACATGAACATCGTTTAATAAGTCTTAATCTCATTCTGTGCTATTAATGAATTAAAAATTGATTTTTTAATCTACTTTCCATTATTATAAAATGTATTGCAAACGTGTTATTTGCCAAACAGGAATCGATTATCCTTTTCTCGTTATTATTTTTATTTATCTCATTAACTTTGCTATATAATAATTAGTTACGTTATTGGATTCTACCTTCCCATTGAAGTCACTGATTATTATAATTTTATGTTTTTAATTCTGTTCGGGTGTATGCCTTTTGTGGAACTTTCTTTTATCTTTGTATCCCTTAAATCCAGTACTTTCATATTTTCTTTTTATAACTCTCACAAGTTCTTACTCTTTGCTATTTGATTTTTGTAGATTTCATACTGTCATTCTCCATATATTTCTTCTATTAATTTCTTCCCTATTCTTATCCTTAGACAAGTTCTTCCTGTATCCATCCTGCATCAGTCTCTCCATGATTTAGTCTTTCTTGCTTCAGATCGTTCAGAATCACCCGCGAAATAATGGAACATCGGTGGAAATAGAATTCATCGTTTTTCAATCGTTTTTCTCCTTAGCTGCTCTTAACATTTCTCATCTCCAATTTCTTTAATGTAAGATCGAATTTAGTATATATTGTATCCCCTTGTTTGTTTTTAAAATTGTTTTATTTTTTAAAATCTCTATTCAGAAAATCTTCAGCTCAATTTTCTTCATTTTCTCTATTTGTGCTTTAGTTTTCTACAAACTGCTTTTGGCGTCTAACTTGAGTCCTTTCACTACCAGATAGTTTCTTTTACCTTCTTTTTTGCAGATTTCTAGTGTTATTTCCTTATTTCTTCATTTTTTGCTTGACATTCCTTGATTTCTTCTTAACGTTTTCATTCTCATTTTTTTTGTAGCGTGGTCTTTCTTAAATTTTGGTTTTAAAACATTATCGCTTATAATTTTATCTTCTCTTGTAATACTAAAAAAATTCCGTAGATATACAAGGGGTTCTACAAAAGTTTTGCATATTGCGCAACCGACTGGTAAGTTTATACACCTGTTCAAGTCTATATTGTAGCTAAAAGTTCAGCGTCTCTGTATTAATTAATTCCAAACTGTGGCCTATCTCCACTAAATGTTCTCTCCCTAGCTGCGGTAGTATAAAGAACTTGTTGTACAAATAAAATTATAACATATATGGTACTCCATTTTTTGACCAAATTCCAAAAATTGAGTTACTAGTTATGCTATAATTTTATTTGCGGATTAAATATTAATCAGTGTTTGGAAGAAATGGCGCCTGTTCTAGAAGATGATTCTATTAGGGCCGTGGTCTAAGTCAGTATATGTTTTACCGCCTAGCGTCGTTCATGGTTCATGAGACCACTGATTATATTGATAGCACTTGATTAATTCTTTTATCGATTGGCTTTTGAATAAAATATCGGACTTGAGAAATAAATGCATGAAAATAAAGGATTCAATACGTTTCTTATAAGAAGCATCAAGCTGGTATACCTTCAATACTAGTTTGGTCAAAAGCGGTGTACGTGAATTGAATATTGAAAAAAATGACTCTTGCACTAGAAGATATTTGTCCACATCGTGCGACACTATTCAGGTGATAGTAGAAGATCCAGAACGGAAATAACGCATTGAAATATGCTTCAAGGTCTGGATGCCCCACCTTATCTTTTATCGAGAATAATATTGACACAGTCTTAAAAGATACATCAAGTTTGTTTACTCTAGAAAATTGACGCTTCAACCGACGAACAGATGCACAGTGCACTTCATGGTGCCACTAGATGCTCGAAAAATTTAAATGGAGTATTTCGTTGTTGACGACACCTTGAGAAGAGACTAAACTGGATTTCGCTACTATCATGTGCCTATTAAAGCTCATATCAAAATTTACTTCATTGAAAATGAAACCATGCCCATCTCTGTACAAAAATTTGAATTCATTGAAAAAAAATTGTGGTCGTTTTCTTTACCGTGAGAGGAGTTATGAAACACGTGATGTTGGAAACGCAGAAGAGAATCGCCGCAAAATAGTACATAGAGAAGTATCTACCCCGAGTTGCTGAAGTAGCATTCATTCTCGCTTGAGATCAAGCCCCTGTTTTATACAATGACAATGCTCTAACCGCTCTAACTCTTGGTTTCAATATTATTTAGCAGAACCCGTGCTGCAAGATCCACTTTATAGCTCAGATCTTACAGCGTGTGATTTTTCATATTCCTCAATATGAATTAACGGGAATGACAAATAATGGAGGAATGTGGTGGAAATTGTTTTGAAAGATTGTGACAATTAAAACTCTTAAGCAAGTTTTATCGTTCCTGTATTGTTTTTGTAATATATGTATATTTTATTTTTAATGCATTTCGTAAATACTGTTTTCGCATTTATACGTGAGGATTAGTATAAAGATGGCATTGAATATCTCTGTTTATAGGAATATTTATGTTCCACATAAGTGTATATTTTATGGGATAATTTTATTTCAGTGACACTATCTAATCTGTCATTTAGATTTGCTTAAGTATTTCGAGCATATATATTTCAATATATTTGAAAGTTTTTATTTGTCTTTCTTTGTTTTGAAGGAGAGCTATCGTGATTTATCACTGTTAAGACTGAAATTCAGATTTAGAAATATATTGATGAAGCTAGATGTTATCAGTTGTAACAATGTTTGGAAAACAAATAGGTGTTATATAACAGTTCTAAATTATCGATAGCTGTTTGCGTTCTTTCATGTTTTTGGCAATGATTCTAAATTCACAGTACATAGAATATAATTCATAGTTTTTCAGAAGATGGTGCTAGTACAAAGGGTACTAGGAAAGTTTTGCAATACGACTTTGTTTATTTAATTTTTTTAAAGTAATTTCCTCTACACTCAATACACCTCTTCATCCTCCGAAACGTATCTTTAAACCAGTTCTGCCACGTTTCACTAGGGAGTAAAGCACACTCGTTGTCCCAAGCCCGCAGAAGGTCCCCATCACTGGAAAACCGCCTCCCTTTTAGCTTCATTTTCATATGCGGGAACAGTGCAAAGGCGCAGGGAGCAAAATCTGGACTGTAGGGAAGGTGCTCGAGAAGTTTCAATCCTATCGTGGTCAAATATTCGGTGCAGGCTTTGGCACGGTGAGCTGGAGCATTATCGTGATAGAGGAATCAGGTGACCAGTCTTGACTTTGGTCGCAGGTTCTTCATAGATCCAATGATTTTAGGCAGGCACTGTTTGGTATACCACTTAGCTGTGACTGTCTTCTGTGTGTCCAAAACGACGCGTTCCACAATTCCACTCGATTTGAAAAATACAGCTATCATTTTCTTTACAGATAAGGATTTTCTGACAACTACGGGTGTGTCCTCAACATCAAAGACCCAAACTTTGTTTTGAGCTTTGGTCAGCACATCGTAATAGAACAGCCAAGTCTCGTCACCTGTCACGATGTTGTTCACATACCGAGATTGTCCCTTATTAAACTTCTGCTCTTCAGTCAGTCGATGCGGCACCCAGAGAGAACAAAGTTTCTTTGATCATACAGAATCTAACGAATTGCTTGTGCATTTAGGCTTGAAGTACCCTCTACCTGTTGGTAGGTCCCTCGCCTGTCCTTGCCAAGCATTTTCCTCACAGTAGTAAAGTTTTCCTCCGTAACTGACGTTCGTGGTCTTCTCGGCCTCTCAGTATTCTCCACAGTTAAATTTCCCCTTCGGAATTCTCTATACTACCTGAATATCTTTGTGCAATATGGACGAACATCACCTAGTGCAAGAGTAATTTCTTCGAAGCACTGGTCTAAGTTTAAACCACGCACGAAATTATAACGCAAAACTGCCCTTATCTCATTTCATGATCACTATGCCATCGCAAACACTTTACACTTTCACTGCTAATGAATAACTGAGCCCAACGACATGGCGCGGCGGCTACTATCTACGTATGAACATGTCTCAACATGCAGCGACAAGCAGCTTCCTACGATTCATTGTTGCGTCATATTGCAAAACTTTCCTTACTTACTTACCCTTTGTAGTTGAGTCTAATTTCCGCTAAATTATTCTCGTATATTTAAAGGTTATTTTTATTTTAATTTAACAGTTTTGTTTTTGTTTAGTTACTTTTTATATCGTAATCCTGCTGCCAGGTCACCTGTACTCTATGTAATAATGATAATTTTATTTGTTATTATTGCATATTCATTTAAATAGTATATACTAAGAAATTTACATCGGTTTTGATTTGTATAAGAATAATTGGCTGGTTGCAACTTTATATTTATTTTTACTATTGCGTATTTTATTTGACAAATTATTGCTTACAGCAGGTGTAAAAACTTCAATTGTGTAACTGAAAAAATATGCTAATTAATTTGTACGTTGTAATAAATTAATTAAATAATTACATAAATCGTCGGTCGGCAAACTTCTCTCACAGGTGTTCGTTTTTTATTAATGATCTATAATTTAAACGTTACCTGTGATCTTTCGATCTTGGATATTATCGACGACCTTGTTGTGTCATAAAACTTTGAAAATTCGTTGAATACTTACCGATAGATAACATCGCATTATTAAGTGTGCAAAATACATTACATATTACGTATATATATATATATATGTATTGCTGTAATTTTTTATTTTAATTTGGTAGAATACAGGATTTTATTTCTTAAATGTTGGACATCGACATCTTTTATTGCGTCGATCTTGGAGAAATTAATTTAATAAATAATTAAAACAGTAAAATCAACTTGAAAAATCTTAATGCTATATATGTACAGGCAAAAAGCATAAGCAGTATATGTATGTCTTGTACAAACTGTGGAAACATGTAGTTTAATTACTATTTCTTAATTTAATTTTATTTCTTTGCCCAATTGTGATTTTGATTTAACATAATGACTAGAGTATAGAAAAATTATGTGTAAGATTGTGCCGTAGTTCTTAACTATGGACGACAAACACAAATAAGAATGCATTTCAGTGCTCAATTTACTTTTAGAGTTTAATAATAACGGATGATGAAACTCAAACTATTATACATCCGAAGAAAACAAAGACTAGAAGCTTTCGCGAAAGGTTATGTCTAAGTATGTTTTGGGACAGCAATGAGATTCTCCTTATTGATTATCGTCGAAAAGATAAAACGATAACAGGCGCTTATCATGCATTCCTTTTAAATCAACTGTATGATAAAATGCATAGGAAATTCATGTCATTAATTTCAAAAATTCGGTTGATGAACTTTAAACCATCAGCAACTGAATTTCATTTTACAATTATCAATGAAAATTAGAAATAGTAACGCCTAAATTAGTACCTCAAGAGACGCTCGAAGTAGAGAAAAAGTTCTTAGAATTATGGTAGAAATATGAAATATAGGACTTTAGACAAATAACAAGCGATTAGTGATATAAGATATGGGTCAAATCCTAAAACTTCCAATTTTTGGAGAAATGCAAAGGGTACTAGGAAAGTTTTGCAATTCAGCTCTGTTTATTTAAATTTTTCAAAGTAATTTCCTCTACACTCAATACACCTCTCCATCCTCCGAAACCAATCCTTAAACCAGTTCTGCCAAGTTTCACTAGGGAGTAAAGCACACTCGTTGTCCCAAGCCCGCGAAGGTTCTCATCACTGGAAAACCGACTCCCTTTAAGCTTCATTTTCACATGCGGGAACAATGCAAAGTCGCAGGGAGCAAGATCTGGACTGCAGTGTGCTGGAGAAGTTTCGATCCTGTCGTGGTCAAATATTCGGTGTAGGCTTTAGCGCGGTGAGCTGGAGCATTATCGTGATAGAAGAACCCGGTCTCCGTTCTTGATTTTTGGCCGCAGGTTCTTCATAGGTTCAATGACTTTAGGCAGGCACTGTTCAGTATACCACTTAGCTGTGACTGTCTTCTATGTATCCAAAACGACGCGTTCCACAATTTCGCTCGATTTGAAAAATACAGCATCTTTCATTTTTTTCTTTACAGGTCGGGACTTCTGACAACTACGGGTGTGTCCTCATCATCAAAGACCCGAACATTGTTTTTAGCTTTGGTCGGCACATCGTAATAATGCAGCTAAGTCTCGTCACCTGTCACGATGTTGTTCACATACCGAGATTGTCCCTTATTAAACTTTTTTAACATCTCCCGGCACCAAGTCACACGTCGTGTCATCTGTTCTTCAGTCAGTCGATGCGGCACCCAGAAAGAACAAAGTTTCTTCACGTGCAAATGATCATGCTCATTGAAAATGCGCAAACGAGTGAACTTTTGATTAGTCGTAAGCAATCGCGGCACCCATCTTGCTGAAAGCTTGGAAAGGCCCAATTCTTTGGTTAAAATGTGGTGTACGCATTCTGTTGAAATGTTTATCATGTCTGCTATCTCTCTCACTTTGAGTCGTTGATCTTGCGTAATAATATTATGGATTTTTATAATCATTTCCTTAGAAGTCACGATTTTGGGTGCCCCAGAGCGCGCTTCATCAACACAGCTTGTTCTATCACGTTTAAATTCATTTACCCATCTACTTATTGTGGCGGATGATGGGGCAGATTCACCTAATGTTTCCCGTAACTCATCTTTTATTTCGGTAGCTTTCATACCCTTAATTACGAAGTATTTAATCACCGAACGATACTCTGCTTTTTCCATTTTAACAAAATGACGTGTTGCTTCTTTTTCAATCAGCTGTCAAAAATAAACTAATCAACCGATTTATCTAAATATCGGAATGTAAACATATAAATAGCCAACCTAAATTACAGTGCATTTGTTTTACCAATTAGAGCGCCACCTATGTGTCATTCTCATTACTTGTCAAACTATCCTCGTATTTAAACCACGCACTAAATTATAACGCAAAACTGCCCTTATCTCATCATCGTGACCACGATGCCGTCGCAAGCACTTTACACTCTCACTGCTAATAAATAACTGAGCCCATCGAGATGGCGCGGCGGCCACTATGCGCGTATGGACATGTCTCAACATGCAGCTTCCTACAATTCATTGTTGCATCATATTGCAAAACTTTCCTAGTACGCTTTGTATTTAATAATCAATACGTTCGAAAGTCTTGGTAAGGTCGATATATGTAGATACTTATGTATAATGTTTAAAACAAAATTGAACATAAAATGTAACGGTTTACAAAGTGATGAGCGCAGTTCTCAACTAAAAAAAGGATATGCTCATTACTTGCAACGAAAGTATTTTAATTTTCTCAGTGGTCTGAGAACTTCTACTTTAAAGATAGAAAAAGTATTAACTAATTCTGCTAATTTTAAGAATGTAAATGGCTTTGGAATTTTTCGGCATTATCTTCTTCCAAATAAGCTATAGTAAATGTGATAAAGCTCTCTTCAATATATACTTTGACATATAACTCATTAGACGTACCCTAAAATGATACGTAAGAAATATCTTCAAAAATTGACACTACGAAATCTAAAAAAATATTTAAAAATTACTTCAATGTTGGAGAAATGATCATCACTGCTTCCCTGCTTACAGAAAGAGGTGCTACGGAATATTTTATACATACCAAATACATACTTTAGTCTCAGTGGTCGTGACAAGCTGAAATAACTTTCTGAGTATTCATCACAAAAACGCATAACTTATAAATTTACGCAAAACACATTTGCTTACCACAAAATATTGTTACCAATATTATGTTTGATATACAATAAATATTGTAAGCGGAGTGACTTTAATGATTCAAAACGAGAGCCAGTGAAATACGCATGGTAATGTAATATGAGTTTTTGTCAAGGTTATAAACTTTGCAACGTTATTTCGAAAATTCTGTGGTGGAGAAGAGTGATCTGAAAGCGAGTGTTGGAATAGGCCTGTGAGGTTGGTCAACTATGAAGTTTTAAAGATTTTTAGTGGATCCAAATTAAATATCTAGTGGACTGCAGATACATTATTAATAATATTACAATACCACAGCATCCTTGTATTAGTTAATAACTTTGTCTTATGAGACTTTTTAGAGACTTAAGGAATAATTAAGTGTGCATTATTTTCTAGACCGGTTATTGATAAGTCATGAAAGAAATGGATATTATATAATTGTAGGAAAATATATTAACGGTAACAAGAAGTTAGAATAATGATAATAATAATAGTAATAACAACAATAGTAATACTAGTTTTCACGTACTCTTTTGGCATAATTAAGTGATCCAACAGAGAACTAGAACAGTCCAATGGTCTTTATAGAACAAGACTAACAAAATATTGTATGTTACATCTAAATTCTTGTATAGAACGAATTACTACAGCCAAAAAAGAAGGGGTATAACAGATATACAAACATTACACAACACAAATACTATATTTAAGAAAATATTTTCGAAACAAGAAAATGTAGAAGAAAAAAATGAAGTAATAATCACATGAGAGAAATGGTTCAAAAAAAATTTTATACGGCACTCATTCCAATATCATGATATTGGAATGAGTGCCGTATATATGTATAATATATACGTCGACGTTGTGAAAGATTTGTACGTCTAGAGAGAGATTATATTGAGTAGTAGCAGAAGTGACAACTTTCTCACATAACTTGTTAAAACAAAAATTAGTAAACCTTAGAACATAATCATTAGTGTCCATCTGAAAAAATATAATACATTCACTCAAGTTCAATCAATCAAGTTTGAAAACCTGAAATATGACAGCATTCTAAATCAGATAATCCGAAATCTTCCATGTGTAAATGGGTGTATAAAAATAATGACAAAATAATTTTAATCTAAAATTTAGTAACGCGAATAAAATAGATTCTGTTCCATATATGCATGATAAGTTAAAGAACACCGGTACATACTACTATTAATTGGTTCTACAGTATAGGGTATATCGTAATTCAGAATAAAGAAAAGTTCTTTATAGTTTTCTCGAGCATACATGTGTATATTTAGCAAGACTCGTTAAATTTAAAACATTTTATCAGGGTAGATTTTTTGATAGCAAGAATCTAATAGGTCAGGTATTTCTAAAATAAATAATAAATACTATAATTTTGAAATACAACTTGAAATAAATTTATTTATGTAAAGCGAGATATTCTATATACTTATATGTAAAAATTTCTGTATTTAAATCACAAAATAAATATTCTTTTATGTTAAACTCATTTGTACGTTAAAATTAATTAATACGTTGTTCATTAACTATGTATATGAATTCTCTTGTTCTTTCCTTCGTACATTCGTATGTTAGAATGAAAGAGCGAAGTAATATTTTAACATTATTTTTCTGTATCGAAAAGTTACAATAAGGCCACAAAGAATCGTTTGTTAATAACACCTGATGAGATGTGAATTCCTTCAAACACGTAATAAATAGAGTGTTATTAACATTTGAATGATTCTTTTAACATTCATCTAATGGCAATTCACCGAAATTTTAAATTGCTCTATTTTCGCACTGGCGACTTTGTTACCGATTTTATCGAGATGAAATGCCCTTGTTCTTCCCTTCGTACATTCGTATGTTGGAACGAAAGGGGAAGGTATTATTTTTTCATTATTTTTCTGTATCGAAAAGTTACAATAAGCCCACAAAGAATTTATTGTTAATAACACCTGATGAGAGGTGAATTCCCTAAAACACGTAGTAAACAGGGTGTTATTAACATTTGAATGATTCTTTTAACATTCATCTAATGGCAATTCACCGAAATTTTAAATTACTCTATTTTCGCACTGGCAACTTTGTTACCGATTTTATCGAGATGAAATGCCCTTGTTCTTTCCTTCGTATATTCGTATGTTGAAATGAAAGAGGGAGGTATTATTTTTTCATTATTTTTCTGTATCGAAAAGGTACGATAAGCCCACAAAGAACTGTTCGTTAATAACACAAGTGTACTTGATGAGAACTAAACTGTTTGAAACGCTTAGTAAACAAGTTGTTATTAACATTTGAATGATTCTTTTATGTACATGAATGTTTAAATATTCATGATTAAATAGTATAACATGAAATTAAAATTATAATCTTAGAATTTGAAGTGTATACATTCGACTTCCTGAATTTCGAAAAATAAATACATAAAATTACTTATTACGTAAGGGAATATCGTAAGTATGAATCAATAATTCATATAATAGCACCACTTTGGAACTTTAACTCTATATCGGATTTGTTATAGATTTATCTGGATTCTACTGATAATTCTAATAAAAAATACAAGTTTAATAAAATAACTTTTAGAGGATGTCTCAACACTCCATCGATTTACGCATATTTTTGTATATCAAAACAGTTTACCAATATTCCCTATTTCTTTTAATTTTGACTTTTGAAAAATTAAATACAAGTTTAATTAAACAAAATTTAGGGACT
Source organism: Dermolepida albohirtum (assembly GCA_031893035.1). Classification (NCBI taxonomy): domain Eukaryota; kingdom Metazoa; phylum Arthropoda; class Insecta; order Coleoptera; family Scarabaeidae; genus Dermolepida; species Dermolepida albohirtum. The sequence continues at coordinate 9,269 of JAVIWB010004152.1, read as the reverse complement.
ATTTCAGCTCTCCGTCATTTTATGCATTACTTTGTATATGATAAAGTTCAAAATTATATTTAATGTTTTAATTAAAATAAGGAAAATGCAAAAGTTTCTAATTTCAAAATAATTATTTTAATTATTTCTAAACTATATCTGTTATAAATACCTTTCGTTTTCATAAAACGTTTCAAATTTAGTATACTATGAAAAACGTTTAGATATGCCATTGATGTAAAAAAATGTAAGTTATTGTAATACGATAATAACATTAAAAAGAAACATCTAGAAATCTTGAGGAGTCAGGCGAAACTCCTACACGTAGCCATCTTTGCCTTTTTATTTTAAATCTTCGTGCTTCCTCGATCTCTTGTGACGATTCTCCGAACATTTGGATTTTCATATCAGTACTACCTCAATTTTTACGGCGCATCATAGAACCATATTGATGTATATCAGTCTTTAATTAACTTCGATAATACTTGAATCTGGATTGTAAATTTAATTAAAAATACCAGATTTTATTTTACAGCAAGGTTTCAATTATCGTTTTCATTTATTTTCTCTAAATTTTGCTGACATTGCTATTGACATTACATTACTATGACAGTTCTATTATTGGTTTGTTTAACCAATATCCACATACTTGCTATATACATACGTGGGATCTCTTTTAAATTTGGTATAGTGGGACATAGAGGGCGCCATTAATCAAATGTCAGCACTAAATATTAACCTCAGTTTCAGTGCGATACTTACGTGTTGTATCTACAACAACCAGTCAATGTTGACAAGTTAGTTGAAAAATAAAATTAAACATTTTCGCGGAATAATTTTTTATAATTTTCGAAGATAATTATCTAACAAGAATGCCTCACCGAGTTGGTTTCTGTTTCGGGCATGAAGCACCACTTCAGTTAACAATTTCTTGTAGGTATGGAGAATTCAAACGTGGACGGATTAGTCTTAGCGACGATCCAAGAACAGATGCACCGAAAACGGCGGTCACTCAGGAAAACGTTGATGCTGTGTGCAAGATTATCAGCGAAGATCGTCATGTGACATATTGCCAGATTGAAGCATTATTGAGGATTCTAAGGTCTCAATTGAAAAAATTTTGCAAATTTTGTGTGTAAAAAAATTAGATGCCCGTTGGATACCGTATCTTTTGAACAAAGAACAGAAAGCAGCTAGGGTGAATTGGTGCTAAAAAAATCTAGATCACTTCAACGCTGGAAACTCTAAACACGTGTACAATATTGTCAATGGTGATAAATCTTGAATTTACTCATATGAGTCAGAAAATAAATGCCATCCCGTCTGTTTGGGTATTCCAATGTGAAGAAAAGTCGACAAAAGTCCTCCGTTCTCGAATTGTCTCTAAAAAGATGGTCGTGACATTTGTGTCGAAAGTAGGTCATGTAGCAACAATTCCTCTACAAGATCAAAGAACTGTTACTGTCGATTGGTATACAACCATTTGTTAGCCGCACGTCATCGTTGAGCTTCGAAAAACCAATCTCGAACGACGAATCATCCTCCACCAAGACAATGTAAGTTCACACACAGCACGCAAGAGAATTGAATTAAATTTTTAACGCAACAAGACGTCGAATTGTTGTTCATCCTCCGTACAGTCTGGGCCTAAGTCCCAACGAGTTCTTTACCTTTCCGAAAATCAAAAATTGACTGCATAGTTAATGGTTTCAATCATTAGAAGGAGCAGTCGATACTTCCCAAAACGCAATTTTAACTGTACCAACATGCAAAAGTGCATTAGTCTTCGTGGAGAGTTCTTCAAAAAGCAATGAAGTCTTTAAAAGTTATCTACTGTTTCATTTCAGTTTTATATGCAAAACTTAAAAGACAGCTTACGTATTTAAACAATGTTTGATATTTTTAAAACAAGATTTTATGATCGCTGATTCAGAAAAATGCATTCCCTTCTTTACATTTAATTTGATCCGCTACTCCTTGAGCGAAATCTACTAAAACATTTGCGGACTATTTACTTCATGACTTAGTATTAGTCCGCTTATTGGCCGAGGTGAGTTGGTAAGTCTTATCTGAGCTATACATTAAAGAATGATTAATACTAATTCATTCAATTTATAGGAATAGAGTATATACAAGAAACGCTAGAAATATAGGAAAAGAAGTTTAATAGAGAAACATGAAGAATTTAGCAGACCTAAATTACAAAAAGCTAATGAAGATGCTTATAGACAGATAGATTTGTCATTATAATTATATATGTATAGTAATAGCTAGAATTGACCAGAAGAGTAAACATTAAGAGCAATTGCCCACAACCAACTGTGTACATATAAAATTTACATGAAACTTTTTTTTATAAAAGTTATTATATGTGCAAAAATAGTGTTGAAGTACGCTTTGTGATAATTAGTATTTAGTTATTACTCCTAGGTGTTCTTGAAATGTATACTTTTTTTGTATGAAAGTGTCTATCTAACGGCTAAATAAGTGTATGATAATGATCTCATTTTTGAAATAGAATAAACTACCAGGTTTTCTTGAAACTCGATATAATTATTATATTTTATTATAATTGGATTATTAGTTTTTTAATAGAAATGAATGTAGGTTATGTAGTATTTTTCAATTATTTTATATGTGGATTCACTGGTAAAACTTGTACATTTTGTTTTCAATGTTAAACACGGATGTAGAATTAATGTGTTCGTTATAATGATACCTCTACTTCACGAATGGAAACATTAAAAAGAATGAAAGGAAAAAAAGAAAGGAAACGAGCAGTTTACATATTTAAGTTACTGTTACAGCGCATTTAGTAAAGATGTGTGTGCCGTGCGTATATGTCTGTGACGGTGTGTGTATTTTTAAATATTTTGTTAGATGTGTAGGGTCTATTAGAGACGGTATAACAAGTGCTGGGCTTAACTGTCGGTACTTTAGAAGAATACTTAAGTCCATATACACACCGTGGCCGTTTACTCGCCTGACTTCTGATCAAACAAATCAAATACGAGCTATTTGTTTATAACATTCCAGTAGTGTTTTAAAACGTGTGAAAACAAACTTACGGGAAACTCTCCCGACCTGGGCGTGTATTGTCCATAGTTTGAACGTATATTTGACCATCATTATGTGGGTATAGTAATTGAATCGGTATTTGAGGTTTTAGAGCGAGTTAATGACATCATTTAGTACTCAAAAGTCCTGAACAATATGAAGCACGGACAGAATATTTTTTCTTTCCTAATAGAGAAATAATTCGAATTGGACAAATTATTTTAACTATGAAACTTTGATTTTTTTGAATTATAATAAATTAGAAATTATACATTCGCTTAGTGTTACATTTTATTAAATATGTGCGTTATTACGATTGATTTGTCTTAAAAATCCACATTTCTGAAATTATAATGGTGAATATTTTACGAAGAAATGAAATCAACCATCCTAAAGTATTTTACGAAATATTAAAATTTCTGTAGTACCTTAACTTTGATCAGAAGTCGAATTTTAACTTTTCTATCAGGCATTTGGAAGGAATCGAAAGATTTTCTCATACGAGAAGTAATTCAGAATAATGAGTTACGAGAGGAATTCGGAATGTTTTCGGCTTTCAAGTGAAAGTCAACTTTTCTCTATGTTCGTCGGAGTTAAACTTACAAAATATATTTTACCATTTGGAACGCCGATCATCGAATGTCAATTTATTTAATTTGCTCAATCTAAACTCAAACTAAATGCAGGCATCTGACATTTTGTAGCACACAATCTCATGATCATACTTGACAAATATATTAATGGTTTAGTTATATTTACGCTATCTTTGTGTCAGGTTGAGAATATTCTAAACTCTCTATCGTATTAACCTTTTAAGCAACAGCAGTAAAAAATCTCTTTACATATTTATTTCAATATTTATGTAGGAGTTTAAATACGATTTTTCTAAACTTTTCCGTCTCGAGCTGTATTTATTACTTTATACTGTGTTTATTTTTCTCTACGCTGCTATCCTCACTGCGTTTTGCCAGGTTTTTCTAGATTTTACACTTTCCCTTCTTCGTTTCGGCCTGGCCTCATACAAGCTTGTTATCTGTTAACCTGCACATATGTCGTAACTACTAGTTGTCTTTCCTGGATATTTTTGTTTTTGATCTTAAGTTGTACTCTGTATGCTTCTATTTCTTATTCGATCTGGTCTTGTTTTCTTTATATTTACCTCGAAAACCTCATTTCTTTCGCATTCATTTTGCTTAAACTCCCTTTTATTCCTATCCATGTTTTGCATCTATATGATAGCACTAAAGATTTTATTTTTTCCATCTGGGTTTTTACTTCTTATAGAATTCTTTTTACAAAGAATGTCTTTCGGCGTATTAAATACCATCCCCATACTTACATTAATTTCCTCTTCCCATCTTACATTCGCGTCTATAACTACTTCCAAGTATTTGAAACTCTTTATCTACTTGTAGTTTATTTTTCTTTGTTCTTGGGTTAGTATTCCGAGGTTATGTTGTAAGCGCTAAGGGTCAAAATTGACAAATGTCGTATTCGTTCGGTCATACTTGTGTTATCTCTGTGTAAGGTTAAAAACATTATCTCCCTCTCGTATTAGCCATTTAAGGGCCAACAATAAAATTTATGAATTCATGTTTCAATGAAATCAATACCAATATTAGTATTTGAATGGTATGACTTCCAAAAAACCTAACAATGAAGAGAAAGAATAAATAGAACAAGTGGATGTTTCTAAGTACCTGGGGATGTTAATTTAAAAAGATGGATTCATCTAATATTAAGTCAACGAAAGAATATTTAGTTTTAACAAAACACTTATCAGGACAGTACAGATTTTCATTTCCAAATGTGTATAAAACTGCATTTAGACCAATTTTAATCTACAGTTGTGAAAGTTGGGTGTCATCGATGTAAGTTAAAATAAAATACAAGCTATAGATATGAATTCTTAACAGTAGTTAAAGAAATAATTAGCAAACATACAAATAAAGACACAGTAAGAGATGAAGTATAACAGGTCAAATGTATACGGGAAATTATAGTTCGGCATATATAAGGAAGATAGAGGATCATGAAAATTTGGAGTGGCGAAATGCCCTCGGTCCTAAAGAAAAGAGGGAAGACATGGAACTAACGACATAAAAGAGAATGAGAAGGAATGGCAGAGACAGCATTCCTTTTCATCATCAAATTTATTAGTAATATGTTCTTTACTCAAATATATTAGTTCTTGGTAGACGCATGGTAGACAAAAATGTGATTCTACTTCCGTGTGCTGAGAATATTACAAAAAGTTAAAAGGGCTCACTAACCTATTACAAAAGAACTCTCGTTTACCGTTACTCTGTCAAAGAGGTATTCTAGAATATTTTGAGTATGTAGTTTAAAGGCCTACACAAATTATATAAAAAATCATCATAGTTTGAGGATTTTTCAAATTACATGAGCTTTATTCTTGTATGTAGTATTTCGTGCAGAAAATAGGGTAAGCTAGGAAAGCTTGATATAGTGCGAAATATAGTATTAAAGGTCACGATCCAATGATGTCATATTTAAAGAGAAGAAGAATTTGTCAAAAACTTTACTATACTTTAAATGATTCTGCTATAGTTGTTGGGATTTCCGGTTTACGAAAATTGTCATAAGAACTTATAAGATGTAGTTAAAAAGGGAATGAGAAGTTTACTGAGTTGTTCTCCTAAATGCTTATAAATAGTAGACAGACAAAATATTCATTATTTTACATAATGCAGAATCAGTGGAGTCAAGAAAAGATAAGGTAATGTTTTTACTTTGTCGAGCTTCCCGTCTAATAATTCATTGTCGATTATGTTTTCTTCGTCTTTTACTTCGAAACAATTTAATTTTGCATTTATAATGATGCATTTCGTGACTTTCAGTATATTTGGAAGTCTTATGGTACATAAGTAGAGGACTGAAACAAAATAGATACTACATAGAACTTTGTTAAGAAAAGGATACTTTCAGATAATTCATTTCGTCTTTTTATAAGCCCATGAAGCTAGAATGGCAATAAGCGTTTAATATTGGAAGAAATGTATATTGTTAAAACATAAGCAATAATTAGATGGAAATGTTAATTCAATAAGTGATTTAATTAAAGAAGCGACAATATTGTTGCTGCGACAAAAAAGTTCTTATAAATTTCCGGAGGCTTTTTTTCGTTAATTTACAATCTAATATATAAATAACTATTATTATTTCTCAACAACTCAGTGCTGAATTACGTAAATACTAGATATAATTGTCATTATATCTAATATTAATATAGTTTTGGTTTTCATATGTCTGTTTAAATAAATATGTATTGTATTATTGCATATTAGAAAAATATGGTTTTCACCATTATTGCAGAAGTGTGATTGTCGTACTCGTAATGTGTGTAGAAAATTCGTTCAGTATTAGAGTTAGGAATTTGTATTTAATTTTCAAAAATATAAAAACTTTTATTATATCATCATAGCTTCTTCAACATTTTTCTCATATTTCACTAACCTTTAGATGAAGATCAATATAATGTAATTAGCTTCAAGAATGATAGACATTACACATCTTCGGTATCTACCGTCCTATCAGAGGGTTAACTTATTCTCGACTAATTTCAAACTTGTCGATAGGTCCGTGTGAATTATTAGAGGCCAGCCCTTGTCTTGACTAATTTGTTCCAATTCCCTTTTGTCCAGTGGCGCTCTCAATTCACTCGCATTTGTATGAGTGTGTCCGCATATCTATGAGTGTATGTGTTATTTGTGTGAGTGTGTCCGCAAACGTGTTTATCTGGGGTGGCATTAGAGACAAGGTTTCTTTTTTTCGAGAGTATAGAAGACAGACGGTCAATTCCATAGATCGGACCGTCAGATAGGCGACTGTGGAATGCCATTTTTTCCAAACCCAATAATATGAAATTCGTGTTTGTACTGATGTTTATACATATATATATATATATATATATATATATATATATATATGTGTGTGTATATATGTATATATGTGAAGAAACAGGTGAAAGAGAAAAAGAGAGGATTCACTCACGAAAATTTCTTAACTACCGCTCATAATTTCTGAACCTAGTATAGAGATAACATGCATACCGTCAGTTATTAACACCGATTTGAGGATACTGGACTCACCCATTCTAGCACTTCGGGTGTCAGATGACTTTTTGGTTTACAAGTAATGTATAAAAAAGCTTTGTGTACCATCGTTAATTTTTCATATACAGAAAATAGTTCCAATGTCGTCATAAGAATATTTTAGAATTTATTCAATTTAGTTAGAATATTCAATGTAAGGACTCAGTATAAAGTGTTATGAACAATAGCTTTAAAAGAATATATAATTTAAAATATTTTTAGAATATATTAAAAAATTACTTTTCAACAATGACAAAAAACTTCTTTAGTAATAATAAAGATATAATCTTCCTTCCCAACAGATTACAAAGAATTCAAATAGAGGCAAAAAGTGAACAAAGAACTAAAATGTAATATTTTTACAAATACATACAAAAAAAAAGAATCCAGAAGATATTTATTTAAGCTATTAAGTACATTTTTGCTATATCTACAAGTTTCACAAAAGAGCTATGGTTGATTTCACAAAACGACGCTATATTAATCTATAAATCCTTGAAATAGGGGATTTATAATCAATATTAATCTTAAACGCAGTTATCAAAAATATCCTTTTGTCTTGTACCAAAACATGGTATTAAAAAATATAATTGAGACAACAACACAGGACAATCTATCTTATAATGAACGAAGCTAAAAGGAAATTTTAGGATTATGAAATATTGAGTAAGACACGATGGTTGACTCTCAGAAGGTAAATTCCTCAGAAGCTTTCTGACAATGTGTCACTTGTGCTGTTCATAGGATGTATTTTAAATCATATTTGCATATTGCAGCCTGGGGCATACATAAGTACAAAATAAATGTTTATTGTTGGAATTTGAAAGGCTTCAGTCTTTCTGATTATAAATCTCAATACCTTGCTAACGGTAAGATAATTTGGCTTGTATACTTCATAAAGGCAACGTGATGGTAAAAATAAATTTCTAAATCCTTCAACGGATAAGAATGTGTATGTATCGAAGCGCTAGGTAAATGACTGCATTCTCTCGTGAAACGTGCTTTGTAGATCTACAATTGCAAAATGTGACGACCGTCAATGCAGTTCATATGTAAAAAAATTTTAAATCATTAGAAAAAGCAAATATATTATACTCAAATTGAATTTAGAGATTGTTTAGAAAAATGATAAAAAACTAGTGGATCCAAACTTGCATTACAATTATGTTTCTGCAGGTTGTTTTTTTAAAGATGGTTGTGGTAACCTCTTACATGTTATTTGTAAAATTCATGCTTTGCATCTTGTGGCAGAAACGATTCGACGCTGTTATCTAGCGATAAATGATTTGATAGCGCATACAGAAGCAGTGTCCCTCAAATCCCCTAAACGTATTCAAGAGTTCCACAGGCAATGTCTAGACATCTTCGAACTTCCACAACCGATTCTTACGCGCTGGGGAACATACTCAAATGCAAAATTTTATTATTTTCTACATTTCTAAAAATTATGCCTGTAGTTTCATCCTAAAGAAGCAACTACCATCAGAGAAAGTCAAAAGAAATTCCAACTGCTCCAACTACAGAGTAGTTGGAGCAATCTGTCACTGTACAAACACAGCTGCATGCTATTAGCGATGACAAAAATATTAAAATATAAGTATTATAGTCAAAGTAGATAGTGTGCTAAAAAAGATGTGGATTTTACCGCATTAAAACAAATTTATAGTGATAGTCAGTGCACAGATCGGTTAAGTATTAACTAACATTACTTTACTTATGCAAATATTACATCACTAGATGTTAAAAGGTCGTTCTCTTCATATAATATTATAACATTTTTTTTCCCACGGTGAATTCAATTTGCTGAAACAACTATACAACACAAAAAATATATCTGATATTTCAAATATTTAATTAATCTTATTCTATTTGTGATTACACTAAAAACGTTGCTTAAAAGAGTGTTTTACGTTTCATAATTAAGCCTGCAGAAACGAGTGCTTTCGTAGTAGCGTACGGCTCAGTTACTATCAATATTATAAATAATAAATGTAATTACTTACTATTTTAGTATTTCTTTGTGTTGTTGATGAAGAGTGATGTAAAAATTGGCTATAGTATTTTGTCATTAGTATGCCTTCTAGTGCTGACTCATTCATATTCCTATGGAGAGGTGAA